>CM023411.3:9523189-9819484 GCA_004368105.4 Eucalyptus melliodora
CACTGCCTCCAGCACATACGACAGAATCTGGGTTAAGATCGTCATCTGTTCCTGCAAAAACATACTCTGGTGGAGGCGGGCAGTCTTTCCGACGACAAAATTGGTAGGCTGATAAAACAAAACATCCACCCTCAAGAGCAATATGTGTCATAGATGCTTGCCAAATGTCCCTCGCATCAGCTGTCGGTGCACAATATATTTCAACACCCGCCAAATAAAGAAGACAGGATTTTCTCAATCCTTCCTGCATCAAGTTTAGCTAACATCATTCCTGTGCTAATTGTAGTTTCTATATCAAAATTATGGCTCATGGAAGCCCAGCCTCAACAGGAGGTACGAAGGTTTTGCAATCCAACAAGGCATTGACAGACAACAATCCATGGAATCACATTCTAATATGAATTGTGATGGTTAAACTTCCGAACATTACCCCAACACTGGTTCCAACGACATCAATGCAGGTAACGAAAGTTAGCCTGATCAGATAGATTGGACACCAATTTGACAGCCTAATACAGGCTTTAAAACTTATAACCAAGAATTCCAGGGTGGGAGAAATATCATTATCATATCCAACCGCGACACAAAATCTATGCTAAAGTAAGAACATAAATATGAACATGGTTACTAGGCAAAATCAGATCACCAGCTGCGTCATGCAGCAAAGTTTCAGAAGAATGTGTGCAATTGTTGGCATGGGCGTCTATTTTTTAATTCTATACTTTCCTTCAAGTACACATGGTCACGAAGGGCAGATATATGCATTTCAATGGAGATGAAAGAGACCGGGAGATGAATTCTAGTTTGACCTGGTCAAGCAAAAAACAAGCTGCAAACATGCAGAATAGCTAACCTTTAGCATACATTGCTGTCCTCAGAAGTGGCATTCTATTTTCCCAGCAAATGGCCGCACCGATTTTCCCAATCGGCGTATCAAACACCGGAATGGTCAACCCATCACCAAATCCCCAGACGACACGCTCCAGAGCCGTGGGCATGACTTTATGGTGCTTCCCAAGGTATAGGTAACGACCTTGAGGATCAAAAAACAGGATTGTGCAATACAATGTATATCCATCTCTCTATCACCCCCATCACTAGGAAAACTTTATATTTTCCAGCCATCGCTGCTAACCAATCAACTTCAGGGCCTGCATAAGCATCAATCATGGAACATATGCGGAAGGCATGAGAAGAGCCGTGTGGTAGGATGGCACAAATGAGAGCGACATATTGAACAATCACATGATATACAAAGTAGCCATTTGAAGAAGCTCAGAAACAGAAAATGTTTCTAAACACGGAATATGAGTATCCAGGTTGCTCCAAGTTCATCACCCTACAGATAAAACAAGAGACTCTGCTTCAACACTGCGAATCTTGGAAGTTGACCCACTTTCTGCACTTAGCTACAGAGCTCAAAGAGAGGGCCAACATCGGAAACTACGAATCATTGCATCTGGGTGAGAACGAACTATCTTAAAAAACCCAAAAGAGAACCAACGCCTACTAACCATAAAAACACGGTGGTAAAGCTAGTACCTGGAACATTGATGGCGGAGGCGTTATACTTGCAGAACTCCTCCCTGCCCTTCGCCGTGCGATTGCCGATGATGACGCCGAAGGTGGAGCCGCGGGGGTAACCGCTGACGAAGGCTTCGGGGAAGACGACCAGCTGAGACCCGTGCGAAGCTGCCTCGGCCAGCAGCCTCTCCACCTTATCTGCCATCGCATCCCACAGAAGAAGCAAAGATAAAAAGGCGTCAAATTTACATCTCAGTTTCTCAACCATTTGCCAGGTGATGAAAAGGGCAGCTTTGCAGCTTTCATAAATCCGTATCAATAAAAAACAAGCCCTCTATTCATCTGGCCCGAGAGGGCTCAATGACAAGAACCAAGACCTCATAAACTCATGACTTCCATCAAATCTCTGAAAGGACAAGTCAGCGACCAAACTCCCAAAATTTCACAAGAAATGCCCAACTTTTCAGCACTAAAAGTTCTGCAAGCAAATGAAGCTAGCGACGAAAGCATTATAGAAGAAGGGGGGTTTGAAGGGCGAGGATGGGTTACCGCAGGACGAGAATGAGCAACGAGAGGGTCGGAGAAGGTGAAGGAGCGAAGGGACATCTTCGCGATCTCCGAAACGGCAACGTCGCGAACGCCCGGCACGTCACTCGTCAAGAACTCGTAACCGGCCTGGAAGGCGTCCCGCCAGAACTTGGGCAATCTACTGCTCTTGCTCTGGGTGTACACATCCCACAAATCTCGTAACCGGCGTCGACGCTGTTCTGCAGGTGGTTGCAGAAATGGGATCCCAAAATCTCGGCCGCCCAAGAAGTTTATTGCGCGAAGGAAAGCGGCGCCGGAACAGAGATGGAGCGAGCAAAGAGCGAGCGCTGAAGCAGAGACGGAGGAAGCGACAGGATCAGCGAGCGAGCGAGCGCCGGGCGACGGCGCGGAACGGCCGCTTGACAAAGGCAATGCCGGAGCAGCAACAACGAGCGCGAAGTAGCAAACGAGAGCAAAACCAGAGATTCAAAATTCTTCTTCTCGGGAGGAAAGAACGAGGGAAGAGGAAAAGAGAACATAATAAATGTGTGCAGACTCTGCAGAGAGAGAGAGCAGGGCTAGCGTGCAGGCGCTAGAGGAGAGAGAGACAAAACCCAATATTTAAGTGAGGGGTGAGAAATTTTAAGCGGGAATCGTCTCAGCCAAGCCGAGCTGAGCCAGCCGCCGAGAGTTATTTCGGAGAGAGTGAGAAGAGAGAGGAGAGAAACAAAAGCGCAGAAGACAGAGAGAAGAGAGAGAAGAGGTGGCGGATCCCAATGACAGGTGTCGACGCGTGAATGAATCAGAACACGGATTGCGTCGTACTTTTAAGGTACCTAATGGACTGACACATGAACATGTGTCATGCAATGAATCGTTCAGAGCACCGATTGCGTGGCACTTTACGGTACCCAATATTTTCTAGAAAAGCAGAGGAGAGGAGAGAGAGAGAAAGTAGGGTGAAAGTGACGGGTGAGAGAGAGAGAGATAGAGAGAAAAAAAAAAGAAGAAAAAAAAACAAAGGGGTCATCTCCTTCGGCCTCCATCCGTGGCCAGCAACGCTGTCTCTGCTTCGCCTCCCACCATCTCCGTCGCACCTACACGCAACGCCGTCGCGCACCACCGGTTCTGCTCTCGCTTTGCTGCGACACAACCTCTACCGGACCAACGCCTGCCGGCCCTACCCACTACACCAGCAACTACGGAGCTGCTGCCTCGCCCCGCTGTCGACACCACAGCTTGCTTTCGCCGCCGCCTGAAGCCATCTGCGTCGCTCGAGCAACGACGCCTCTACCAGTGACACTGTGATCCGCCCGTCTGCGACGTTGTTGCTGCTCTGCTCCACCCACTCGACGCTACGGCCTGTGACGCCACCTCTGCTCCGACGCACCACCGTTGCTGCTCCTCTGCCAACCCTGAGCCCTCACTCTAACTCGCGCCGCCGCCCATGCCGCTCCAACCAGTGAGCCACCGCCCCTGCACGCTGCTCAGACTTTCTCTCCGAGTGATGTCCACGGCCCGACGCCAATCTTCTACCATAACCCGACGTTGTCCCCTGCCCAGCTAGTCGTCTGCCGACCCTCGCTACATTAGCACCCGACGCCGAGCCACCTGCCGTCGCCGCACGCCCACTGCCCTGCTTTACCCGGCGTCTGACGACCGCGCTCCTGCAACTCTGCCCTTGCGGCTGCCGCCTAGTTCTCGCCGGAGCTCTGACGCTGGTTGACTCCTTCACCCGCTCCGACGCCAGCCATCTTTCATCTAAAGTTGTCCAGCAAATTCAATATTGTTGGCACCATTTTCTTTGTACAGGTTGCTTGAGCCTTGAGAAGGGTGAATTTAGCACCGTCACTGGTTTACATCTTGGAAATAATTTTTCCAAGCTAGGTAAATTTTTTAGACTAAATTAAGTTTAAATATTCAGTTTCATAGGTTGTAATTCTGATTTGATTTGTTCTAATTTATTTTTATCATTATTCGATTAGGAAATTTGTCATATTAATTCATAATAATAAAAAATATTGAGCCGCGAGACGTCGGGTTAGATTTTTTATTATTTTGACTTTTCACGGCAAATTCATGAATTGCTTTGCGTCATTGATTTACATTGATGGATTTTCAATAGGAAATATATTTTGGTGTGTTATCGTTATTTGCTCATCACATATCATGCATCACATGTCATATCTCGAATTTAAGTACTTAGGTCCATACACATTTCATGTTTAAATCAACGCATGTTAATTTTTAAGATTCATATAGAATTAGGATAATTTTCCTTTAATAAAACCAAAACAAAAAAGAAAAAAAAATGTTATTTAGGTTATATAGATTTCATAATGTGCACACCACATGTTGCGCTTTAATTAGTGGGTCATAGGTTAATGTTTTAATATTCCTGCTGTATAGTTTTTTAATATAACAAAAAAAAGCTAAAGATTAGTATTGCCTCATTATGTTGTTTTTCTTAATAAGAATTATTAAGTCATTTAAAACAAAAAGAAAACACAAAGGTCATTTATTTGGTTAGTTAATAGGTTAGTTCCAAATTAATCCCATTTCATGTCATCATTGTTAGTATAGGTTGCATATGTGTAATAAAAAATCATTAAAAAATCATAAAAAGAACATGCATATAGAATTACCATGTCATCCATCCCATATCATGTAGCACATGCATATTTAGGATTATGGAAATTAGATTGCACACATATTGTGATGGTTCAAGTTATGCCATATGAATTGCATCTCACATGTCATTAAAATAAATTCATGCATATTAAGTTTAAATTAAGATTGCATATAATTAATATTAAAAAGAAAAAAAGAAAAAAAAGTAGGTGTCATGTCATTTAGAAATCATGTTTAGGGCATGCATTTTTACTAGCATTTTTGTAAGTTTTTTTAGAGAGTAGATCTTAATAAGGTTGTAGTTTATAATTCCTTACAATTTATCACTTCGGTTTATTGAGTGTTATTTCATTGATTGTGTACCCGCATGACCACCATTTGCATGTTAGTAACTTAGGTTAAAATTAATCAATACTGCCTGCAAAATATTTTTGAAATTAAAATAAAAAGATACCGAAATGGCGTTAAATTAATCTAGCGTAACCATGTCCCTGGACCGATTGAATCTCTGGTTCGCAAAAGTAAAGTATTCTCTCATACTTTACTCGGGTTTATAATCAACCCTAATTGGTTAGTGGTGGCTCTAAACTGAGTATAATTGTATGTTTAAATGAGTTAATTTCTTACTATCAAGTCGCGATTAGTAAGACTTGGAAGGGTCCGTGCCAAGTCTTCGGACTTAGTAATCCAATAGTTCTTTGAGTAATTCACCCTCAGGAAGGTCGCAACAATGGCCACCACCTAACAACCCACATATTTTATAATATTTTATGAGCTCATTTTGCTTCTTTGTAGCTTTCTCTAGAATTCTTACGTCCACTGAATTTTATCCATGCATGTGCGTGCATTAATGAGGGAGAGACAAAGGACGTGAAGAACTCTTCTTTCTTCTTTCTTTGACTTTCATTGTGTTTTTAGATCAACAAGAGAGAGACCCCCTTTTTCGCATGTTATCCACCGTGAGCCTTTGCTACTTGTTCCGATGCAAATGCGACAACAGGAAATGCAATTTTACTATTATTATTATTATTATTATTATTATTATTATTATTATTATTATTATTTATGCAACTAATTACTAAATGATTAGACAAAAATTTAGGTGTCAACACACGTGTAGTGCTAAAACATTAAAGCATGCATAGTAATTTATAATCACAAAGCATTTTACTTTCACAAAATTAATATTTACATCTAAGCCACAACCTGCACCAAAAAAAAAAAACCAAGTTAGGGTAACATTTAAACAAGACAAAAAGGCCTAAATCCACAAAAATTATTCCCTAATAGAGTCGCCAAGTCGCAACCTCCCTTTTTTCAGGCACCTATTTATGTGCGGGTGTGTGTGGAGGCTAACGGCTCAACTAAGTCTATTAGGTTTAGTTTGGGCTCTCCCAAACCCACCAATTCACGACTTATAATATGAGTTTTTTTTTTTTAACTTGTAAGTCAATTTCAAATAGGAGCCGTCACTAATCAATTTAGAGCGGTCAATTAGATACCCAAGTAAAATATTGTGAGAAATATTTTACTCCTGTGCAACTATAGAAACTATGATCGGGAACTTGATTACGATAATTAATCACTAATGCTCTTTTAATAACTAATATTATTTAAATCCTAAGGTTTGATATTATTTTTTGGATTTTCAAAGTTTTTCTATACATTTGTGGAGAAAAATGGTCAAAATCAATTTTAGGCCTTTCCCTTAAAAAAAGATACTTTTTTGGATTTTTACTTTTTTTGGAAAAAAAAGTGGGATTTTTCTGATTTATTGGAAAATATAATTTATTTTTAAACTTTTCTGATTTTTGATTTTTTATTATTAAAATGTTTTTATTATTAAAATAATATATTCTAATTATAAAAAACGACCCGAGTCGGATTCTTGCGTAGGGATTGACCTGGGTTGCTAAAGCCATTGGCTCGGGTGGGCCTAAAGCGTGGGCCCAATCGAAGCTTCCTCTCTTTTCTTTAAAAAAACATTCCAAGCCTATAATTTAAGAAAATAGGCTCATAACTTTGCAAAGCCCATGCGTGTCTGGCCCGAATTGGCCGGAACCCTACCCAGTTGCGGAGGCACCGCATTCAACTCGGCAGGCCTAGGTTCCTTGATCTCGACTATGGGCATGCTTGGGCTGAGACGGGAGAGGGACGGTGACGACGAGCAATGGCACAGATTAGCTCGGTGTAGGGACAGTGTCGGGAGATCAGAAATGCGACGACGAGATGGTAGCAACAGCAAGGATGACAATAAATCAGCGAAGCAACGAACGTCAGGCCAGCGAGCTTCGCATAGCAGGACTCACAACTAGTTGATGGGGCGACGGCAGCAACAGGTGGCCAGGATGAGTCCCGCGCCTCTCTTGCAAACTCAAATCTCTCTCTTCGCCCTTGTTTCTCTCTCCAGAACCTCCCTTTCTCTTAGATTTGGAATCGAGCTCCCTCCGCCCACAAGCTCTCGCTCGCTTCTCCTTAGATCTCGATTTTTCATTACCTCCCCTCTTGAATCTCAGCCCCTCTCTCTCTCTCTCTCTCTCTCTCTCTCTCTCTCTCTCTCTCTAGCTTCTCCCTTAGACTTGCTTGCTCTTAGACCTCCCTAGATGTCTCTCAGGGGAAGTCCTCCAAGGTCGCTCCTCCAATCTTTCTCTCCTCGTTTGTTCTTCCTCCTCGATCTCCCATTCCTTTAATAGACAACGAGGCTGGTCGACGGAGGAGCCTCAACCACCAGTTCTTGGCGTACCGACCGGCCTCTTCCTGTTGACCAAACCAGTGTCTTCTCTGCAGAGGCGTGCTTGGCATTGAAGGCGATGTCCCTTCCGTCCGAATTTCTCGTCAGATTTTTCGCAGCTTTGTCCAGTGGCATTGATGGCACGTGCTCAGCCGACCCCTCGATCGTCGATCTACCCTTGCTCTTTTGCCTAGGTCTCCTACACATGGGTTGTAGAGGAAGAAGACAAAACGGAGGAGGAGGAGAAGCACGCAGGCCAGGCTGGGAAATAGAGAGGCTAGATGGGCCTCGCTCATGCAAAGAAGGAGGAGAAGGGGCTAGGGTCAGGCCCAGCCCCGTGAGAATTTTTTAATAAAAACTTTTCTAATTATCTGAAATGCAATAAAATAAGGAAAAATGAAAATAAAAATAAAACTTAATAGGTACAAATAATGTTAATGCCTATGTGATATGAAAATCTTTTTTTGCTAAGGTCAAATCGGTCCCTAATTTTCTTATGCAATTTAAATTTTAATATTTAATCAAAATTTAGGTGTCGACACCTATGACTGATAGGGGTATTTTCATCCAAAAAACAGATTTTTTCGATTTCTTTTTTCCCTGTTCATCTTCTTCTTGATCCCCATGGTTATTCTTATTCATTGTCT
This sequence comes from Eucalyptus melliodora, assembly GCA_004368105.4. Taxonomy (NCBI): domain Eukaryota; kingdom Viridiplantae; phylum Streptophyta; class Magnoliopsida; order Myrtales; family Myrtaceae; genus Eucalyptus; species Eucalyptus melliodora. The sequence continues at coordinate 9,531,251 of CM023411.3, forward strand.
TCTTCATCAATGTTGAAGATAGGCATTGGCTAGATCAAGAACATTAGAGTTGGGAAAGGACTAGTGAGGCCTTTGCAACCCTCGCTAGCCACTCGTAAGGGTCGATGAGGCCACCCTCGCCAGATCTGATAAGGGTCAGCCTCGCCTGGGGCTGTGAGGGCTCGATGCCCATCGCCGACAGTGGGCGAGGGCATGCAAGCCCTTACCCGCCCTTACTAATGGCTGGCGAGGTTGGAGAGCCCTTGCCGACCTTGCTAAAGACGAAACTGCCTTACAACGGCATCTTCTTCTTCTTCTCCTTCTTCCTCTTCATCTCGGCTTCCCTTGCATGGAACAACCTGGAAATGCTCTTGAAGCTCAAAACCGCCATGGTCAAGCCTTTCTCCATTGCCTTCAGCTACTAGGTCAACTCTTCCTCCTCCTCCTTGTCACTATCGCCCTTTCCACATTGCTCCTTTATCAAATTCATGTGCGACGCCGGCTCGTGGGTCATCTCTCTCAACATCATCTCCGTCGGCCTCTTAGACTACATCCCACCCGAAATTAGCCTTCTCTACAACCTCTGCGACCTTGTCAACCTCACGCTCACCACTGACAACCTCAACGAGACCCTCTCGCTAGAGCTCGGCAACCTCACCTCCCTCTAGCTCTTCAACCTCTCCGTCAACCTCCCCTCTAGGGTCTTCCCCAATGGAGTCCTACAGGTGATGACCTCGCTTGAAGAACTCGACTTGGGCAACAACAACTTCACGGGGCCATTGCCACTGGAGGTGGCGGGGCTAAAGAAGCTAAAGCGGCTTGACCTCGCCAGCCATTACTTCACCAGCGAGATATCGAAGGTTTACGCAAAGATGGAGAAGATAAACAGGGAAAAAGAAAAATGGAAAAAAAAAATAATTTGGACAAAAATACATTGACCATACCATTGTAATACGCATTGGAGATGCATCTGTTCGTGGGCCAGCAAGTTAGGTCTTTATTTGAGACTAAATGACTACTTTTGGTCCTTAATTGAGATAGACTTCACTTCAAGTTATTATTTGAGAAAACAATGACACTTCAAGTCCCTATTTGAGATTTTCCCAAAAATAAATTAAATAATATGAAAAATAAAAAAATTGATCATAATATGTTGGAATAGATGACAAATAAGATTAAATGTATAAAGCGTGCAAGCACTAAAGGAGAAGGCTCAAGAGTGAAGGCTGAAGTAGGTATGCTATCCCTAACTAAAAGCCACCACTGGCCATCTTTGTCAAAGGACCGCCTCTTAGTTTCTTAATATTTACTCTTGACTTTGGACCTTTGAGTTTTAGGTGTTCTGATTGACAGGTTCCACAAAGTGATAAGTGGAGAGTATACTAAAACCATATCATCTTATCGAGCTAACAACAAGCTTCTAATAAGAAGAAACCATTCTAGGGGAAGAGGGAAAGGGATTTAGAAAGCCATAAGGGAAACCACAATGCAATTTTATTTAGGGAAGGCTAGTCTGCCCCTCCAATACATAATACATTACCTTATATAGGCATGAACAAGCACCACATGCTTTGAATGGCAAAACACATAGGGCATCTAGAAGACAAATCTCTCTAAAGATGCTACACTCATTACAATATATGGTAAAGCATCATAGTACGAAATATGCTAAAGCACTACATACCAAATACTAAGTACACTACACACTAAGCGCACTACACACTCTATTCATCATAGTATGGAAGATGCTAAAGTACTACACAACAAGCACACTACCTTATCTTATTATTGAATCTTTTTTTAGTATTATCTACCGAGCTATTTGAGCTGTCTCCGTCCTTTACTTTGCGAAAAGCACGAATAAGGCTGTTAATCTCACACTGTGACAAAAGCTGATCGGCAACACAGTAATCAGGGATTCTTGATGATGATGAAGATGGACCATCTATTATTCTTTCCTTAGAAGGAGAGGACTAATTTATATGAGGTTGTGGCCAGTAGGACAAATTTTTAAAGGTGGTGGAAGCCAACTACAAATATGTGGAGAGTGATTCAGATGAGTATGGGTCTTGGGCTACTGGCCCACCCCATAGATCTTGAGAGGAAGAAACGAGTGCTTCATCAAGGCTTGAACTGAGATCCTCTTCATAGTATTGTTTCAAGGCTTGATGAATTTGGTGGCTTACTTCAAGAAATTTAGGATTAATGTGTTGCTAGATAGTGTTACCTTCTCACTAAATCTCTAGAGGAATCATCTTGTGTTGACACCTAATTTAGATTCAATTTTGAGAAAATAAAAGATTAGAGGGAAATTTTGAAAAGAAATTTTGAATTCAAAATAATTCAACAGCCGGATTTTGGAGCCATTTCTTTGTTGGAGAAGTTGAGCGAAAATCTCCACCGGCGAGAGGTTGAGCAAAAATCTCCACCGGCGAAACAAACTCGAATTTTCGCTTTATAAATAGAGGGGTTCTTCTTCACCTTTCGGGGGAAGTTCGAAGAAATCAGAGCAAAAATTCTGTCCATTAGGGGGTTCTCTTCGTGGTTCGTCCAAAAAGAATAGCAAATTGAAGAGGAAGAGAAGAAAAAGTCAGTAGGGGTTCTCTCTTCGTCTCGGTAGAAGGAAGAAAAAGAGTACAAATGTGGAAAAAGTGAAAACGTGAAGCAGAGAAAAAGGTGAGAAGGGTCAGAGAGTTCGTAAGGAAAGAGTGAAGAGAGAGGGAGAGAAGAAATAAAAAAAAAAAAAAACAAAAGAAAAAGTTGACAAGACCCCTACTGTTCACCTTCTTCCCCATTTCTCTTCTTCTCCACACGGTATTGCTGCTCATCTGCCAGCCACCGTAGGCCCGCGCCCGAAGCCCGCTCGCCGCTGCGCCACTACGAGCACCGTCGCCGCGCCACCGCGACACCAGCCGCCCTTCGACCGGACGACCGCGCTCCCTCGCCCGCCCGACGCCGGAGCTCCGAAGCCCGCCGCTCCCGATCTCACCACACCGGCGACCGCGCGCGATCCCCGACGCTCCACCCTCCGCGAGTAGGCCCGAGCCGTGCCACAGCCGAGTCGCCTTCCCCACGCCGACGTAGCCGCGACCGCCGTGCAGCCCTCACCCTACCTCCGACGCATCCACCCGACGACCCGCGAAGCACACCTCCATGGCCCGACGCCATCTCAGCCGCGAAGCCGTCGCTTCGCTCGCGATCCGGAGCCCAGGTCCCCGCCGTCGTTGATCAGCAGCTCGCAACCACAAGCGCCACCCACGACACCTGCTCGCTGCGCAACCACCGCTTCGCCGCCGCTGCTGGTCAACCCCTCGCGCCAGTGCCCGCGCCGAACACCTTGCTGCTTTCCTCCCCTTTTAGGTGGTTTATTTGATTTTTATTTTCCATTCATTTTATTTTATTTTATTTTCTAAGTTTTGTTATTTAAATTGGAGTATTAAATCTTAAGGTTCATTTTATAAATTTTGTGTGCATTATCCGTAGCGATTTTGTCCGGAATTAATATAATTATTAATTTGATCCGAGAGACATCGGATCATTTTTCTAATTATTTTTAATTTCTGGGCTTTTCGATAGAATCTCAATTGTTAAATCATAATAATTACTTAATCTGGTCCGTAAGACTTCGGATAAGATTTTTAATTATTTTAAGTTGTTGTGATGATTATGGTTAAAATAATTGTTAATTTAACCTGTCAGACGATAGGCTATTTTTTCAATTATTTTGATCATTTATTTAGCGATTATATTAATTGTTAGACATAACCCTAATTTAACAATTATTCAACTAAAAAAAAACTAAAAAAAATCAGAAAATCAAAATATTCAGAAAAAAATTGCATGAGCATATAGGACATTAAGGTTTAACATAATAGATACGTAGGTTTAATTAATCAAATTTTTAGGATTATATTTCTAGGATTGCATTTTTTGATAATATCTTAGGACTGCATTTCTAGATATTTTAAAAGAAATAAGTTAGGATTAGACTTAAATAGCCTTCTTAGAGTTTTATAATTGGCAAAGTTATAATTGGCACATTTTCATCATCTTTTTTAAAAAAAAATAAAAAAAATAAAAAATAGACTTCTAAGACAGAATAGGGTTTAAGTCAAATTAATCCCAAAAATGGATTAGAAGATTATTTTTAGATAGATTAATTAGGGTTTTCATAAATTCTGAATTTCAATAAAAAAAAAATGCAAAAATACTAGATGCATGTTAACTAGTTTGCATAATATAATCATTTAATCAGAATTTGTTAATTAGTAAAATTAGGTCATGAGGTGCATGTTAATTAGTTTGCATAATAGGCCCATTTAATTAGAATTTGCATATTAATAAAATTAAGTCATTTAGTTTTAAAATGCATTTTTAATAAAAGAATTCTAATTTTTAAGAAAATCCAAAAATGTTGTTTGCTTGCTTTGTGTGATGCAATTTATTTATTTGAATGTTTTAATAATGGATGAGTACCTGTGTGGCCACCACATTTGCATGATAATAATTTAGCTTAAAATAAATCCAAGCTGCCTATGAAAATATTTTGAAAATTAAAAGAAATGGTACCGAAAGGGCATTAGAAAATTCTAGTGTAACCAAGTCCCCGTACCCTTAGTCTCTGGTCCGTAGGAGTAAAATAAATCTCCCTTTATTTTACTTAGGTGTCTAATCGACCTACCATAAACCGATTAGTGGCGACTCCTAGTTAATAATCTTGCATTTTTAAAAAATTTAAACTTAAGTCGCGATTTGGTATGGGCTTGGGAGAGCCTGAGCTAAGTCTAAAAGCTTAGTAGTCCATTAACCTAGTTTTAGGTGGTGAACCCGAAAAAATTAGGTCGCGACAATCTTGTTGTATTGGCACAGAATTCTCTAGAGTTCCTTATATTCCTGCAGGAGTTGTCTAACTTTTGTTGGGAGAATTTTGAAAATGCCATTCATTCTTGGTTGGGGTTTGAAAGTAGAGACATCAACCTTTGTCGTAGTCTAGCAAACATCTCTACTTGGCCTAAGAAACATCCATGATCTGCAAAAGATGATTAAGGTGTGAAGTTTAGGATTTGGCCGGCAAGTTCTCAATTGTTATTGGAAAACCAATCTCCAGGCTCCTAAGGGTTTAGACAAATAACAAAAAACCACTTAAGTTCTTCAGGAAATGGGTATGTTGGTGAGATAGTAAAAGGATATATTAATGGATATTTAGAATGCGATCCTAAAGGTCTCAAACATAATCCACCATATTTGCTGAGGATTTTCAACTGACAAACCCATAGCAAATCAATTAGACTTTCAAAGAGACCATTGCCTTGAATTAGTCTTGGTATTTCAGGAGGATATTCCTTGCTTGGCCATTTCGGCAACATTGGTTGAATTCGAATTCAACCACTAGCTATTTCTGCTTACATACATATTGATGGAACTAACTAGGGCTTGATCTAGTCTGAATAGAAAATCTATAAGCACATTCTTTTTTTCCCGCAATGCATTTGGTTTCAAAAGAGTACTTGAAAAACCATTCTACCCACCTTAGAAGCTATGGGTGTGGTATTGTCTTCTACTTGAATTTCAAAATCTGAGAAAAAGATGTTCAATTCAATGAGAAAATGATGGCCTATAAGAGGGAATTCCAATTTCTTAATTCCATACTTAACGGCCAAGATTTCCTAAATGTATAATAGTAATAAATTTCTGCTTAAGAGAATCTTCCATTCTTGAGTTTGTAGGTTCTTCTCTTACCATCTAGCCGTTCTTCAAAAACAATGACTACCTAATAATTGTCACTAGAATTAGTCCAGAGAATTCTTTTCCCTACAGAGGGAATCTAGAGAGGGGGCAAAGACTATAGCTTTTCTTTGAGTGACTAGACTACCTTGTTTTGTGAAGGTACCCATAAAAGGGGCTTTTTCTTCAACATATTTTGCAACGGATGCATATACTTGGTGATCTTAAAAACAAAATTCATCAAGTAATTAACAATTTCGAGGAACTGTTGGGTTTATTTGTCAGAGAGGTCTTCATCTAGGAATTTGAGCAGTTCTTTTACAATACGATCTTTTGGTTGGAATGCACCTTCTTTGAGCTACATGTCCAAATATTCAATTTCTGTCTAGGTAATCTTCATCTTCTTCTTCTTTTTTTTCTTTGTGATAACATAATACCATACTGCTTAATGATATGAGCAAATTGAATGATAACTTACAATGAGACTTTTTGTCTTTGCAATAAAGCAATATGTCAATTGATATGGCTAATAAGAACACCTAGAGAGGGTGAATAGGTGTTAAAAGAAAATTTTGCAAGACTTAACAAATTAACTCATCTTTTAAGGATAATGGACTGAAGATGTAAATGATTATAAACAGTTATATAAAGCTACGAATTAAAGTAAAGAGTTCAGGGAAAGAGAATTGAAACACAAGGTTTATAGTGGTTCGGCTTAGACCAAGCTTACATCCACTCTCCCGCACTGATAGCCCACTGGCTGAATTTCACTAATAACCAAAAGAGATTTTATAGTCTCACATCCTTGATTCCACAATGTAAAAACTCTACTACAATTTCTCAAGGTCTCACAAGTATTTGATCTCTCTTTTGAGTACAATTTAAGCTCAGCGATTGAAATAGCAAAGAACTAGGAGCTTCAAACTTTGGAATTTTTCTTTCACACACACACTTGAATAACTTGAGCATCTTCCTTATATACTCCTCCATGCTTTTATAACCGTTCCAAAAGAGTTTTTCCAATCTACCCATTGGACAAAATGAATTAAGGAGATCTCGAGTTATTTAAGGAATGTGATGATAGCATACCAATCATGCTCGCCTATACAATCATGATTTAGGTTTCCATAAGTAAAACCTTCCAAGTATACTTCGCCAATCAACAGATTTAATTATTCGAATTGATTTCAATAACAATAATCGATCACGAGATACTATCTCTAGCCGTAAGATCTTCTTCAACTGTACAAACCAAATCCTTAAAGGTAAACTTGCATCTGAATAAGTCTTCTCTTCGTCAGTCTGGAAATTATCAGTAAATGTAGACTTTAAATTTTGAGTCTGGAGGTCTTCAGACTTTGACGATAGAGTCTGTAAGTCTTCACCCTTCACATTAGTCTGCACTTTAGTCTTCAAGGCGAGTAGCTATTCTTGCAATAACACTGAAGTGGCCATGAAAGCTTTCTTGAGATCCTTCCTCTCATACTCCAAACCATATTGCTGCCTCCTTAAATCCAACATGATGTCTAGCAGTCTCGAAAAGTTTGCTATTTGTTCTGGTACAGCACTAGGTCCAGCCTATTCTATTCCAGGAGTTTTGAGAATGGATGAATCTTCAGCAGTTTGTCCACCATGACTAGGAGTGGATGCTTCTGGATAATGAGAGGCATACATGTCCTCTAGATCTGCTACAAAATGACTCACATCACTAGTAAAGATAGGTGAAGAAATATCTCGTTTTTCAACAGCTCCCCATGTTTGTTTGCCCTCAAGTGGAGTAGTGAATTATTCTTCGTGTTCCATTTCAACTTCAAAGTGATGTTTTTCTTTGTCTTGCTCTCCAGCAGTTCCATTTCTTGTCTTCTCAGAGTGACTTGACAAGAATACAACCAAAGTTGGCTCAAAAGAATCATCTTGAGCCTCTTCTTCCTCTTCTTCTTCTCTTCTTCCTCTTCCTTGGTCCTCCTATGTTCTTCATCTTCCTTCTCTATCTCCTCTCTTTCTTCTGGCTCTTCTCTTGTCTCTTGAAAGTTGACAAAACTCTTCAAGTTTCTTAAGGCAAAAAGAGTCATCTCATCCTCATCCTCTTCATCCTGTAAGATGAGAGTTATCTTCCTCTTTACTGGAGCATCCATGGGCTCCTTGTCTTTCCTTTTGACTACTGCAGAGTCTTTTTTCGCCTTGACGGGAGACTTCTCCTTAATGCGCTCCAACACCTTGTTAAGCTCTTTCAAACGCATCTTGGTGACCATTTTAAATCCAATCACCGTTGGAGTAATGTTTGTCAAACATAAAGGTGCATGAATGTAAATTTTAAAATGTCTGAAAAAGACGCATGATAATAACAGAATAAGGGAGTTGTCCCTTGTCTTTCACCACTATCCTGTACATGTGAAACATGATGGTGTGAGGCAGAGAGAATTTATAGCCAGCATTAATGGCATACATCAGCTGTGCTTTGGAACGAGAGACATCAGTTTTGGATGTTGATTTTGGACGGATGCAGTTGATTACAATTTTGTGCAACAAGATGTTTGAGGCATTCATCCAAGAGTCGGAGATCTTGCCTTTAACATCCCTGTCTCGTACCAATTCCAAAGTAGCATGAGCAACGGACACACTAATTGGTTGGAAACACGCTCTTTCCACCCCAATTAGATCAGCCAAAGTGTCCACATCCACCAAAAACTCCTTATCCCTGATTGTGAAAGAGAAATTGTTTGCATCCAAAAAGGATAGGTTCGAGTAGAAGTAGGATGTGAGTTCTAGATAAACAATTTTAGACTCTAAACAGAAATGCTCTAATTGAAGAAGTGCAAACTTCTCTTGCAGATTTACTTTTACTGAATTGAGAAAATCAAAATCAACACTCCTAGGATTCATCACTCCTCTTTTCAACAATTTCAAGTAAACTTTCTTGTGCTCCTTAGAGCAGAAAATGCTCGCTCCATCACCACCAGCATTAACAGCCACTCCCATCCTAGGCTGAAAATGTGTAAACATTCGTTTGTCGTCGTCCTGTCCTTGTGGTTGATTAGCAGTGCCAAAATATGGGTCACTTGGAAAATTTGCAAAGGTCTTTTCAGCCGACCCTTTTTCTGCAACTCTTAACTTTTCCATCTCTCGCAAGAATAAAGTTTCATTCTTGAATCCTCTCTCTCTCTCTCTCTCTCTTAGAAACTCGTCAATCAAAGATATCGCAGTACCTCCTTCTTTCAACTTAGAATAAACGAGAAAGCAACATTAGGTCTCAACATTCTTACAAGTTCAATTTCTTCCACTATTTCTTCTTCCAGTTGAGGGGGTGGAGGAGATTGACACTATTGAGAATATTGATGCTGAGTTGGTCGTTGTGATTGAGAAGAATCTTTTTCCTCAGTCAAGTCAAAGTGAGTAAGACCCTCAAGCATGTGTCATGGTCCCCTGCTTGCTATTCTCGAAGACTTTCTCGAAGACATTATCGCTTCAAGGGAGAAATTCTCAAACTTGCTCGAAAATGTGAAAACTTTTTAGAATAATCGAGAGTGAAAGTGAAAGCAAGTGGGAGTTTAGTATTTTAAGGTTTGAGAATGAAAACGAAGACGACGGATTTCAACTGTGTATAAAGCAAGTGAAGCAAGGTAAATGAATTGTCATAAAGGAAAAAATAGAAATGCCTTTTTGAAAAAGAATAACTACCTTTTTGAAAAAGAGAAATTGCTATAAATTCAAAAACACGGAAAGATAATTTCAATCAATTAGCAATTAAAAAGTAACTATACCTTTTCAAGTTTTTTATCCAAAAATTAAACTGCTAGTACTGAAATAACTTATAGTCGTAACTATTGGTCTTTTGAGTCTGAACACCTTTAGACTTTACCTCTGAGTTTGAACACTTTTAGACTTTACTCGATAAAAGATATGATGTTCAATCTGGTGCTATAGACTCAAATAAGCTTTTCTCCAGTGGCTTTGTAAATATGTCTGCTAGTTGATTCTTTGAGTCAATGAACTGAATCATAACTTCTCCATTTTGAACAAGATTTCTAATAAAGTAATGTCAAATCTCTATGTGCTTCGCCCTTGAATGAAGAATTGGATTGTTTGTAAGATTGATGGCGCTGGTGATGTCACATTTAATCTCGGTGCATGAGTCTTCGATTCCAAAGTCTCTCAGTTGTTGCTTTATCCATAGGATTTGAGAACAGCAACTTCCAAGAGCAACATACTCTGCTTCTGCTGTTGAAAGAGCTACAGTACTTTGCTTCCTTGAGAACCATGATACTGTCCGGTTTCCCAGCAATTGACTAATACCGGAAATACTCTTTCTATCAACTCTGCAACCTACTAAAGCTGCGTCTGAATATCCAATGAGAGTAAAGTCTCATTCTTTGAGATACCATAGATCTAACTTTGAAGTAGTTGCAACGTATTTGATGATGCATTTTGCGGTGCTTAGATGAGATTCTTTAGGATCTAATTGAAATCTAGCATAAATGTAAACACTAAACAAAATGTCAGGTCTAGAAGCAGTAAGATAAAGAAGTGAACCAATAATACTCATGTAGAGCTTTTGGTCAACTTTCTTTTCTCCTTCATCCTTGTCCAACTTCGAAGAACTTGATATTGGTATATTAGTCTTTTTGCAATTCTCCAATCCGAACTTTTTAACGAGATCTTTTGCATATTTTTCTTGGTGAATGAAAATTCCTTCCTTCAATTGTTTCACTTGTAATCCGAGAAAGAAAGATAGTTCACCCATCATGCTCATCTCAAATTCATCCTGCATAGACTTAGAAAACTTCTTACACAGGTTTTTTTTTTTTTTTTTTGGTAAAAGGTAAGAATATTCTTGCACAGGTTTTCATTAAGTGATCCAAATATAATATCATCAACATAGATTTGAACAAGTAAAAAAATTTTACCTTCTCTTTTAATAGACAATATAGTATCTACTTTTCCTTTGACAAAACTATTTTGAATTAGAAACTTACTTAACCTGTCGTACCATGCTCGAGGTGCTTACTTTAATCCATATAGAGCCTTTTTTAGTCTGAAGACTGAATCTGGTCTCTTTGGGTCTTCAAATTAGGGTGGTTGTTCCACATAGACTTCTTCTTGGATAAATCCATTTAGGAATGCATTTTTGACGTCCATTTGGAATAACCTGAAATTTTTATAATAGGCAAAAGGAAGTAATTATCTAATTGCCTTTAACCTTGCTACTAGTGCGTAGGTATCATCATAGTCTATCCCTTCTTCTTGCGTATATCCTTTGGCCATGAGCCTTACTTTGTTTCTAACCACTTTTCCTTTCTCATCCATTTTGTTCCTAAAAACCCATTTAGCTCAAATAATAGATTTACCTTTTAATTTAGGAGTTAATTCCCAGACATCATTAATGCTGAACTGTCTGAGTTCTTCTTGCATAACTTTAATCCAACTTTCGTCAACTAAAGCTTCTTCTATGCTTTTGGGTTCTATTTCAAAAATAAGTGCCACGGCACTAGACTCTTCTTGCTTTTTGGATTTGGTTCGAATTCCTTCATCGGTGTTGCCAATTATGAGTTCTTTGGGATGATTAGACTTGTGCTTTCAGTTATTGGTCGGTTTGATAATTTGCTGATCTTCTACTTCAGTTGATTCTTCAATTTCCGTTCGTTGTTGTTCTTTAGAAGTCTAAGCCACTTCAAGGGAGGTAGACTTTGTAAAGTCTGGAGCAGGTTCAAATTCTTCAGGTTGAATCTAATTCAGTTGATTCTGCATAGAGTCTTGGAATTTGACATTCATAGATTCTTCCACAGACTGAGTCTTCTTGTTGAATATTTTGTAAGCTTTGCTTGTGGTTAAATATCCAAGGAAAATTCATTCGTCTGATCATTTGCATTTTTCAAAACAAAACATTTGCAACCAAACACATGAAAATAAGAAATATTTGCCTTGTTCCCTTTAAATACCTCATAGGGAGTTTTCTCCAGAATAGGCTTTAAGAATACTCTGTTAATAATGTAACAAGCTATAGAAACTGCTTCAGCCCAAAAACGAGAAGAAATATTACTTTCAATTAAAAACGTTCTTGCCATTTCCTACAAAGATTTATTCTTTCTTTTGACAACTCCATTCTGTTCTGGAGTATATCGAGAGGAGAAAACATGCTGAAAACTAGATTCATCTCAGAATTTGGCAAAGTCTTGATTTTCAAACTCACATCTATGGTCTGTCGGTATGCTTGAAATAACATATCTTTTCTCATTTTGAACTTTCTTGGCAAACTTTGAAAAGTGAGAAAATGTTTCAAACTTACTTGCTAGAAAGTAAACCCAAGTAAATCGGGAATAATCATCCACAATTACTAGGCAATATCTTTTTCCACCAATGCATTGAGTTCTTACTGGTCCAAAGAGATCCATATGTAGAAGCTGCAAAACAAGATTAGTAGAAACCTGATTTATTGGTTTAAAAGAACTTCTAACCTGTTTTCCCAACACACATGGTGTGCATAGATTCTTCCTTTGCTGTTTCCACCAAAAGAGACTTTTCCACCATTTATTTGCACAAGTTTTATAAAACAACTTGAATATCCAGTCATGTGTCTTGAACATTCACTATCTAAATACCATTTAATCTTTTTCTTGATAGTGATCTGCAATTACAAAAAGAACTCAAGCTTTCTTTGGTACTCAGATTTTTTTGGGTCTAGAGGAGTTAGTTTTAAACACAGTCTTTCCCCAATCCTTCTTAACAGGTCTCTAAACCATAAGGCATTTTTTCTCAAAATGTTTTAAGCGGTTGAACTTTGAACATTTGAGAGCACTTCGGCCAACAGGTTTTACAAAGACTTTTTGAAAATGATTTTTGTAATAAGTTTTTATAGGTCTTTCTTTGATTCTTTCCTTTACTTTTGGAAAATCAATTAGAGGAATAGTTTCTGAAGTCATTCCCAAACCTGATTTGTTGAAATAAGGTCTTTCTACTGAAAGAATCTTTTCCAACCTCTCAGATCCTATTGAAAACCATTTTGAGATATTTGAAATGTTCTTTTTCAAAAATGTATTTTCTTTTGAAAGAGAGTCTGCATTTTCTTTCAAAACAGCAAAACTTTTTTCTAGATTTTCAAAATTTTATTTCCAAGAATTTTTCTGTTGCTTACGTGTTGAATTCTCCCTTTTAGCTCGGAAATCCTTTTAAGAGATGTTTTAAAACTAAGATAGAGTTCATCAATGTATTTTGAGACTTTAGTAGGAATTTTTAAATTGCCTACCTCAATTTCGCTGTCCAAGTCTGAGCCTGATTCTGATTTTTCCATAAGACATATATTGGCATAATCTTCATCACTTTTTTCACATTCAGTATCACTCCATGTCTCTGCTTTGAGAGCCTTTCTATATTTCTCAGCTCTTCTCTTCTTTTTCTTCAATAGAGGATAGTTGGGTCTGGTGTGTCTATTTTTCTTGGGGAGAAGTATATTATCAGTGCCATAAGTTGTGTACGACGCTCACTTTAGTGCCAAAATTTTCCATCAGATCATTTAAGTGCCAAATTGGAGGAAAAACGATCACTTTGGTGCCACCGGCGAGAAATTCCGGCCAAAATAATTACGTGGCTTTATATTTAAAAAAAAATCGATAAACCCTTTAAACGACGTCGTTTTCTGTCCTACTTAAGAAAACGACGTCATTTTGCCGTCCTATGTGGATGGCTTAGGAAAAACGACGCCATATAGCTCATTTGTGATTGAAATTAGGGTTTTTTTTTTTTGTTCATCCTCGTCAACCTAACTTGCTCGGCCACCGTCGCTCGACCTCCGTGCTTGGCCACCGTCGCTCGGCCACCGTCGCTCGGCCACCGTGCTCGGCCACCATCGCTCGGTCAAGAAGTGATGGGAAAATAGGGGGCGAGGGCGGAGGAGGAGGAGGAAGAAGTGGGGTTGAAGGTGTAGAGAGAGAGAGAGAAGACGAGGAGTGCGAGGGAAACAAGGAGGGCGTAGATAGAGATGGTGGATTGGGCTCTGCTCAAAGAGTGGCTGGTGCTAGTGTTGTTCTTCGAAGAAGAAGAAGCCGCCATGGCTTCTCTCTCTTTGCTGGTGCTGTTCTTCGGGGAAGAAGACAACACCACCATGGCTTCTCTCTCTCTCTCTCTCTCTCTCTCTCTCTCTCTCTCTCTCTCTGCTGGTGTTGTTCTTCAGGGAAGAAGACAACGCCGCCATGGCTTCTCTCTCTCTCTCTCTCTCTCTCTCTCTCTCTCTCTCTCTCAATTTGGGGATTTAGGGTTTCGACTTGGGATTTAAGACGCCAAATGACGTCGTTTGGTGGTTTAGACGCTAATTGGACTCTGCGGCGAGCCACATCAATATAAGAAATTAATAAATAAAAAAATGTCACATCGGATTTCCGACCGATCAGATCGGCATTGGCACCAAAGTGAGCGTTTTTCAAATTTTTTGGCACTTAAGTGATCCGACGGAAACTTTTGGCACCAAAGTGAGCGCCGTACACAATTTATGGCACTGATAGTGTACTTCTCTCATTTTTCTTGCATTCAAAATAGATCACATCTTTGTTGGCTTCATTATCCTTAGTTGATTTTATTAAAACTTTTGAGTGCTTTGCTTCTTCCAGTTGAATCTTCTACATTTTCTATTCAACTTTCTGAATTTCCTTATTATGAGTGCTAGTTCTTCATCGTCCATATCATCTTCAGAATCCGTAACATCATAATCATCGTTAGATTTTAAAGCAATTGACTTCTTACCTTTGGGATCTTCTTCCTCATTGATTTGCTCCACTTCATATGACCGAAGTGTGTTAACCAGTTTGTCTACAAAAAGTGGCATGATCCTCTAAGTTTCCCATGATCCTTTGAGTTTTCCTTATTGAAGTCTTTACGTGATTTCAATCTTTGGAGAGTCCACGCAACAATTTGTTTGTTGGAGAAATCTTTCCATAATATTTTGAAGCTGACAAAACGTTTCTATCAGTCTAGTCTGGATATTTGTAGACCGCCTGTTTAAAGTCCGAAGACTTTCTGATCACCAGACTCAAAACTCAAGACTCAAGACTCAAGACTATTCTCATTGACAGTCTTTCTAATCCAGTGTCGAAGGAAATCCAGAGCCGAAGTATATGGTTGAGGATTCAATCCTATCCTCTGGAGAAGATCTCTTGGTTGGATAAATATAACGGATTCTTTTATTCGTATCTAGATCGATTGAAGATCCGGTGGTCGACGAAATATTCTTGGAAGGTTCTATTCTTGGAAACCAAGATCCTGATTGTATGGGCGAACAGGATTGATGGGCTATCGTCAGGTTCCTTTAATAGCTCGAATGATCTTCTTAATTGATTCCGTCCAACGGGTAGATTGGAGGAATTCCTTTGGTAAGTGCCAACGGTATGATGGCATAAAGGAGTATAAAAAAGAAGACGTTGTAGTTGCTTTAGTGCGTGATCGATAGAGAAATTCCAGAGTCTGAAGCACCTTGATTATTAGTCGATACATTTTGAGCGAAATTGTATACACAGAGAGTGTCTATACTTGGTGATACCTTGAGCGAGTGTGGTAGATCATCTACACCTAGAAATCAAGGAAGATCAACGCTGTAACATCTCTTTGTTCATAGTGGAATCCAGCCAATAAGCTATCAGTGCAGAAGAGTGGACGTAGGCTTGAATCAAGCCGAACCACTATAAACCGCGTGTTCCATTCTCTCTTTCCTTTACTCAGTCTCACGTTGATTATTAATTGTCGCAAATCCTTCAATTGTCTAAGTATTGTGCAATCATCAAGAAAAATCTTTTATATACCTATTCACCCCCCTCTAGGTACTCGTACTAGCTATATCAATTGGTATCAGAGCTCGTGTTCTTACTTTATTTGAAGTGTTTTACTTGAGAGTAAAAGATCCATGGCTAGTATGCTAGCACCAGGGCTGGTGGAAAGGCAAAGCAATACCAGACCACCCTACTTTGATGGAAAGGATTACAACATCTGGAAGAACAAGATGAAAGCTTTCCTACGATCAAAGGATCCTCTAGAATGGGACGTTGTAGAAAGAGGAATTACTCCTACAGCTGCATCAGCCTCTGAGAGAGGGAAAGAAACTGTTGAGATCAGCGGAATGACTCAGGAAGAGATAATCAAGAGACAAGCACTCGATGCAAAAGCAATTTACTCTTTATATTGTGCTTTGTCACCAACTGAATATAACAGAATATCTTCTTGTGTTACAGCAAAAGAAGTTTGGGACAGATTACATATCACCTATGAAGGAACAGATCGAGTGAAGGAGACCAGAATTAACATTCTCCTCGGTCAATATGAAGCTTTCAAAATGAAACCAGGAGAATCTATAACTGACATGTTTAGCCGTTTTACAGATATTGTCAATGGCCTTGAGAATCAAGGACAAAAAATTTCTGATCCCATGAAGGTAAACAAGCTACTGCGTGGACTCTCCAAGGATTGGAATCACATAAAGACTTCAATAAGAGAGACGCAAAGAATTATGCCACTATCTGTCGACGAGCTGATTGGAACTCTTCAGTCTTATGAAGTGGAACGAGTTAATGAAGATGAAGATACAAAAGATTTAGAAAGCTGAATAGAAAAGGAAGAAGGTTCAACTCAAAGAAGCAAAGTTTTCAGAGACAGCAAACCAAGTCTGTTGATGATGAGGAACCAAACAAAGATGTAGTCTGCTTCAAATGTAAGAAAAAAGGACACATTAGACCAACTGTCCTCTTCTAAAGAAGAAGAGAGGAAAAGCTGAAAAGTCTCGAAAAGCTCTCAAAGCCGAAACCTGGAGCGATACAGAGTGTAAAGAAAGTGATGATGAATATGCCAACCTGTGTCTGATGGCACAATTAGACTCAGACTCAGATTCTGGATCAGACTCAGACAGTGAATTCGATGTAAGTTATTTTAAAATTCCCGTCAAAGTCTCTAAATACATTAATGAACTGTGTTTTAGTCTTAAGACTTCTCTCAAAAGAATTTCCGAACTTAAAAAGGAAAACTCAGCTCTAAAACAAAAGGAAAACATTTTAGAAGAAAGAGTGAAAAGTTTAGACTCAAATGTTTTTACTCTTAAAGAAAATGAAGATAATCTTTTGAAATAAAATGCTCTTTTAAAAACTGACTTATCAAATATTTCAAAGAAATTTTCAATAGGGTCTGAAAAACTTGAAAAAATACTTTCAGCTCAAAGACCTTACTTCAATAAGTCTGGTCTAGGTATGACAGCAGAAACAATTCCCTTGATTGATTTTCTTAAAGTAAAAGAAAGAATTAAGAAAAGACCATCGAGAGAGGCTTACAAAAATCATTTCAAGAAAGTTTTTGTAAAGTCTGTAGGTCGAAATGCTCTCAGATATTCAAAGTGTAACAGTCCGAATCACTTTGAAAAAGAATGTCCTATGGTTTGGAAGCCTGTTAAGAAAGTATGGCCTAATAATGTTTATCCTACTAACACCAAAGGACCCAAGAAAATTTGGGTACCAAAGAAAGCTTGAGACTCTTTTTTAAATGCAGGTCTCCGTCAAGAAAAAGGTAAAGTGATATCTTGACAGCGAATGTTCAAGACACATGACAGGAGACTCAAATTGCTTCATAAAACTTATTCAAGTAAATGGTGGAAATGTTTCATTTGGAGGAAACGGTAAAGGAAGCATTGTGGGATTTGGAACTGTGAAAATTGAAAATCTCACAATAAGCAATGTTTCTCTAGTGGAAGGACTCAACTATAACCTTTTCAGCATTAGCCAATTGTGTGATACTGGTTTCAAGATCTCCTTTCAAGATGGAATATGTTCTGGAATTAGTAAAGACTCTACTCAATCTTTCATGGGTCGAAGACATGGAAATATCTACCTCTTAGACGTAAAACCAAATGAATCACAGTGCCTAATCTCAATTCAAGATGAAGCAAGCTTATGGCATAGAAAGCTTGGTCATGTCAACATGAAGCAATTAGCCAAAATCTCATCAAAGCAGCTTGTTCGAGGTCTACCCAAATTACCATACCAAAAGTCCGATCCATGCACACCATGTATTCTGGGAAAGCAGGTAAGAAATTCATTTAAGCCAATAAATCATGTTTCTACTAATCATGTACTACAGTTGCTGCATATGGATCTCTTCGGACCAACCAGAACCCAGAGTATTGGAGGTAAGAAATATTGCCTAGTAATTGTGGACGATTACTCCCGCTTTACTTGGGTATATTTCCTTGCAAGTAAGTCAGAAACCTTCTCGTATTTTGAAAAATTTGCTAAAAAGGTTCAAAATGAAAAAGGTTGTGTTATCTCTAGTATAAGAACATATCATGGAGGTGAATTTGAAAATCAAGATTTTACAAAATTTTGTGATAAATCTGGTTTTAATCATATGTTTTCTTCTCCATATACTCCAGAGCAAAATGGAGTTGTGGAAAGAAAGAATAGATCTCTTCAAGAAATGGCTAGAACTCTTTTAATTGAAAGTAAAATTTCTTCACGTTTTTGGGCTGAAGCTGTTTCAACAGCATGCTATATCATTAATAGAGTCTTCTTAAGACCTATTCTAGAGAAAACCCCTTATGAGTTATTCAAAGGTAAGAAGCCTATTGTTTCATACTTTCATGTGTTCGGTTGCAAATGCTTTATATTGAAAAATGCAAAAGATCGAGTTGGTAAGTTTGAAGAAAGATCAGATGAAGGCATATTCCTTGGATACTCTACGTCAAGCAAAGCCTACAGGGTCTATAACAAGAAAAGCCAGTCGGTGGAGGAGTTAATGAATGTCAAATTTCAAGACTCTACGCAAGATGAATACAGTCTGACTCATCATGAAGAGTCTAAACCTGTTCCAGACCCTCCAAAGCTTACAACTCAAGAAGCATCTCATACTCTAGAAGACCAGCATCAAGCTGTTCGTGAAGATTCAAATAAAGAAAGAGATCATCAAACAAACAAATCAACCAGTAACTGGAAGCATAAGTCCAGTCATCCCAAAGATCTCATTATTGGCAAAATCAATGAAGGAATTCGCACCAGATCTAAAAGGCATGAAGAGTCTAGTGCTGTGGCTCTCATTTCTGAAATTAAACCAAAGAGCATAGAAGAAGCTTTATCTGATGAAAGCTGGATTGAAGCTATGCAAGAAGAGCTCAGACAATTCAACATTAATGATATCTGGGAATTGACATCTAAACCAAAAGGCAAAACTGTTATTGGAGCCAAATGGGTGTTCAGGAACAAGATGAATGAGAAAGGAAAAGTCATACGAAACAAAGAAAGACTTGTGGCCAAGGGATATACGCAAGAAGAAGGAATAGACTATGACGAGACTTACGCACCAGTAGCAAGGTTAGAAGCTATTCGTCTATTGCTTGCGTTTGCCTGTTATAAAAATTTCAGGTTATTCCAGATGGACGTCAAAAGTGCCTTCCTAAATGGATTTATCCATGAGGAAGTTTACGTAGAACAACCTCCAGGGTTTGAAGACCCAAAGAAGCCAGACTCAGTCTTCAGACTGAAAAGGCCCTGTATGGTTTAAAACAGGCACCTCGAGCTTGGTACGACAGACTAAGTAAGTTCCTAATACATAATGGTTTTGTCAAAGGTAAAGTAGATACCACCTTGTTTATCAAAAAGGAAAACAAAAGTTTTTTACTTGTTCAAATATATGTAGATGATATTATTTTTGGATCCCCTAATGAAAGTCTATGCAAGAAATTCTCAAAGTCTATGCAGGATGAGTTTGAAATGAGTATGATGGGAGAGTTAACATTCTTTCTCGGACTCCAAGTGAAACAAATGGAGGAAGGAACTTTCATTCATCAAGAAAAGTATGCAAATGATCTTGTCAAAAGGTTTGGACTGGAAAAGTGCAAAAAGACCGACATACCAATATCATGTTCTCTGAAGATAGACAAAGATGAAGAAGGGAAGAAAGTAGATCAAAAGCTGTACAGGAGCATGATCGGTTCACTTCTTTATCTTACCGCTTCTAGACCTGATATTTTGTTGAGTGTTTGCATCTGTGCTAGGTTTCAATCAGATCCTAGAGAATCCCATCTCAGTGCTGCGAAACGTATTATCAAATACGTTACCTCATCTTCAAGCATCGGTCTTTGGTATCCTAAGAAGTGAGACTTTAATCTTCTAGGATACTCAGACGCAGATCTGGCCGGTTGCAGAGTTGATAGAAAGAGCACTTCGGGAACTTGCCAATTACTTGGAAATAGGACAGTGTCTTGGTTTTCAAAGAAACAAAGCACTGTGGCTCTCTCAACAACAGAAGCTGAGTATGTAGCCCTTGGAAGCTGCTGTTCACAAATTCTATGGATAAAACAACAGCTACAAGACTTTGGAATTGAAGACTCATGCACAGAGATCAGATGTGACAACACCAGCGCAATCAATCTTACTAAAAATCCAATCATTCATTCAAGAGCGAAGCATATAGAGATTCGACATCACTTCATTATAGATCATGTTCAAAATGGAAAAATCTCGATTCAATTTGTTGATTTAAAAAGTCAACTAGCAGATATATTCACAAAGCCTTTGGAGAGAAATCAATTCGATTTTATCCGTTCCAGACTCAACATTTTGAAGCTTGAAGAAGTTAAAGTCTAGAGACTCACCAACCCTCAGACTCTAATTTCTCAGACTCTAAATCCTCAGACTCAGACATTCATGGATATAGACTGTAAGTTGCTATTTTATCTAAACTCGAAAAGGTATGATCTTTCGTTCAGTTATTTTATAGTCTCCGTGAAAAACGAAATCTTGTCTTTTCAAAAGGATTAATTTTGGCAGTTAATGATTTTAAAAAGAGGCGTTCGTACACTTTCCTTGTGACTATTGAACTTCCTTTTTCAAAACTGACTTATATATACAGTTTTCTTTTTCACCCAATCTTCAAAACCCTAAAAGGCATTCTACTCCCAATCTGGTTTCTACTTCGTGTTCATCTTCGAGAAAGTTATCATATTTTCTTGGGAAAGCAAGTAAAGGAATCTTTCAGCGACAAGAAAGGATATCTTCTTTGAGGAATTCTTCAAGAATCGCGAACAGGGGACCACAGAGAATGAAGGAGGGACCTACCCATTTCGATTTCACCGAAGAGGAAGAATTATCAAGTCAGCAACAGAGTCCAATTCACTCTCCACCACGTCACTCAATGCCATCTACCCCACAAGGTGTGAGTCAACATCCGAAGGAAGACATAATCGAGGAGGCAGACCCTGTAAGAGTCTAAAAACCCTCTTATATCTATAAGCTTTATCGTGCGTTGAAAAGCATTAGTACTCCGTTGAACTATATAGATGAATTCCTTAAAGATAAGAATTATGGGAATGAGTATATCTTTCTGCGAAAAATTGAGGATTTGGGAATTGCTCCCAAAGGAAGGGTTGAGGAAGCACTTGTGAACATTCCGAGTGACCCTCGTGTAGGAGGATTGAATCCCACTGATGGGAATGATGACGATAAACTATTCAGTGAATTTCAACCTAGGATGGGTGTCGCTGCAAAGGTGAAGGGAAAAAGGATGAACTTGTTTAAATCAAGGAGCAGGAGAATTTGTTCTTCAAACTGTTGAAACGAGGGTTGATAAACCCTAGAAGTGTTGATTTCGATTTTTTAGATGCCATCAATGTGAACTTAAGGGAGAAGTTCAACCTGCTTCAATTTGAGCAATTTTGCTCCGATACCACAGACGGTTATGCACGGTTGACAGCATATTTCTATTCGAATCTCAGCTTTTTAGATGCGAATAGAATATCATTCAGTGTTCGAGATCAAGACCATGTGGTAGATGTGGACATGCTGGCTGATATAATTGGAGTTGAACGACGCCGCTATCATCCAATCAAAGTTTCGATTGCTCGTGCAACATTGGAACTTGCCAAAGACAGGGATGCAGAGGGAAGAATTACCTACTCAAGAATGCGTGCCATCAATATCTTGCTTCACAAAATTGTGATCAACTGTATCAGGCCAAAGTCTACATCCAAGATTGACGTGTCTAATTCCGAGGCAAAATTGATGTATGCAATCAACTCAGGGAAGAAGTTCTCTCTCCCACACACCATTCTCTTTCACATGTACAGAGCAATGGCGAAGGACAAGAGCCAATTGCCTTACGCAGATCTTGTGACCAAAATCTTCAGACACTTGAACATTGAGCCTCCACATAATCTTTGTGTTCGACCATGCGACAAAATGGTGGTAGGTTTGAAAATGCTGACAAAAAATGCGTCTGAAAGAACTTGATAAGGCAATGGAGAAGTTCAAAGTGAAGACTCCAGTATCTTCTGCATCAAAGAGAAAAGGGAAGGAGCTCATTGGTGTTCCACCCAAAAAGAAAAGAACTCTCATCTTGGAGGATGAAGATGAGGAGGAAGATCCCACTATCTGTGCATTGATAAGAACTAGACGTTCTGTACCTGAATCAACAGAACATCAGAAGAAAGGGAAAGAAGTAGAGGAATCAGAACAGAGAGATGAAGAGGAGCAAGCAAAGGACAGAGAAGAAGAAGAGCAGCGAGAGAAGGAGAAAGAAGTTGAAGAAGAAGGAGAAGAAGAGAAAGAAAAGTCTGCAGCTGAATCTGGAGAGAAGGGGAATCAAGATACAGAAGAGCATGATCATCACTCTTCCCCTTTTGATGTCCTAGAGACAGGGGGAGTTGGTGAGCAAGAAAGGTCCACACCTCATGCTGCCAATAGTGAAGGTCTAAGACAATCTCCAGCAGACCCAGAAGAGTTTCAGGTTTCTCAATTGCCTCAAGAAGGACACGATACGTCGACACCAAATTTGCAAGATTATATAGAAGCTCCATCATCTGCATTCACTCCATCCGAGAAAGCAAATGCATGTACTCAGACGGACAATCCAACAGATTTTCGTCGTATTCTTGATGTTCTTCTGGAAATGCGGGGCTAAATCTATGCTCTGGACCATGAAATTCAAACAATAAAGAATGCTGGACAAGCATCTTCGGTTACCCTGGAGGACAAAATGAAAGACCTCGCTCTACAACTTCAAGCCAATACCAAAGGAGAGGAGGTAGCTCAACTAAGGGAAGACTTGAAGAGGCTAGAAGGCGTAGTCCAGTCCATGGGAGATTTCCAGATCGTGCGCATTCCCAAGCAGACCTGACTCCTTTCTCACCTTTTTTAATGATGACAAAAAGGGGGAGAAGCAATTTGAACCAACCAACTTTAAACTTTGACCTTAAATTTGTTTTTATGGTTATGTTTGTTTTTGAGTATGACTTGAGTGAACTTGGGTGTGAACTTGAATTTGACTGACTGAATTGGCTGTGGATTTTGATGCTTGACTGTTTGCATTTATATCATGTGTTGTTATATGGTATTACTCATGAAAAACTAACCAATTTTCTGTGGATGCAGAGTCTGGTTGTTTTATTAATCTTTATGAGATAGCCATATTGCTTGAGAAATGTTTTTGCAGGTCAAAGTTGTTCAAATCTACAGGAAAGTTTTGTCACCATCAAAAAGGGGGAGATTGTTGGAGAAATCTTTCCAGAATATTTTGAAGCTGACAAAACGTTTCTATCAGTCTAGTCTGGATATTTGCAGACCGTCTGTTTAAAGTCTGAAGACTTTCTGATCACCAGACTCAAGACTCAAGACTCAAGACTATTCTCATTGACAGTCTTTCTAATCCAGTGTCGAAGGAAATCCAGAGCCGAAGTATATGGTTGAGGATTCAATCCTATCCTCTGGAGAAGATCTCTTGGTTGGATAAATATAACGGATTCTTTTATTCGTATCTAGATCGATTGAAGATCCGGTGGTCGACGAAATATTCTTGGAAGGTTCTATTCTTGGAAACCAAGATCCTGATTGTATGGGCGAACAGGATTGATGGGCTATCGTCAGGTTCCTTTAATAGCTCGAATGATCTTCTTAATTGATTCCGTCCAACGGGTAGATTGGAGGAATTCCTTTGGTAAGTGCCAACGGTATGATGGCATAAAGGAGTATAAAAAGGAAGACATTCCAGTTGCTTTAGTGCGTGATCGATAGAGAAATTCCAGAGTCTGAAGCTCCTTGATTATTAGTCGATACATTTTGAGCGAAATTGTATACACAGAGAGTGTCTATACTTGGTGATACCTTGAGCGAGTGTGGTAGATCATCTACACTAGAAATCAAGGAAGATCAACGTTGTAACATCTCTTTGTTCATAGTGGAATCCAGCCAATAGGCTGTCAGTGCAGAAAAGTGGACGTAGGCTTGAATCAAGCCGAACCACTATAAACCACGTGTTCAATTCTCTCTTTCCTTTACTCAGTCTCACGTTGATTATTAATTGTCGCAAATCCTTCAACTGTCTAAGTATTGTGCAATCATCAAGAAAAATCTTTTATATACCTATTCACCCCCTCTAGGTACTCGTACTAGCTATATCTTTTGTTAACCTTTATTGGTCATAAGATTGGTTGTCCCTGATACTCTAGACCGTTTACAATTTCTGTAAAACGACTAAACATGTCAGTGATAGATTCTTCTGGCTTCATCTTGAAGGCTTCATATTGTCCGAGTAAAAAATTGATCTTTGTTTCTTTCACTCTATTAGTTCCTTCATAGGTAATGTGCAGCCTATCCCAGACTTCTTTGGCTGTTTCACAAGAAGAAATGTTGTTATACTTAGTAGGAGATAAAGCACAATATAAAGAGCAGATTGCTTTAGCATCAAGAGCTTGTCTCTTGGTTGTTTCTTCTTGTACCATCTCACTAACATCTGTAACTTCTTTTCCTCTTTCTAAAATTGATGCAGCTTTAGGAATGATTCCTTTTTCTACCACATCCCATTCCAGAGGATCTTTCGATTTTAGGAATGCCTTCATCTTATTTTTCCATACGCTATATTCCTTTCCATCAAAGTAAGGAGATCTGGTGTTGCTTTAGCTTTCAACAAACCTAGAGCCAACATACTAGCCATAGATCTTTAACTCAGAAGTAAAAAAAAAAACTTCAATAGAATGAGCACACAAGCTCTGATACCAATTGATAGGGCTAGTAAGAACACCTAGAGGGGGGTGAATAGGTGTTGAAAGAAATTTTTGCAAGACTTAACAAATTAACTCATCTTTTGAGGATAATAGACCGAAGATGAAAAGGACTATAAACAGTTATATAAAACTATGAATTAAAGTAAGGAGTTCAGGGAAAGAGAATTGAAACACAAGGTTTATAGTGATTCGGCTTAGACCAAGTCTACGTCCACTTTCCCACATTAACAGCCCACTAGTTGGATTTCACTTAGAGCCAAAAGAGATTTTACAGTTTCATGTCCTTGATTCCACCGTGTAGAAACTCTACTACACTTCCTCAAGGTCTCACAAGTGTTTGATCTCTCTTTTGAGTACAACTTAAGCTCAGCAATTGAAATAACAAAGAACTAAGAGTTTCAGACTTTGGAATTTTTCTTTCACGCACACACTCAAATAACTTGAGCATCTTCCTTATATACTCCTTCATGCATTTATAACCGTTGGCACTTTCCAAAGGAGTTCTTCCAATCTACCTGTTGAACAGAATCAATTAAGAAGATCTCGAGTTATTTAAGGAATGTGATGATAGCCCACCAATTCTACTCGCTCATACAATCAGGATCTAGGTTTCCATAAGTAGAACCTTCCAAGTATACTTCGCCAATCAACAGATTTAATTATCCGAATTGATTTCAATAAGAATAATTGATCACAATATGCTATCTCCAACCCTAAGATCTTCTTCAACCGTACGAACCAAATCCTTAAAGATAAACTCGCATTTGGATAAGTCTTCTCTTCGTTGATCTGGAAACTATTAGTGGGGGTAGACTTTAAATCTTGAGTCTTGAGATCTTCAGACTTTGACAATAGAGTCTGCAAGTATTCAGACTAGACTAATGGAAAAGTATTGTCAACTTCAAAACAATAAGGAAGTTTTCTCCAACATATGTTATCAACATAATTTTGTGCATTTACTCTAATTGGATGGAATATCTTGCACAAAGCCTTTTGGAATAATGAGGGTGCTGTCGTTAATCCAAAAGGAAGAACCTTCCACTGAAGATGTTGATTTGGTATGCAAAATGTTGTCTTATGTCTGTCTTCTAGGTGGATTTGAAGTTGCAAGAAAGCTACCTTTAAGTCAAATTTAGAGTAGATCTTTACATTTGACAAATTGGAGAACAAGGTTTTCTTATTGGGTAAGGGAAACTTATCATCCTAGAGGAACGAGTTAGGAGGTTGGTAATTCATGACCAATCTATTTTTTCCCCTTACTTGCTTAGCCCATTTTTTTTCCACATAAAATGTTTCACATGCCCATTGTGAGTTTGTGGTTTCAATCAGTCCTTGTTGGACAAGATTTTTGCATTCTTTTTGTGCTAACTGGAGATCTAATGGGTTCATTCCAATGTGGCTTGCTTTGGTTGGATTGGATCAAGGGTTTCAGGCTGGACCAAATAGAGTCTCTTAGTCTCCACAAATTCTCAAAACTATGTTTAGAATTTAAGCCCATTGGGCATAATTCTTAGATCCATAATTTGGGTCAAAAAATCCCAACTGACGATGATATCCCAATCTGTGAATGGAGATCCAATAATTCAAGTAGTAATGGTGCACTGTAAAAAGAATTGGATTTTGATGGGTTTACTCCTTGTATGAGTGAAAAATGTGTTTCCTAATGTATAAGTAAACTATCAGATATGAGGTTCCCAATATTCTTCGGGAAGAAGCTTTGGATCAAGGATAAAGGAGTTTGCACTAGTGTCTATAAGTGCAATGAAGGAAATGGGTTTAGTAGATTGGGATGCAAGGAGCTGAATGGGAATGTATGGCTTGAAAGAAAGAGGTTTTTCTTTAGTAACCTGGATAGATGAGAGTTGGTCTTGGGTTTTTGTAAGGGGTGATGGATTTTCAAAAAAGAAAATGCCCTCATGGGCATAATCATCTTCTTCGTCTTGACTACTCTCCGAGAAAGTTTCTCTAGCACAAATGGTTTTGTCGAAGTTTCATCCTCAAGAGAAAAGACAGATTCAAGGTCATCTTTTGTAAGAGAGATACTAGTTTTCCTGTGGATGGCATCTATAAGATTCATACTTCTTTTGCGGGTTTATGGACAACTTTTTGCAAAATGTCCTTTGCGACCATAGATGAAGCAGCGATATATATATATATATATATATATATATATATATATATATATATATATATATATTTTTTTTTTTTTTTTTTTTTTTACTTCCACGATCTCCTTGATGGTAACATCGACTTTTTCTAAGAAATTTCCATTTTCCTTTCTTTCTTCTAGAAGAATGCTTTTGAAAATTCTTTTATTTCTTGTTTGGACAATCACAAAAAGAATCCCTATGGCCACATTTGATTTGGATACTTGGCCTTTTGCAAGCCTTGTCAAGCATTTTGTTATTCATGGAGAATTCCTTGAAGGCATTTTTCCTCAAATATAATTCATATAGGGCTCCGTGAATCCCTTGCTAGATTTCTCTAAGGGAGGGATCTAAGGTCCTCCAATTCTTAATTGGAAGTACTTGTCAACCATATTAGCAATTTGCTTTGGCACAGATGATAGGAAAACTGGTTTGAGAGCTGGATCTCCACCAAGGACATGGTAAAGCTTCATCATTTCTTGGAAATGTCTATCGAGATCTTTCCGTTCATAAGAATAGCATTTTCTTGCGAAGAATTCTTTCCTTTTTTGCTTTATAAGGTCCTCTAGTCTTCCAATAAAGTACAAGTGAAGAATGCGAATCACCTGGTTAAAATGTTGTGCCAAGAATGTGTTTTGATTTGCTGGAGCAATAGCTAACTTCCAATCTAGCAAGCTGCCGATGAATCTAGCAATGAACTAGAGAAGAATATGAAACTGGTCATTTTCTAGGTCAATAGCTTTGGCACTCACCAAGGCATTGAACTCTTGTAGTCTAGCATGCCACTTGTGATATGGAATATCATCAAGTGTGAAGGTGAGATTGGAGGTTTTACTCCCAGAACTAGTATTCTAGAAAGGAAAATCTGCCATGTCTTCTTCTTCTCCTCCCTCAAGCTGCATCATAAAGCTAATGGGGGTATGTTCAACAAGTTGAGCCTGTTCATCTTCTGTGGAAGTGGATGATGTAGTGTCTGTCTCTAACTTAGAAGTCTCAGAGGATGAATCTTGTATGGATTGAACTTTATCTCAGCCTACCATGGTGATGCTTGACTTAACATTTTCCCTTAGAAAAGACTCAATGGGGTTGAAAATCATATATGAAACTTGATGCGATAGGCTCTAGTAGCTATCCTCCCAAGATACAATAGATCTCTTCTATGCTCCACATTAAATATTAAAAGCAACGAGAACAACGTTATGTATATAACCCACTAAAGAAAAGAAAGAAAGATATGTAACGAGAAATAATAATATTATTGTTTTGATAAATCAATAATTTATGGGAAAAAGAAAGAGATGGCAATTTTCCATAATCAATTGGTAATTAAATGGTGACCATTATAAAATAATGGATGGTTTATTTAAAAATAAATTGAACGTTACGAAACCATCACAAAGCCATTTTAAAGCCAATAGAAAGTCGGCATACGACCATTGTAAAACCATTACAAAATGATGGCATTCACAGCAATCATAACTACTATCGAAATTGTTACTATCAAATATTTCGAAACTGCTAAAATATCCAATAGATGTTTGGCCTCAACTTTACTCCCCGGCGATCAAGCGCAAATTTCGTGAGTGGAAAAGCACTATAATGTCTTTCTTGTGATGATTTTTGTTTAGGACAATTTTGCTTTTGCAGAATGGCGACGAAATGTTCTTCCAACTCTCTGAGATTGTATGACTTCTTTTTAACCGCTAATGTACAAATGAGGGCTCGCAAGGCCTCTGACTAGTCTAGGAAGCAGTGGCGCCTGATTGATGTTAATTAGACTAATATATAATGTATCTATTTCTTCCATCTTCTTATATGTTTTTCTATTTAAAAGCTTGCGGTGACTAAATTAGTTCTTTAGCTCATGATTCATGCGACATGAGCTCATTAATTGTGACTCATCAACTTCATTTAAGCCATTTTATTTCTTTTGCTCTCGTGCTTTTTCTGACCTCATTGGATTGAGTATAAATCGACATGGACGTCCAAGACTGAAGAAAGAATATCTTGCATTGGGTGAATGGCATCATGTAAGTTCATCGCATAAGATAACAGTTTCATAAATTATTTGTTCGCAAACTTAGAGAGAGAAGGGGGGGGGTGTTGGCGGGGTGGGAAGATGGGACATATACATATGTTTAACTCCAAAAATCATTGTACTGGCTAGTATTCGAGAAGAAGCGCCCTCATCCTCGTCCTAGTCCTCGTTCTCGTTATGTCTGTAGAAAACAAGAAACCACTAAATAAGTACGTTTCACACACACAGATTTCCTAATAGTACTCCTACCAATGAAAAGAGAGCAACTTTATAGATTTGTTCTTATATGTTTCTTTTCTTAAAAAATGATAAAGAACGTAAGTGACAGGTCTTAATTGGTATCTATTCTTCCGCATTTTGTACGTGAGCTATGTGAAACGCTTACTCTACATGCGTCAGTTGCAGAGAGTAAGATTGGTTGCAAAGGTTACTTTTGGATTTAACATAGGGTTCCACAAATATCAAATGATACTACCCACATGATTTTGTATTGTGCCGGTGATAGGAAAAAGCATTAGTGTAGACTCGTCTTTAAAAGTGATGTGATTGATTACAGTATAGAGATTGTATGAAAACTTGTGTTCTTTGTAGGCCTCACAGTGCACAGAGCGATGTCATTGACTTGATCTGGTGGGATGAGTCAAGATATTACTTGCTCGATAAAAATAACAATCGTTCTTAATCACTAATAATTATTGAAATGATCAAGTCAATAAAAAAACATTCATCATCTTGCGTTTGAGATTTAGTATTATTTCATACCTGTTGTCGTCGTCCATAGATTCAGGTGTCTCGGTGTCTTCAATTTTGTACAGATACGTCCTCTCTCTTTTTGCGTTCTTGAGAAAGTCAACGAAACTATGAGCACCCTTTTTGACTACCACACAGATTTTCTCCAATTCCCGACACTCTTCGATCCCTTCAACAATTCCCATCGCATTGAGGTGCCTAAACTCGAGTTCTTTGAGATGTACCATTGCTTCTCTTTCAATAACCACCTTCCGAAGGCGAGGCAGCTTCCAAATCTTCAAGATCTTGAGGCTCGGAAACCCATCTTTGGCGAACACCAGACTAGCGCCTAGGAATGAACCGGCCAAGAGCCTGAATGTCCTCAGGTTCGTCAGGAGCTGCCCCAACTGGGGCATCATGTCGGTTTTCACCCTCGAACCCGACAGGGTCAATACCACGAGTGAACCCGGCAACAGCTGCCTCCAGATGGGGTTTTCGAGTCGGCCCAGCAAGTAGAGCTCGAGGAGCTCGTGATGTTGTTTAGCCAAGGACAATTCCGGCATCGGGCCTATCCACGTCACGGGCTTGGATAGTTCCGTGGGCTTCTTTTCGAAAACCCCCAAGGTCAAGGACTGGAGATTGGTGAGCCTGGAGATCCAACTGGCTACTCTGTCTGCAGCGCCTGACGTGTCCCGACCCAAGTGTCGCAAGAAAAGCTTCAGCGTGGTAAGCGTGGTCAAGCTGTCCACGTGGTCCCTCATCAAGTTCTCGTTGAGCTTACCGATAACCAGCCCGCTTAAGGTTTGGAGTTTAGTCAAGGCCATGTCATTGTTGCTACAAGCCTTGAGAATGTTGTTCAAGTTGATGCAAAACCAGTTGAGATGCAGGTGCCTCAAGTTCCTCGCCTTCCAGAAGGAATTCGGCACGGAAGTGATGTTGGTGTCCTTTATGTCAAGAGTCTCAAGATATTGCAGATCCGCAACCGCACTTGGGATCGAGTCCAAGACCGTGGATCTCAATCCTAGGTACTTTAGGAGCACCAGCTTATGCAGCACACCTTGCAAGGATGGCTTATACACACCCTCCAAGTCAAGTACCCTTAACAAGCAATAGTCAGTCTTGGAGGTCATGTTCCTAAGGACCGTGCTGATGTCCTTGGTGAGCACGCCTCTCCTCAGGCAGAATGACAGAAACGAGCGGACGTGACCTAGGTTCAAGCCGGGTAAGCTGCCGCCACGGCTGTCTCTGACTATATTTGTGTGCTCTGCGAGCCACCGGACCTCGGTTTCTGGTGGTTGGGCCAGAAGCTGTTGTCGCTGGCCGGTCGTGTCGGGGTCATTATCATCGTTTGACTTGCTAGCGGCATGTAAATGGAGGAACCCCGTGCACATCGCGACCGGGCGGATCATGTCATACAGAGAGGGGAGCATGTGGCAAGCTTTGGGGGATCCATCCGTCCTCCAGCTCACCACATCGATGACGTTCCTATCCGCAAGCTCCAGAATGAACGTCTCTCCCACCTCCTCGGGTGTCCTTGTCCCTTTCCTTTCTCCATCATAACAATGCGCATCCAATAAGCCCTCAGCCAACCACAGCCTCACTAGCCTTCTTGTCGGAATCGAGGATGCTACCGGGAACAAAGCCATGTAGATGAAACATGGTTTTAGATGGACCGGCAACCTATCGTAACTCAATTGTAATATATCTAAAAATGTCATCATTAACGAATCTTTTGACAACGCCATGCGTTCTTGCTCTCCAGCATTGGACAGTAACCCTCCGAGTAAGGATATGCAGAGTGGCAAGCTAGGACACCTCCTTAGGATATTTTTCTCCTCTTGCTTGAGGCTCTGATCCTTGGTTACTCCATGCAACTTCATAGCGAGCATCTTCTCTTTTTGTTCATCGCTTAAGTTTGTTAGCTTGATTGGCCCTTCCTTAAATGAATTCATGGCCCCAGCTATCCAAGCATCTTGAGTCGTGGTAATTATGCGGCCACGCGATGGAAACGGGATGATCATCATTAACCGTTGCAAGAGTTGCTGGTCGGACGGTTGCACGTCATCCAACACTATGAGGAACCTCTTCGTCTCGGTCAATTTCTGGTAGAGGATTCTGGCTATCTCGTTGAAATTCAAGTCCTCCACTTCGGTCGGCAGGTTCTCCACTTGCTTCAGTATCTCCAACAGGAACTTCTGCGGGTCCATGTAGGTCGAGACGTGGACCCAAGCACGACACTCGAAGCCCTGGTTACTGGCTTCCCTGTACACCCATCTGGCAAGGAATGTCTTGCCGATGCCTTGGTCGCCCAAAATCGAAATCGCTTCGAGGCCCGGATCCATAGTTTCCCCGATCCACTTTATTATTTTCTCTCCCTCTTTCTCCCTGTATAGGTAGTTCCTCCACTCTTGCCGATTACAGAAAATAGATAGCCTCGCAAATTTTTCGCCTTGCCATGGAACACTAGTAGGTTCTTTGTTCCTCTCGCCCTCGGCCTCCTTCTTGCCCGTCAAGAACTTATCTTGGCACAACTCGCTCATATCGTTCACCAGATAAGACAAGTCCCTCCACAGCATGTACTTGGAGACAAGAGCGGCGAGCGGCCTTGTGGCCATGTGCAGGGCCTTGTGCCTCTCGCAGGCCTCTCTGAAGTGGAACTTGTCGATAAATTCCTCAGCATAGTACATGGCTCGGAGGAGCCGCCTCCACCACTCTGTGGTCTCGGACTGTAAATGTTGAGGGGACAACAACTCTTGGATCACGGCCAGCTTCCCCTTCGTGTCCTTCACACGGGTTTCCATCGATAAATAACCGAGGCACGCTGGGTCAGAGAGCAAGATCTCTAGTTTCTGTGACACGATCTTGGCAGCGGCTTCAGCAACCATCAGGTAGCTTTTCGCATTGGAAGCAGCCATGGTTGATCAATGTGTTTGTTTAGAGCAAGGTCGGGTGTATGTATGTTGGCCTGTATGCTTGGATTGAATCAACTTGTCAGAGCATATTGTTCACTCTCTGTGTATATTCTTCATTTTTCTATGCTTTTCTTGGCGTGGCCTCTCCTTTCTTCATAAGCTTTGTTTAATTCTTTTGTTGTACGACCTTTGGCCATGCGACAGGGGAGAAAGCATCTCATAGAATAATTATGATAAAAGACTAAAAGACTAATTTTAATTTATTAAACCAGTCGATTAAGTTTTTTGCTTGTGAAATCAAACGTAATATTTTATGTAATAATCTTACAGATCCATCTTAGTATTTGTTACTTTGCAAAATAATCAAATCGGTCGTTACAGTAGAATTAGGAGTTGCAGAAATAACCAAAAGTGGCACATTAAGAATTTAACAATTTCATGAAATTCCACCCGCCTTTAAGAATTTCATATTTTACCTGGGGAAGAGCTCATATACGAGTGATGTGGGATCATACGGAAATATCAGACACCATTAAACAAGACCACTTGACTAATTAATTGGATAAACAAAACCATGTTAACAATTAAATATCAATTCTTTGTTGTATAAGAGAATTGTTTAGGTAAATAGAAAGGAACCTTGTTAAGATTCTCACTTCAAGCAAAAATTCGGTAGTCTTGCGCTGCCTTTGGCAACGTCAAGGAAAGCATTTTTCTTTACATAAGTGGTGCTTACTTTATCTTTTCTCTGCGTGTTAGACACTTTAAAGCATAACCAAACATTACATAAATTTACGAGCTCACGAAACTAAGGAATTGTTTCGGGATGTTTAACTGTGAGATTTTCCACAGCCAACCGTTTAAGCAGTTTTTTACCTAGTACTAAACGTGAAAATTTAATTGGAGAGACAAATAGAGCTTAGAAATGCTCGAACTCGGGACCTCCAGCTCTAATATTATATGAGATTTTGTGGGACCATAGTCAATTATTCTAAACGCTTAAACTGTTAAATGAAAATGTGTATTATTCAAATATTCTAACAGTAACCCTGCATTGATCTTTTCGTTATGTTTTTTATTTCTTAAATAGCAAGTTTGGAATATTGATGTCAATCATCAAACTTAAGTTAGTATTCCAGTAAAGATCACTTTGCTTTTTCTTTTTTCTTTTTTTCTGGGGGGAGGGGGTTGAATATATGTAATTGACAAATAAGAGCTCTCAGATCATCTTGCAAAACCAGCTATAATTGTTGTTGAAAAAATGTCTCGAATTTGATTCCGTGAAAAGTCTTGATTGGCTTTGGTTGATCGAACATATAAAGCAACATCAAACTTGCTAGTTTAAGTCATCTAAAAGAGGTTTTCTATGTTGGATACAAAGAGGTGGGTGTTGGCTTTAGTAAACTAGAGCACACAAGAGTAATGTTGAGTCTTTTTCTCCGTGGTTACAACAAAGAATTGATATTTAATTGTTAACATGGTTTTGTTTATCCAATTAATTAGTCAAATGGTCTTGTTTAGGTAAATAGAAAGGACCCTTGTTAAGATTCTCACTTCAAGCAAAAATTCGGTAGTCTTGCGCTGCCTTTGGCAACGTCAAGGAAAGCATTTTTCTTTACATAAGTGGTGCTTACTTTATCTTTTCTCTGCGTGTTAGACACTTTAAAGCATAACCAAACATTACATAAATTTACGAGCCCACGAAACTAAGGAATTGTTTCGGGATGTTTAACTGTGAGATTTTCCACAGCCAACCGTTTAAGCAGTTTTTTACCTAGTACTAAACATGAAAATTTAATTGGAGAGACAAATAGAGCTTAGAAATGCTCGAACTCGGGACCTCCAGCTCTAATATTATATGAGATTTTGTG
Organism: Eucalyptus melliodora; assembly: GCA_004368105.4. Classification (NCBI taxonomy): domain Eukaryota; kingdom Viridiplantae; phylum Streptophyta; class Magnoliopsida; order Myrtales; family Myrtaceae; genus Eucalyptus; species Eucalyptus melliodora. The sequence goes on from CM023411.3 coordinate 9,565,657, forward strand.
GGACCATAGTCAATTATTCTAAACGCTTAAACTGTTAAATGAAAACGTGTATTATTCAAATATTCTAACAGTAACCTTGCATTGATCTTTTCGTTATGTTTTTTATTTCTTAAATAGCAAGTTTGGAATATTGATGTCAATCATCAAACTTAAGTTAGTATTCCAGTAAAGATCACTTTGCTTTTTTTTTTTTTTTTTTCTGGGGGGAGGGGGTTGAATATATGTAATTGACAAATAAGAGCTCTCAGATCATCTTGCAAAACCAGCTATAATTGTTGTTGAAAAAATGTCTCGAATTTGATTCCGTGAAAAGTCTTGATTGGCTTTGGTTGATCGAACATATAAAGCAACATCAAACTTGCTAGTTTAAGTCATCTAAAAGAGGTTTTCTATGTTGGATACAAAGAGGTGGGTGTTGGCTTTAGTAAACTAGAGCACACAAGAGTAATGTTGAGTCTTTTTCTCCGTGGTTACAACAAAGAATTGATATTTAATTGTTAACATGGTTTTGTTTATCCAATTAATTAGTCAAATGGTCTTGTTTAGGTAAATAGAAAGGAACCTTGTTAAGATTCTCACTTCAAGCAAAAATTCGGTAGTCTTGCGCTGCCTTTGGCAACGTCAAGGAAAGCATTTTTCTTTACATAAGTGGTGCTTACTTTATCTTTTCTCTGCGTGTTAGACACTTTAAAGCATAACCAAACATTACATAAATTTACGAGCCCACGAAACTAAGGAATTGTTTCGGGATGTTTAACTGTGAGATTTTCCACAGCCAACCGTTTAAGCAGTTTTTTACCTAGTACTAAACGTGAAAATTTAATTGGAGAGACAAATAGAGCTTAGAAATGCTCGAACTCGGGACCTCCAGCTCTAATATTATATGAGATTTTGTGGGACCATAGTCAATTATTCTAAACGCTTAAACTGTTAAATGAAAACGTGTATTATTCAAATATTCTAACAGTAACCTTGCATTGATCTTTTCGTTATGTTTTTTATTTCTTAAATAGCAAGTTTGGAATATCGATGTCAATCATCAAACTTAAGTTAGTATTCCAGTAAAGATCACGTTGCATTTTTTTTGGGGGGGAGGGGTTGAATATATGTAATTGATAAATAAGAGGTCTCACATCGTCTTGCAAAACCAGCTATAATTGTTGTTGAAAAAATGTCTCGAATTTGATTCCGTGAAAAGTCTTGATTGGCTTTGGTTGATCGAACATATAAAGCAACATCAAACTTGCTAGTTTAAGTCATCTAAAAGAGGTTTTCTATGTTGGATACGAAGAGGTGGGTGTTGGCTTTAGTAAACTAGAGCACACAAGAGTAATGTTGAGTCTTTTTCTCCGTGGTTACAACAAAGAATTGATATTTAATTGTTAACATGGTTTTGTTTATCCAATTAATTAGTCAAATGGTCTTGTTTAGGTAAACAGAAAGGAACCTTGTTAAGATTCTCACTTCAAGCAAAAATTCGGTAGTCTTGCGCTGCCTTTGGCAACGTCAGGGAAAGCACTTTTTTTTTACATAAGTGGTACTTACTTTATCTTTTCTCTGCGTGTTAGACACTTTAAAGCATAACCAAAACATTACATAAATATACGTGCCCACGAAACTAAGGAATTGTTTTGGGATATTTAACTATGAGATTTTCCACAGACAACCGTTTAAGCGATTTTTTACCTAGTACTAAACGTGAAAATTTAATTGGAGAGACAAATGAAGCTTAGAAATACTCGAACTCGAGACCTTCAGTTCTAATACTATATGAGATTTTGTGGAACCATAGTCAGTTATTCTAATAGTTTAAACTATTAGATGAAAATGTGTATTATTCAAATATTCTAACAGTAACCTTGCATTGATCTTTTCGTTATGTTTTTTATTTCTTAAATAGCAAGTTTGGAATATTGATGTCAATCATCAAACTTAAGTTAGTATTCCAGCAAAGATCACTTTGCTTTTTCTTTTTTCTTTTTTTCTGGGGGGAGGGGGTTGAATATATGTAATTGACAAATAAGAGCTCTCACATCGTCTTGCAAAACCAGCTATAATTGTTGTTGTAAAAATGTCTCGAATTTGATTCCGCGAAAAGTCTTGATTGGCTTTGGTTGATCGAACATATAAAGCAACATCAAACTTGCTAGTTTAAGTCATCTATAAGAGGTTTTCTATGTTGGATACAAAGAGGTGGGTGTTGGCTTTAGTAAACTAGAGCACACGAGTGAATCTTTTTCTCCGTGGGTTTTCTGAACTGTCTATGAGCTGTAACTGTCGACTGCACTAAAATGCCTTGCGCCACAAAAACGAAGTTTTGTGCCCGAGCGTCATTTATCTTTTTTTCTGTTTTGCTAAATGATAATTAGGGTGTTGAACCTGTTTACTGGACTTTAATGTTTTGATGTCAATAACCAAAGGAGCAGATGCGTATCCCATCCAAAAATCATCTCTATGGTAATTGTAATCCATATGCATAGCAGAAATTACTCCAAAAAACCCAACGGATGAGGATTCACTACTATACATCAGGTAATGCAAAATCAAGTTAAATGTTCAGCATCAGTAAAGCAGGCGACAGCAAAATTAAATTCAACCAAGTTAATGTTCAGGCAAAGATGGTTTGGAGCCACCTTGCTTCGCTTGAGAGGAAGCATGCCGATATCCCTTCAGAAGCAGCTTAGATTTGGGGGTCTCTTTTAACTTCTGATAACGCAGCTTTATTCGCCAAAAAGGGAGAAAAATGGTTTTGTTGATCTTTTCAATAATTGCCATAATACTCCAGGCAATGGTTTTGTACTTGATTCATCCGCTTCGTGGACTTCATTCATTATCAAAAGCCCGATTAGCTGCTGCATAATTTATTTGTTCATCTAGCTTTGCTGCATTTTCAGTTTTTGGTTCAAAATTATGGGCAATAGCCAGAAGAAAGGGTCTACCTTAGAGATAGGAATCGATATGGAGTGAGACTCAGCTAATCTGTTGAATGTCTGCGCAATGCTATCCTAGCTGACTGTTATTAAGGCAAAACTTTAATATGTAAACTAAAGAAATAGTTGAAGGCTATGTGAAATCAAAAAGCCAGTATTCAAAATCGCCAGGCTAGTGCATGAACAAAGCAAGATTATTACTTTCGATGCACGGGAAACTAATAATCCAACCAGAGATGCGAGACTGCGAGTAGTCCTGAAGAAGTTTGACTGGCACATGAACAAAATATAATGGGCGACAAGCCCCTTTAGGGATGGTCACTAACTAGAACTCGTCTTTGGAACTCGTCTCTAAAAACCCCTCTCCTCTATACTCAGCTTCGATTTGGTCTCCAAATTACTCCGAGAAGCTGCAATCTATCTTTAATTTTTGTTATCCAATCGATTCTCAATTAGTCGCTTTTCTAATAAATAACGAGCTTTTTATTGCAATTATCAACATTTTAATAGAAAAAATCGAAAAAATATTAAAATATAATCAAAAATTGCCCACATTAACACCGTTGATGCTACATAGGAAGGCTCGTTCATGTCAGTACTAGTCAATCAAAATTGGCCAGATGGGCTGAATTGGCACAAATGCAAAAAGTTTATGACTTATTTAGCAAAAAAAAAAAGTTTAGAATTACAAGAAGTTTATTATTTATTTGGTAATTTTCCTCCACCAAGTAAGTTAGAAATCAAATTCCATTTAATGAAAATCTAAATATGAAAAATTCCATTTGATCATCAAGTAGCATAATAATCAATTTTTTTAAGTAAAAAGCTATGTAGACTTTCACGTCAGTGCTCAAAGTAAAAATTGCTAACTAATTCGCATAAAAATTTGTTTCTCTATAGACATGAGAAAGCCTCATATCAAACACTTAAGTAGATCTTGAACATAAAAGATCATACAATACCTTAATTTAAATATTAAAAAAAAAAGATTGTATGCAATATAATTTGAAGTCATCCTGAATTTGGTCATAATTCTCAAGTCTCAAATCATATGTTTCTTTGACTGTGAAATTCAACAGGGGACTTTTGTTTGCTTAAAATTGATAAATTTAGAGCATACAGTTATTTTATCCTAAGGTGTTCTTTGTCTTGAATTGTAGTTTTAGACCGAATCCGACTTTTAACTTAATATCAGTATGATAGACATAATAGCTCGGTCACGAAAGAGTATTTTCTTTTATGGAACTTGAGCACGAGACTGGGCAGCCAATTTTCATTCACCCTTTTTATAAATGTAAATATAGGCAATTATGTATGGTATTTTGTTATTTGCTGGTAAGCAACGGCAACTTCCGAACCCAGAGAAAAAAGAAAAAGGAACAATGGAGACATGAGGTGGGACCAAAAGATTTCCCATCCATCATATGATGAATTCTAAGTTGTGGCGTGGATCCTTTTCTTTTCTTGAACGAAAAGAAAACTTATTTTGACCTTACAATTCTTGGACTTGACTTTTGTAGGTTCTTAGTTGCATGTTTCAAGCCTTGATTTGCAATGTTTAGGGCTTAATTAAGTTAAGCTAGAGGCGGCCACCAGCTGCATGTCCTTCAGGAGGCAACATGTCGAAGATCAAATGGTTCAACGACCGTGATGCACCACATGCATTCTTGTGGAACATCATGCACCACAAGCCTTGATTTGCAACGTTTAGGGCTTAATTAAGTTAAGCTAGAGGCGGCCACCAGCTGCATGTCCTTCAGGAGGCAACATGTGGAAGATCAAAATGTTCAACGACCGTGATGCACCACATGCATTCTTGTGGAACATCATGTATAAATGAAGAAAAATATTCAGCCGGTATCGCACACCGTGTGGCAATTGTTCAAATATGGATGATAAGTTGTGATCACGATGGTCACAAACCATATCAGTTGACAACAACGTGGTGCAAGATACATGTGCTCTGGTGCAATGTTTTATCACGGTGACGACTTTATTCATGAATTTGACACGAAGATCCATATTCAATGAAAGAATATGCTTGCCTACTGGAATCAAAGCAATCGACTCGATCCTTTGGAATTGCTTTAATTTGGAGGGAGCATTTATCACCCTCTTTTGGCCTTTTGATAAGCAGTTAAAATTGGTGATTTCCATATTCCCTATGGATCACGTAAGGCTAGTGATGCTTGTTGGACAATGTGTGAGAATTAAACTCATTAGAGTGAAGATCACTGGATTTCAATTTAAAGTAATGATTGAGAAATCAAACTCCTTCTTAATTAAAGTAGATCATACTCGAGTTCATACAAATTCCATAACTTGATTTTGTCACTTTACTTTCCCTTCGGGCAAATTCAAAGAATCACTTGACGATTATGCATCCAAAAAGTGGTGTCACGAGTAATGTGTCGCATTTACCCCAAACTAGTTTTTGTATTAAAAAAAAAAAAAACTCTTGAAGCAATACACCCATGCTATATGTACCCCCAAACTAATTTTTGTATTACAAAAAATCCTAAACTGGTAGACCCATGCCACATTTACCCCTAACTAACATAAATGTGCCACATGTATCTCAAATTGTAATAAATATGGGATTTTTTTTTAGCAGTAAATGTGGCACGAGTATATCAATTTGGAAAATTTTATGGCATGGGTGTACTAGTTCGTGAGTTTTTGTGATACAAAGATTAGTTTAGGGTATATGTAGCATGAATGTACCGGGTTGGGGCTTTTCGTGATATTAACCCTATAATAAATACAAGTTTGTAGGTATTTATATATCCAGTTTCAAAAGAGAAGATAAATTATAAATTTCATCTATTTATAGGAATGTTCACATGAGGGCAATTAATTTTCTAAGTGCAACAATCACATCATCCATCGATAGTTTATTTAAGAGCTGCTTAACTAAAGATAGAAAGAGAGGAAATTACCTTCACTTACTATGGCTTAAGAAGATATTTGAGATTTTGCAGGAAATTACTTTTAGCTTTTTGATTCATTAATTTTGCATACTTCTAAAAACACATGAAATTAGGTAACCAAAAAAAAAAAAAGGCAAGAGAAAGCACAAATATAGAAAGTACATATTTGATTCTTACAAAGAAATTAATCAACATATTTTTCTGATAATATCCATCAAGGGGTTTGATTAAAGAGTTCCGAACAAAACTTAAAGTTGCCTTTTCTTTCTAGTGTGTGAACGTGCTTCTTTTATTGCGTGTTATTCTATTGTATCCTAGCAAAATACACATGCATTGCCTGCATACAAAAATTGACATCCAAAAGGCATTGTGACATCGCCGTATCATGCAACATTTGGATTATTGATTAGAAGAAAAAATGTTATTGACACGAGAATTAGAGATCGATTTTATATCTATATATATATATAGGGCTGTTTATAAGATAGAAAATGTTTAATGGTTAAAAAAAATTAGAGATAAATGAGAATCGTTAATTGATGCATTTGCCCATCCATAGAATATTTGTCAAATAACTAACTGAGGATATTTTTGAGAAAAAAAGGATTGTGATCTCTTTAAGAGATCCTTTTGCTTTACATAATAGTTTAAAATGGCAAATTTCCAGCGGTTTAAAAAAGGTTACATATGATTGACTCCATTAAAGATCTGCATTTGTGCATATTTTTTCTTTGATTTTACAGCTATGACCATGAGGCCTTTAATTCCTCCGGGATATACGTATCTCTCTATTGATTTTAAAAGTGTTGTCCCATATCTCTAGTTCTCCATTAAAATAAAGTCAAAAACTGGTATTTCGTCTCACTTTCATCTTGTGCGTATTCCTTGAGATGTTGTATGTTGGCAACACAAATGGATGATCTGCAAGTCTTGCCATCATGTTCTTAATGAAAATTTTACCGACTTCCTTTTTTTTTTTCAAAGGAAAAAAGGAAAACAAATAGATCTTTATAATTTTTAATGAAAGTATTTTGCAAGAATGTTTGATCCATGATTTTGCTTTTTTGAGTCTTACGGGACAAAGGAAAATAGTGACAAAGTTAGAATACTTGCTTTGTGAGTTTTTTGCTTGTTACTTTTGCCTTCATTTTGCCAAGTTTCGAATTTCATAGCGACAACCTCAAAAAAGATCAAATATACTATCAAAATTTTATGAACGATCACTTCAACACCAAAACTTTTTGAAAAGCGTCCATTAATGTAAACTTCAAGTCAGGTAAGTTTTTATTATGAATTTAAGTCATTGGAGTCACTTAAGTGATTAGTTTCACATCTTAGGCTACGTTTGGTAGTCTAAATAAAATTCAAAATAAGATAAAATTTCTCATATCCTACGTTTGGTGCCTAAACAAGATAGGATAAAGTCGGAATTAAATGAAATATAAACCATAAAATTATCCTATGAGAAAGGTAAGATAAATGTGGATAGAATTTTTAACATCCATAATAGGAAAGTTATTTTTCCTCGAACAAAAATATTAATAAATTAACAAAAATGAAATTATAGTTCAATATAAATAGTATTTGAATTCTAATATAATAAATTCAAAATAAAAAATAAAAATAAGTTATTTTAATTTTAATTTATTTTAATTTATATATTTATATTTAATTATATTTTATCAAATAATTTCACATATAAACATAAATATAAATTTATTACATATTTTAGTATTTTAGTATTTTAGGTATCTTAGTATGGTTTACTATTTAATAAAATTTTATTAGAGAATGATGGAAGGAGAAGAAAGAAATAAAAAAGAAATTAATCTAAAAAAGATGAAAATTAAATAAATTAATTAAATAAAAATAAAGTAGGTAAAAGTGTCGTGGGTGTTATCTCAATTTGTAAAATTTTGGTTTATTTATATTCATATGTTGTTTATATCAAGCAATATATATGATATGATGTGAATAGATCTGATTTTATTACTGCAATTACCAAACAATAGAGGGGATATAACAAAATTCCTAGATTGTATTACTATCATATCCAGTCCTATCCTGATCAAAAATCCGGACAACCAAACGTAATCTTAATGTTTTTTTGAAAGGTTTTAGCACCAAAGTCAGTGTCATTCAAAAGTTGTAGCATTGATATTCATCTTTTTCTTGACAAGAAAAATAAAACTTAATTACAGGTTATGAATTCTTGGACTTCAACGCTTTTGTAGGTTCTTAGTTGGATGTTTCAAGCCTTGATTTGCAACTTTAAGGGATTAAAGTTAAGCTAGAGGTGGGCCACCGGCTGCATGTCCTTCGTAGGGCAGCGTGTGGAAGATCAAAATGTTCAACCATGTTATGCACCACATGCATCCGTGTAAACATTGTAAATAAATGGAGAAAAATGTTTAGCTGGTATCACACACCACATGCCAATAATCCAAATGACATGTTGTGATCACGGTGGTTGTAAATCACATTAGCTTACAGTGATGCAATGCGAGATATACCCGCTTATGTGCAATGTTTTATCGCAATAGCAATTTCATTTACAAATTTGAGACAGAGATTAGTGTTCAAGAAAATAATATGCTTGTCTGTTAGAATCAAAGCAATTACGATGCTTCGGAATTGCTTCAATTTGGAGTAAGCATTTGCCACCCTCTTTTGGCCTTTTTGAGACTTTACTTGTTATAGCAAGTCAACTAGGTGATTTATATATTCCACATGAATCATATTAGGCTGGTCATGCATGCCGGGGCGAAGCGTGAAAATCACAATGGTTAGAGTGAAGTTCACTCAATTTTAATTTAGAGCAGTGATTGACAAACCAAACTTTAATTCTCAGCCTATATTATGATCTTCTCAATTAAAGTATATCATACGCATGCTAGTACAAATGATGGAATCTGATTTTGTCAGTTTACTTCTGCCTTAGGCAAATTTAGAGAATCGCTTGACAATCATGCATCCAAAAATAGTGTTGCGAGTAATGTGTCGCTGGTGTTTCGAAAAGTATATTCCTTTTTTGTTCCTTGTAATGTTACGCGAGGTAAATGGTGCTTCTAAATTTGGTTCCTATCCCAAGTTAGTGCTTATATAATGGTGGCAATTCTGAGGATGATGCTAAGGTAAATGGCTGAATCCGTCTGCTCCTTTCTTCGTATGCAAGTGAGGAACTGTCCTTAGATTGTCTCAAGCTACATATCCTTCTAATAAGATGTCTAAGCATAACCTTCGCCCCGAATATTTGAGAATATTAACCCCCATGCATTGTGCAGGATAGCATAATACAATTTCAGTAATATTTGAGAATATTATATTTGAATTTTATGAAAAAATGAATCCATTCTTTTTTTTAGGTCGAAAAGACTATTTCATTTATTGTTGCAAAACATTGGAACGTGATGGACGTGTCTCGGAACACAACATATTCCAAAGAGGCAAAGGGGAATGACACAATCAATTAGAAGCGAGGGATTTTCTGTGATGGGCTTCGAGGTAAGCCCAATCAGCTTAGTTGGTTGGCCCTGCGTCTCGCGTGGGCAATAATTCACGCTCAGTTCTCTCGTCCAAGCTATAAGTACACCCGGCAGTCTTCAATCACATTTTGCTGGGCCCATGGGCTTTGGCTTTCTACTGAAAGGAACTGCACAATGGATGAGCTAGGGCTTTGGTCTGGCCTGCAGAAGACGTGCGCACTGTTCTTGCAAGACCGGCAATTGACAACCCCATTCCGGCCTCTTCAAACTCCCGCTACCGATCCTTCGACACCTTCTACCCAAGAGCTGAGGTGCCGTCGACGTTGAGCTTGATGGACTTACTCGCCGAAGGAACCCATCAAACTGGCCGAAAGGTAAATTTTCGTTTCCCTGTTCTTCCCCTTCGATTTAGGCTTCCCCATCTGATAAAAACTAATCTGTTCTCTCTAGGGGGTGAAGTAAAAATTTCATTATTGGATAATTGATCTTGACCATAATTTGAGGTGTAAAGTCGCAGAGTTCTTAAAGCCAGATTCATCCAAGTTCAAAGGAGGCAAAGAACTAGCATTAGAAAGTTCTTTAATCGGATTAGATCCACAATAGACCAGTAAGAAATACATCAGCCGCATCTATCTCCTAAACACTTTCTGCTTCTTCCGATTCCTGATGAATAAGTGAGTGAGTGGTATACATAAAGCACCTGTTGCTTGTAGTGATAGTCCTGTCTCTCTGCATTATTACATGGAAGATCTAAGTTTTTCAACATCCTCGTTTGACTAATGTTCGGTTCACAAGCCACTGCGACTCCATCTTACTAATCATATGACATGGGAGGGACATTCCCATCTCTCAATATTGCTCCAAGACTCAAAAACACAGTCATTAGAAAAATTCAAAAAAAAATTGGACAACTTTGGTTTTGAAATAGTTTTCAAGATTGTTCCGGCCATTTAGATCTCAATTCAAAAATATCGAATCTCGGTCAGAAAAACAGCATGCAATGAAGCTGTTCACGTTCCCCAATACGGTCCTCAAGAACACCAACCCCAATTGTTTTTTTTTTTTTGGTCAAAAATAGATAATGCATTCGATCATTGAAAAAAACCAATCTTACAAGACAACGACGGAGAAAATTCTGAACATAAAATTTCCAAAAGGGGTCAACTAATTTAGAGGAAGTTTGTTGGCCCGATGTGTCCTGGCCAACCAATCCGCAGCTCTATTTGCTTCTCGGGGGCAGTAAACCACTGCTACATTTTTGCACCTTGCCAGCTCTTCTTTGCAGGTTTGCACAATTTCTCTTAAATTCCAAGGCGGCTCCTCCCAGCCCATTACCTGGTCCACGATAGGTAAACAGTCGCTTTCACATGTCCACATAAGTGTTTGGCTTTTGTCTCCTCCCACGTGCCGCAGATCAAGTCCTTTTAAGTAGAGGATCCCATGCAACAGAGATTCGGCTTCTGCTTGCTGCGAGGATGAAACCCTAGCTTCCAAGAATAAGCCTTCAATGACCTGCCCAAAAGAGTTTCGCACAATTCCAGCGATGGAGCAGATGAAATCACCTAGGATCCAGGCCGCATCAACATTTATCTTCATCTCCGTTGGGGCCGGCGGGTTCCATCGAACAGGTATGCTACGATTTGGGTGTTTTAAACTCTGTTTCTTCTTCCATCTGCTGAAGGTTAGATGCTATTCATGTGCTAGATCCAACAGATTTGCAGGTTGCGGACGCTTTGCTTTGATGATCCAGTTGTTCCGAGCCTTCCAAATGTTCCAAAGAACCACTCCTGTAAGCTCTCTTGCAGGGGAGTCGTGGTTGGTTTTGAAGACCCCCATCAACCATTGATCAAAGCGTTTGATCTGGCTTTTGGTACTGGTGCCCTCGAGTCGTGGATCCTCCCATATTTTTTTGGTCCATTTGCACAATAGAAAGGTAGGTTCTGTGGTTTCTATTCTGGAGTTGAAATCAGGCATAACGGGTTGGGTGTTATTTTCCTTTTGTATAGGTTTTCTCGCGTGGGAAGGGCATTTTGGCAGAGGCTCCAGATGAAAGTCCGAATTTTTGGGGGTACAATAAGGCTCCATATTTGAGTCCATAGGTTTTGTGGGGGTTTGAAGGAACATGATGCCCCGTTTTGATTTGTACTAGGGAGTTTTGGGTAGGCTCTGTTATATCCACTCTTCACAGTATACTTCCATGCTCTATTTCCTATCCACAGTAAGCTATCTTGCTTCGGGTTCTGACTTAGGGGGATCGCTAAGATCTCATTAACAGTGTTTTCATCAAAAAGATGGTATATTTGTTGTTCCTCCCAAGCATTAGAGTCTGCATTGATCAACTTTGACACGTAGATAGGTTCTTGGTGGTTTGCTAGTCCTCCAATAACCCCTTGCTCTAACCATTTGTCTTCCCTGATTTTAATGGTTTTTCCATCCCTCACTAACCATATAGTATCTGCTACTATTGTATCTCTTCTAAGTAACAGGCTCTGCTAGCCCCAGGATGGGCATTGGCCCTTGCGAGCTCTCCAGATATCTCCATTTAGGAAATAGATTCCTTTCAGGACTCTGCACCACAGGGCTGTTGGAGAAGTGGATAATCTCTAGGCTTGCTTACCGAGCATTGCACGATTGAAGGTTGTCAAATCTTTAAATCCCATTCCTCTGTCATCCTTTTGAGTTTTTAATACTTCCCAATTCTTCCAATGTGTCCCACGCTGTGAGTCTCCTTTTTGCCACCAAAATGATGCAATTCTCCTTTCTATTGCTCGACAGATAGACATTGGTAGCTTGAAGATGGACATGGCATAAGTTGGAATAGCCTGCACAATGCTTTTGATCAGGATCTCCTTCCCTGCTTTGGTAAGTAGTTTTTCTTTCCGGCCTTCTAACTTTACATTTACTCGCACCAAGATCCATGCAAACATTTCTTTCTTTGAGTGACCCCATTCCGTTGGGATTCCCAGGTATTTGCCTATTTTCTCAAATATAGGGACTCTAAGCTCATAGGCCAGGTTTCTTCTTAGAGATAATGGGCTATTACTACTGAAAAAAAAAAACCCATGATTTGTTTAAATTAACAGCTTGCCACGAAGCATAGCATTACTGGTTGAGGATATGTGCCAGGTTTTGACATTCACCAATAATTCCATCCAGAAAAAAGATAACATCATCAGCGAAAAGTAAATGAGATAGCATAGGGCAAAACCTGTTTAGTTGTATCCCTTTAATGCTGCCCTCTGCAATTGCTTTGTTCATCAACCAAGTTAATACATTTGAGATTAGAATGAATAAGTATGGTGATAGGGGGTCTCCTTGCCTTAGTCCTCTCGAGGGGGAGAAAAATTGGGTTGGTTCTCCGTTGATCTTAACACTGAATGACACCGTTGAAATATATTGCATGATTAGGGACACCCATTTTGCACCAAAGCCCATTTTCAACATACAATCCTGTAAGAAATCCCATCCGATTCTATTATATGCCTTCTGCATGTCTAGTTTTAATATCGCCTGAAATTTCTTCTTTCTCTTGGTGATGCGCAACTGATGTAAGACTTCCTGCACTATAAATATGTTGTCCTGTATTTGTCTGCCTTGCACAAAGGCACTCTGCTCTGGTTCAATAATGTTTGGCAGCCACTTCTTTAATCTGTTTGCAAGAAGCTTGGAAATAATTTTGTAAATGAAGTTGCATAAGCTAATGGGTCTGAACTGAGCAATATTCTCTGGATTTTTGACTTTTGGAATCAATGAAATATGGGTTTGATTGAGATGGGGATCAAGAGTACCTATGTGGCAAATATTATGTACTAACTGAAACGGGTCTAACTTGAGAGTATCCCATGAATGTTGGTAAAAGAGCCCATTAAAGCCATTTGGGCCAGGGGCTTTTAGGGCTCCCAATTGAAAAACTGTTGCTTGCACTTCCTCCATCGTGGGATGAGCCACCAGATGATCATTGATGTTCTCGGTCACTGGAGAAGGACACTGATTAAGGACGGGTTGGTAGTTTCTGGGACCCTCTGACTTATAAAGATTTATGTAAAAAGATTCAATATGATTTTTTAGAGCTAAGGGATCTTGGCACCAGCTGTGATCTTCCATTTGCAGCATGATAATTTTATTTCTCTGCCTCCTTTGTATAGTTGTTGCATGAAATAACTTGGTGTTTTGATCCCCCCATTGCAACCACTTAATACACGATCTCATGCCCTAGAATTGTTTTTCCTGTTTCCTCAATTTTTCTATCCGGTTTATAATGTTGTGGGCTGCCTGTCTACTTACTTGCTTGATTGGTTGATTAGTAATCTCCATTAAAGCCTGATTGAGCTCTTTGATCCTCCTAGGTGCATTGGCAAACTTCGCTTTACTCCATTTGGCAAGAACTTGTGTAGTCTCATACAATTTCACTGAGAAGCTGGGCTGGGGAAGGAATGTTATGTTCCATATTTGTTGTATGAGCTCATGATACTCCTCATGTTTCGTCCAGAATGCTTCCATCTTAAAATCTCTCTTTCTTTTCTTGATTTCAGGGTATAACCGAAGTAGTAGAGGGCTATGATCCGAGCCAATAGCTGGGAGAGCTTGAACTTCAGCTTCATGAAGGTGGTTCTCTATTCCAAGGTACATAGAACGCGATCTAGTCGTTTCTTAACAAGATCCTCCCCTTCCCTATTATTTGCCCATGTGTATGCACACCCATGATTGTCAATGTCCATTAGGGAGCATTCATTAAACATATCTCCGAAAGTAACAATTCTATGGTTATCAGCCTCTCGTTTCCCCACCTTTTCCCATACATATAATACCTCATTAAAATCTCCCATGCAAATCCATGGAATGGAATTAGGAGGCTTAAGAGCCCTCAACTTTTACCATAATATTAGCCTCTCACCAAAATTTGTAGATGCATGAACAAAAGTTATATGCATTACATATCTGCTGTCTGGATCAATGCATTCCACATCAATAAACTGCTTTGAATTGTCTTTTACTTTCAATGCCACTTTCTCATTCCACATTATAGCTAACCCCCCCGCTATACCTGTCGGATTTTCTTGGAAGATGTTCTGGAATTGTAATTTTCTGCATACTCCTTCCACCATCGTTGCTTTGTTTTTAGTTTCCATAAGAAAAACCATGTTGGGCCGTTCAGGAGCAACTAAAGCTCTTAGTTCCTGGATTGTTAGGGGGTTGCCCAGCCCCTAACAATTCTAGCTTATGATTTTCATGTCGTAGTTGGTGGCTTATTAGGGCTAGGCACCAAAGCCCACTCTTTGCCATCTTTGATCAGCTTAACAGGGGTCTCCATAAGGTCCGTGTCATCAATAAGAATAGGAGATGACTCAGGTACACACTTCTATTTCTTTGCCTTATGCACCTTCATGTTCTTCTTGCTGCATTTTCCTACTTTCGAGAGAATAGGTTTCTGAAATTCAAAACATATGATCTATTTGCTAGTGTCATGATTTGCCTTTAAACATACTACAGGGTCTGCAAGTGCCTCAGGCTCTTGAGAACTTTCTGCTCTTTTTTTTGCTGTAGGCTGCAATTTGCATGGCAAAGGCTTCTTCTTTGACTGTTGTGTCTATTTCATGGGTTTGGGTGGGTGAGTCAGGTATAGTCTCTTCCACTGTGATCTCTTCTTCTATTTTACCATAAAATGCTTCCCAATATGGACTATGATCACATGCTTCTACCTTCAACCAAGATCCATATGGTCCAATTTTGTTTACTACCCATGGTGATTGTGCATATGGAGTCTCTACACAGTCAGTAGCATAGTGGCCTATTTTGCCACATGAATAACAGTAATGTGGTAGGTGTTCATATTTAAATTCCACCCAAAGCCATTTGGTTCCAATGTCCAAGATGGCCCCTGATTTCAATGGAGCAGTCAGGTCAATTTCCACTCTAACTCTGCCTCCTTTTTGTTGAGTATTACCTGTTGAGTCTGATTGGATTTCCAGGACATGACCACTTTTTCTCCCCAGGTCATTGAACATTGTTTCTACCCTCCGGCTAGGGGGGATCCCTCCAATACGCACCCAAAACGCAAATCTGGTATAATCATAGTAGTGTTTTGGTATTTTTGGCACACATTGTTTAAGGACCAGCAAGTTGCTAGCAAAAGACCAAGGTGCTATTTTTAGTACTCTCTCTTTTTCCTCCTCCGATTGAAAGACAAAAGTAAAGAGTCCTGATTCTTTTTGGACACAGGTTACACCTTCCGTTTTCCACGCCTTCTTCATTGTGGAGAGAAAAGCAAGGAAGTTAACATTTGGTTTAGAGTATAATTTGCCAAAGAAAGTGCGGTTACATTCATCCCTTTTTTGTGGAGGTATCTCAGTGAACACTTCAACAACATCATTCTCGAACCATAAATGACCGAGACTTTTACATAGAGCTGCCACTCTCAATTCATTCTCTTCCTTACTCTCCATTCACTCTTACAACAAGAAGTACAATTGTCGAAGAAGATGTGGAAAGATTTTTGGGGGTGAAGCTAAAAAGATAAGTGCCTTGAAGGGAGATCAATAACAATCATTGCAGGAACCAAGAACAGAAAAGTATCTAAAGGGGCAAGGGGTAATGAAGAAGTAGATAGATGATGCGAAGCAAGTATTTATGCGTTCAAATCTTCCTTTTCCTCCTCTTGCAATTTCTGCCGAAAGTCTAATGAGAACAAATACTCATCTCTATCATCAACAGGATTCCACTGCGACAAAAAGGATTACAAAGCCCTTTGGAAGAATGTGTATAAACATCATAAAGTATCGTTAAAAGCCAGTAGCCATCCTCCCAACCCACAACAACAACAGATCCAGAATCCCAATGAGGAATGAAAGGAGACAGCCGAAAATCCACTCACATCAGTAGAAATCCATGAGCCCAGTCTAACATCAAGAAGAGGATAACGGAATCCCACCTTTATGAAGCCGCATTTGCCCGATCATTCGTGCTGGTTGAATCCGCAGGAAGGGGGGAAGATTACTATTCTAATATGCAAGAACATCTCAAAACTGAACATAATCAAAGCTGGAAAAGACTTTTTTTGGATTTTTCGATATTAGGACGACAAAGAGAAAGGAAAAAAGTTGCAGAAGATCAGGTTGGGTTTAGGGTTTGTAAATGGGGAAACGCTACCATGAGGGTAGAGAGGAGCTCTCAGGGGCGATAGAGAAAAACTCAAGAACCGTCCAACCCCGATTGTTAAGTAATTGCGTGATGCGCAAGAAATAGTAATATCATAGCATATCATTGGGTTACTTTGGATATAAATAGAGGTTGAGACACACATGTGGACAGGAACAAGAGAGAAGGGGAGAAGAAAGAAAATGGAGTAATCGAAATCCCAAAACAATAGATATTATTAAAATATATTTTATTGTCAATAATGAAAATATTTTTTATTGACTAATTATCCCAATTGATATAAGCAATCGTTTTCAAAAAAATATTTTTCAGATTATTTATTTTAAAATAAACAAATACAGCATTAACTTTTGTTTGAAGCTTCTTATTATCTACTTTATGTGGATTCGTGACTCTACCGGTGGTCTCTTAAAAAGTAATTTTCACTAAGTTGCTGGAACCTTCTTATGCGGGGTTAGCCTTTTGACATCCCCACATGCTTTCTCTATGCTTAACACAGGTGTCCCAGTAACGGCAATTACATCAGTCCACACGGCAGCAAAATTGTCCGTTTGTCCGACCTTCAAATTGAATAATTTGCATGTTAGGCCAAAATAGTTTGGAAATTACAAAGAGATAATAAAAAATATATATATGAGAATAAAAAAAAAAAAAAGCAAAATTGTTATCTTCTTGTCGGAAAACTGAGGGCGCTCGTAGCATGGAACCCATTTCCTCGTCGGAGTATGGACTGCACGAGCAAGGTTCATAAAATTCCATCACGACCATACAAAAAATATATATAAATGAATGAATGAAACGAAAACAAAAGGGGGCCGAGGAATGAAAATTCCAAAGCTAGTTGTCCTGATGTGTATGTGGCTCTCCTTTGCGACAATAAATCAACCGGGACAAAAATTATAATAAAAATACTTCTTTGTTATTTTAGTTCATCATTTATTTATTTATGTAAATAGTACTTTAAGTTTAAGAGTATGAAATGATAATGTTCTATTTTGAGGTAAAAAAAAAATGGAGGTTGAACACCAAATTTAATGACCAAGAATATTGTACTTGTTTATTGAGTAGCTTGAAAATCAAGTCCCCCGAATGAAAATTTAGATATGAAAAAATATATTTTATTATTAGGTATCTTAGCCATCGATCTCTCTTATGAAAATCTAAATGGACTTGTACGTCAAAACTCAAAATTAAATCCACTAACTAATTTGCACAAGAATTTGTAGAATAAAAGCCTTTTATGAAACACTTGAGTAACTCTAAACACAAAAAATCATGGAATACCTTAAATTAAAAAAAAAAAAAAAAGCGTGTGCAATCAAATCTAAAGCCATATTAAATTTCTTGATAAGTCTCGTGTCTCACGTCATATTTAAACAATTCATGAAAATATCGAGACATATGTTGTTATTATAAATTAATTATTTTAAGTGATGTTAAAATTAATTTTTACAAAAATAATTTTTTTAATTATTTATTTACCAAGCGTGACAAACGAAGGTGAGGGCCATCCTACATCATGAAATGGTGCGTGGGCCCCAGTGAATGGGCATCCGAGTCGGCATTCCATCAGGAAATAAAAATCGAGCACCTTAAATTAAATAAATAAATTTATTAAAGGAAAGATACAGACGTCACTCAGCCTCTCCGTCTCTGTCATCTCCTCCACTCTGCGCTCCCTCTGTCTGGCGAGAAAGAGAAAGCAGAACCATTTCAGTTTTAGGTTGGAGTCGGAAGTCGCCGGAAAAAGAGAGAAGGAGAAGGAGAAGGAGAAATGCCAGGGCTGAGAGCACCGTCGGAGTACTCACAAGAGCCTCCTCGACATCCGTCTACCCTCATCAACTCCAAGCTCTCTCTCTCGCTCTCTCTCTCTTTCTCTCTCTCTCTCTCTCTCTCTCTCTCTCTCTCTCTCTTCCCGATTCTCCCCCTGCTTTGCTACTGTGCGATCGCTAGAATCCGGTGGCGTCTGACGTATGGGAGGTTTTGGAAGTGTACCGTAGCCCTTTTATTTTGTGGTTTTGGATCATGCTTTGATGTGCATGTGGAGCGATATTGATTCCGTCCGTTTTCAGGTGACGCTGCAGAGATTCGCTTGGAATCTGCTAGATAATTTGTCTAGTTCCAGTATGAGGTGGAAAGTTTTCGGATTGGTTGAGGTTGTCAATCGGTGTGAGCTCTTTTCATATGCCTTGAAGACCGTATTCTCTGAGCTAGTTCCGAGTTTCTAATGAAACTGCCCTCTCTATGCTGGTCTCTGCACGGCTGGAAGTCTTCGTCGGTGTTTAATTTGGTGTAATTTTCGAGACTCGGCGAACGCTCTTGTTAATATGAGCCACGATCAGCTGCTATGCTAGGATGGCTTGTGGGCATTACTACTCGACCCAAAGTTGTGCAATTTTTGGGACTACAGAATCGAAGTTGATGTTTTTCTAATTCCCCAAAGTGTGGAACTTGAGTGCTATTTTGATTCGTTTTCTTTGTCAGCGTTGACTATATATGGCGGTCAGGTTGTTCAAGTGAGATCTATTTAGCCAGTGGGAATTTTCTGCAGATTGCAAGAAAATAATACTCTAATTAGATGAATTTGTGCTGACGGTCTTCATGGTGGACTGTACAGGAGCCTTTCAATGGCAAGCCACCCCGCTCAGTGTTAGTTTTATCTTACGTGACTCCGGTGGATCTGTTCTATAAGAGAAATCACGGACCCATTCCTTTAGTTGATGACCTTGATAGGTTGAGTTTCCTTAATTCAATTCAATAAAAGCTATTGGTTGATTCTGGTCCTGGAGTTGTTCTTGGAAATATAGAAGTAACTTTTTTTTACTTTTTGATTCTATTCCAAATGTAGTCCTGCGAACAAAAATGTTAGCAAATAGATTTTTATTCTTTTTTTGTTCCGAAGAACAAAATGATAGAATCGGACATTGTTTGGCACATTACCAAACAAATTTGCTAGTTTAAGTCATCTAAAAGAGGTTTTCTATGTTAAATACAAAGAGGTGGGTGTCGGTTTTAGGAAACTAGAGCACACAGAGTAATGTTGATATTTTCTCCGTGGGTTTTCTGAATTGTCTATGAGCTGTAACTATTGACTGCCTTAAAATGCCTTGCACCAAGAAAACAAAGTTTTGTGCAAGAGCGTCATTTTTCATTTCGTGTTTTGCTACATGATAATTAGGCTGTTGAACCTATTTAGTGGACTCTAATGTTTTAATGTCAATAACCAAAGGAGCAGATGCGGATCCCATCCAAAAATCATCTCTATGGTAATTGTAGTCGAAAATTGGAATTCATCATAACTTCTTCTCCCAGTGTGAATAGCTAATCTCACTCACTTGATGAAGCAGGTCCCCATATGCATAGCAGAAATCACACCGAAAAAACCTTCGGATGAGGATTCACAACAATACATCAGGTAATGCAAAATCTACTTAAATGTTCGGCATGAGCAAAGAGGGCGACAGCCAAAATTAAATTCAAACAACCAAGTTAATGTTCAGGCAAAGATGGGTTGGAGCCACCCTGCTTCGCTTGAGAGGAAGCATGCCGATATCTCTCCAGAAGCAGCTGAGATTTGGGCATCTCTTTTAGCTTCTGATAACGCCGCATTATTCACCAAAAAGTGAGAAAAATGGTTTTGCTGATCTCTTCAATATTTGCCATAATAGTCCAGGCAATGATTTTGTACTTTATTCATCTGTTTCGTGGGCTTCATTTGTTATCGAAAGCTTGATTAGCTGCTGCTTAATTTATTTATATATTTATTTATTTTTGGTCGAAAGATTCCTCATTTCATTTCAAGTAGTAAAATTAGAGGAACAAACTGAATGGGCTTCAGAACAAAGAACATCCAAAAGAGATTGAGGGGGACGAGAGACCCAATTCCGAGGTAGAGGTTGGCGGAGATGGGCTTTTGCAACCCAATCCGCGGTTTTATTTAACTCTCTCGGCTCATGGGTCAATTTTAAACTTGGATTAGAAACGAGCACAGCCCGGCCCATTTGGACTATGTAGTTGACTTCCCAAGGGGGAGGATCTATCCCCAAAATCGTTTGAACTGCTGTGGAGCAATCAAACGTAACAGCTACCCCACGTGACTCTTCTTTCTTCCTCCACTTCACTGCCATTTCCAGACCTTCACAAACAGCTAGGGTTTCGACATGCAAGGGGGATTGCGCTTTAACCGAGCGAGCAAAACCATCAAGTAGCACACCATTCTCATCCCTACACACCCCTGCTATAGATCCGTCATTAGTCCCTAGTGTGAAGGCTTCGTCGACGTTGATTTTCACCCATCTTGGGTCCAACAGTCTCCATCCTGTAGGTTTTGCGTTATTTCTCCCGGTATTTTGCTGCTATGATGGAGTTTGATCGGTATTTTGCTGCTGAGATGGAGTTTGATTCATTAATTTTTTGCTATGATGTGAGCAGATCAACTGCTACACCCTTAACCACTGGGATTCGCCCCAGTAGCCACCCTTCCAACATGAAAGGGGGAGGTGAGGAGTTCAAATCCCCACCTTCTCAGGGGGGATGGGGTGGGGCCGCGTAAGTTTTCAAGAGTGGGTTTCGACTCCCACGCCTTACAAGAGGTAGGGTAAAAGTCTGAGAGTGAGTGTAGAGTCGGAATAGAGTAAGACTGACAAAAAAAAAAAAAAAACTGCTACACCCTGTGGATCTGGCTTCCTTGCTCGAAAAATCGCAGCGTTCCTTTGTTTCTAGATGAGCCAAAGGGCTTCGGCAACTATTTCGGGTTGGGAAGCTTGAGACAGGTGGCTTTTATACTCCATAAACCAACGATCTATGCTTCTTAATTCTGTACTTTGTATTTGAATTTGGAGGAGGTGATTTGACCATATTTCACAGGTCCAGGGGCAGAGTAAGAACAAATGTTCTGCTGATTCAAGGGACGCTTTGCATAAGGGACACCACGGCTCAGGTGAGACTCTTCTTTTGACTAGATTCTCTTTAGTAGGAAGGGCATTTTGACATAAATTCCACATAAACACTCTTACTTTGGGGAGGGTGCATAGACTTGCTCCACAGTACTTTTGGCTTTTGATATGAAGTAGAAGGTGATATGTGGGTCGAGTGGTTTTCTAATTTTCTGAGTTGATTGTACCCACTTTTTATTGAATAATTGCCTGATTTGGTGGCCATCCAAATGCATTGATATGCCCTTCTATCTAATGGTAAGGGGATGGCCAAAATTTCACTTACAATTTTGTCTTCGAACAAGTTTTGAAGACTTTCTTCCTTCCATGTTAAACTGTTCGTATCTATGAGCTTGGCTACCATCAGGGGGTCGTCTCGATTAGCTAGGCCAGGGATTGTGTCTTGCTTTAGCCATCTGTCTTCACATATTTTAATTGATGCACCGTTACCTACTGCCCATAGTGCTGAGCCTGAGATAGCTTCTTTGCGATTTAGTCTACTTTTCCATCCCCATGATGATCGATGGCCTATCTTGGCATGATAGAAATCTGTAGAAGGGAAATAGAGACCCTTGAATAGTTTACTCCATAAAGACGAAGGGTTTTCTATCAATCACCAAGCCTGTCTTCCTAGCATTGCTTTATTGAATGTGGTTAGATCTCTAAAACCCATTCCTCCCTAGTCCTTCCTCATTTTCAGCACATTCCGGCTTTTCCAATGAATTCCATTCTTGGATTCAGTGTTCTTCCACAAAAAGAAAGCAATTTTTTTTTTCTCTATAGCTCTACAAATGGAGATTAGGATCTTAAAGATGGTCATCGCGTACTGGGGTAATGCTTAAATAACTGCTTTCAATAGAATTTCTTTCCCAGCTTTGGACATCAACTTTTCCTTCCATCCTTCTAGCTTCATATTCACTCTAGCCAATATCTAAGCAAATATTTATTTTTTAGATGTTCCCCAGTTCGACGGAATGCCTAGATACTTCCTCGTTTTACCAATTTCTTATACTCTCAATTCTCATGTCATGTTTCTCCTTAAAGTCTAAGAACAACCCAAACTAAAAAATATTCCAGACTTGTTCAAATTGATTGCTTGACCAATAGCCATGCAATATTGGTTAAGAACATCAGCCAAATTTTGGCATTCCTTCACCTTTCCATCCAAAAAGAATATCGAGTCATCCGCAAATAAGAGATGAGATAGTGTTGGGCAATTGCTGTTTAGTTTTATGCCTTTCACTCTCCCTTCCCAACTGCTTTTTTCATAAGAAGGGATAAGACATTTGCTACTAGTATGAAGAGATAAGGGGAGAGGGGATCACCTTGATGAAGTCCCCTTGATGGCTGAAAATAAGGTAATGATTCTCCGTTAAACTTGACAGTAAAGAGACTGAAGTCAAACAATGTATGATCCATGAGACCCACTTCTAACAAAACCCCATCTTCAACATACAAACCTTCAAAAAGTCCCATTCAATTCTGTCATATTCCTTCTTCATATCAAGCTTCAACACAACTTGAAATTTCTTCTTTCTTTTCCTTTTTCTTAGTTGGTGAAGCACCTCCTGAACAATAAGAATGTTGTCCTGAATTTGTCGCCCTTTAACAAACGCACTTTGTTCCATTTCAATCAATTCTGGAAGAAGGAGCTTTAAGCGATTTGCCAAAACCTTAGAGATGATTTTATAAGTAAAATTGCATAGGCTAATTGGTCTATACTGATCTAGCGTTTTCGAGTTTGGAATCTTTGGAATGAGGACAATTTAGGTTCTATTAAAGTCTGGATTGAACTGATTTGTCTCCATGAAACCCCCAACTAACCTCAATAGATCCTCCTGAATGTCTATCCAATGATGGCGGAAAAACTGACTGCTTAAACCATCCGACCTTGGAGCCTTGATGGCTCCTAATTGAAAGACGGCATCCTTTACCTCCTATAACGTAACTTTTTCTATCAATACTTCATTCATCTCCTCCTGGACTAATGTTAGGCATTGGTCTATCACTGGGTAGAAATTACGGGGACCAACTGTGCTGTATAAATCAAAGAAAAATTGAACTGTCGCCTCTTTTAATTTCCTGGTGTCTCTACACCACTCACTATTTGGTAGCTGGAGCATGGAGATTTCATTTCTTTGTCAACGTTGTATTGTTGTGGCATGAAAGTATTTTATGTTTCTATCGCCCCACTTCAACCACATGATCCTCGAACGCATTCCCCAATACATCTCTTCTCGTTTCCACAGTTGTTCAATTTCTCATTTGATGCTTTGGGCTCTTCCCCTTTCGTGATTAGCCTCTTGATTTTTGTGATGGATACTAACTCAGCTTTGAGAATTTTGATTTGTTTGTGGGCATTTGAGAATTTTTTACTCCATTTCAGAAGGGTTCTTTTAACCTTTTGTTGCTTATGTTCCCAACTCAGGTTTTCTGCACTGGATGTTGCCAAAGCTGATTTAATGATGTCCTCATATTCTATATCTTCTACCCAAAAAGCTTCGTATTTGAATTCATTTCTTCGTGTCACCTTTTCAGCTGATAACGACACCGATGGGGGACTATGATCAGATCCTACTACAGGAAAAGCGAAAGCTTCAACCTCAGGGTAAGAAACCCTCCATTCCATGTTGTATAAAGCCCAGTCTAGTCGTTCTTTGATGTAATCCTCTCATTCTCGATTGTTTGACCATGTAAATGCACAACTTTTTCCCTCCAAATCCATCAATGAACAATCATTTAGAACTTCTTGGAATGCCAGCATCCAGTAATGTTCCGCCATTTTTTTTCCAACTTTCTCCCAATGGTAGAGTACTTCATTAAAATCACCTACACACACCCAAGGAAGAGAGTTGCAAGACCTGATATGTCTTAATTCATCCCATAACCTCATTCTCATATGAAAAGTATATGAGGCATGGATCAGTGTAAGTCTCATAATTGTTTTGTTTGCCTCCCATCTGCAGGTAGCATTAATAAAATCAGAAGCAAAAGAATCAATTGTTAAGGTTATGTCTTCATTCCACATTAGCATAAGCCCTCCAGCAATACCTTCTGGATTCACAAAAAAAAAGAAATTGGTAATTTAACCTTTTCTTTATCCTTTGCACCATTGGTTCCCTGTTTTTTTGTCTCCATTAGGAAGACTACATCGGGCCTTTCTCGAGCTACTAGGGCTCTAAGTTCTTGAATTGTTAGGGGATTGCCCAACCCCTGACAATTCCAACTTAAGATTTTCACTGGTACCCCAGTGGCTTATTAGGGCTAGCCACCAAAGCCCATTGACCCTTTCCTTTCACCACTCGAACAGGGGTTTCTAACAGCTGAGTTTCATCAATTAATAACTGCATATCCTTTTTTGGAGCATAAGGGATGAATCTTTTTTGCTTTTTAGCACTTAGTTTAACCCTTTTTCCTTCTACTTTTTGGTTTGTTTCTGCAGATTTTCTTCCTATATTGGAAATAAGAGCTTTCCCCTTATATGGCCATGTTAGTAGCAAGAAAGGGGGGTTACCACTTGCCTCATTGCCACCTAAACTATCGCTATCCATCTCATTTCTCTTCTCATCTTTGTTTGAATGACCAGGTTGGGGGTATGCTGGTTGGACAATCTCCATTTGGTTGGAGAGGTTTTGAGTTTCAGGTATGAATTCCTCTGCTGCCCTGTCCTCCCATTTATCTTCATAAAATAGCTTCCAAATTGGACTAAACTCCCTAGCTTCTGTTTTCAACCATAATCCAAACCTTAGGTTCTCCTTTTTGTCTTCATCAACTGGAATTGCAGTGCAGTGGGTGGTAAAATGACCTAGTTTGCCACATGCGTAGCAGTAGTGGGGTAATCTCTCATATTTGTATTTGACTCAAAAGTTTTTTCCAGCACGTTTGATTACACTCCCCTGTTTCAAAGGCGCATACAAGTGGAGCTCCACTTTCACTCTCTCCGATGCAAATGCTGTAGAGCCTTTTAATTCTGTTTTGATTTCTATAACATTTTCTAGCTCCATGGCTATCTTTCTTACAGCTCTTTCATTACGCCATTCAACAGGTAAGCCATAGATATGCACCCAGAAAGCTCCTCTCGTGAAATGATAGCAACGAGGAGGTGTATTAGGTTCCCATAGTTTCAACAAGAGAATGTGGTTGGCAAAAGACCAAGGACCCCCATCCAACACTTGTTTAATATCCACAGCAGATTTGAAAGCAAACAGAAAGTGACCTTGTTCCAACAGAGTGATACTGACATTATCTATTTTCCAAGCCTTTTTCATTGTACTTTTGGAAAGCTTGGAAATTAATAGAAGGGCTTGTGAACAGCTTACCGATCAACATCAATTTACAGTCCTTTCCTTGTTCAGAGGCATCCATTTCTTCTAGATCAATAATGTCATTTTCTGACCACATATCTCCTAATTTCTTACATAGCAGCTCCGGGGATCAGCTTTTCTATTCTCCATTTCTGAACTTCAGTATTTAGTTAGGCAAAACAACAAACAAGTGAAAGATTTAGCTGCAAAAAGCCACCAGAACCAGCCCAGAGATTAAAGATCCTTACGTGTTGCTTCTATACCCAAAGACTCAGCGACAAGACTAAGATACGAAGGGCTTTAGAGATTCGGGAGCTACTTGGTACTCAGCGACAACATGATAGAAGATAAGATGAAAGGAGACTATAGGTATTCTGGGCAGGTAGGGTAAGGCAGGTTGAAGATGTGGGAGCTTGGCAATGGAATAGTAGTTGTGTAGAAACCTTCCATTGCAGAGAAAGTTATATATTTTTGGAAGTGAAAACGGGTTTCGTTGAGGAGGGTGGTTTTAGGGTTTAATGAGTGAGCGTGCAAAGAGGGATATGTAAGGCGTGGGATCTGGGGATGGTGAGGAGATTAGGTAGGGTTTTTGGAGAGGAAAATGATAGGTATTGAAGAGATGGAAGACATAGCTACACCAAAGGTAGAGAAGCTCTCCATGCGAGAGAGAAAAGGGTGCGATCATCAGCTAGTTTGGTCGGTACCTCCTTTGCTGCTTAATTTATTTGTTTATCTAGCTTTGCTGCATTTTCAGTTTTGGTTCAAAATCTTGTGGAATAGCTCGAAGAAGGGGTCTCCCTTGGAGATAGGAATCAATATTGATTGAGACTCTGCTAATCTATTGAATGTTTGTGCAATGCTTTCCTAGCCGTTTTTTGTTATTAAGACATGTAAACAAATGAATTAGTTGAGGCTACGTGAATCAAAGATCTGTTCTGTATGGCATTGGAATACAAAAGGATAATAGGCGACAAGCCCCTTAAGAGACGGTCGCTACGACTCGTCTTTGGAACTTGTCTCTACAAAACACCTCTTCTCTATGAAAGGGCTAGTAAGAATACCTAGAGGGGGGTGAATAGGTGTTAAAAGAAATTTTCGCAAGACTTAATGAAAGTAAATCGCCTTTAGAAGATAATAAATTGAAAATGTAATCAGTTATAAGCATATACATAAAGCTACGAATTAAAGCAAGGAGTTCAGGAAAAGAGAATAGAAACACAAAGTTTATAGTGGTTCAGCTTAGATTAAGCCTACGTCCACTCTCCCACATTGACAGTCCATTAGTTGGATTTCACTATGAATCAAAAGAGATTTTACAGTCTCACGTCCTTGACTTCACAGTGTAGAAACTCTACTACACTCTTCCAAAGTCTCACAAGTGTTTACTCTCTCTTTTAAGTACAAGTTAAGCTTGACAAATGAAATAGCAAAGAACTGGGAAGTTTTAGTCTCACGTCCTTGACTTCATGTCCACGTTGAGCTTGCTGAAATTTGCATGAAAGGTAAGTGGGGGACGTGCGGTTTCTCTTCCATCAGGCCTTGTCTTTAAGCTATTAAAAAAAAATTAGCAGCACTGCGCAGCCCGCTTTCTTCTTTTTTTGATGTAGTTTGGGCAATAGTCACCTATTTATCGTTGGTGCTCCTTCCCCACCATTTGAAATTTCAACAAGATCGCAGGTCGATACTAGTTTTTTCCCATTTTCACTTGGAATAGTCACTTTGTTGAAAAGTTCTCGCAAATGGTATTATCACATTTTAACCGGTTTAGGTTTCGGCTCCTTCATGACTTAAAGATTAGGCTATCAAATCAAATGACATGTTCAACGAAAAAAAAATCGGGTGATGTATGGTTGTAAGCCCCACTTCTTGCTTTTTAGTTGCCATATCAACGTCATCAAATGTTTTGCAAATTCCATATTGATTATTGGTAAGTGATGACCTAATTGATTATTTGTATGCATCCCAACATCAAATGGGTGGCATTGTTGTGTTGCAACATCATTAGGTTGGTTCCTCTTCCACTTTCTTACTAACATGGAATGGCCAAGGGCATTGTGCTGCATTCACTTTCAGGAAGATATTTTCTTGAAACATATTATTGGCATTATTAAAAGTATATAATGAAAACATTTTTTTTTTTATGAAAATATTTTTCAAATCATCAGATTTTTGTGAAACAAACGAGTCTTAGCTACTTTTGGTCATTTTGTGACTACCGGTTGTCCCTTCTAAAGTAATTTTCTCTATGTTGCGTTGCGGCAACTGTCTTATGCGTGGTTGCCTAGTGAGTAGTGACATCCCTTTCTATGCTAACACGCGTGTCCCGGCAACACGCGTGTCCCGGCAACGGCAATTACATCAGTCCATACAGCAGCAAAATTGTCCGTTTTTGTCCGGTCTTCAAATTGAATATTTTGCAAGTTAGGCCAAATAGTTTAGAAATTACGAAGAGATAAAAAAAAAAAATAAAAAAAAAAAAGATGAGAATAAAGAAAGAAAAAGTTGTTATCTTATTGTCAGAAAATTGAGGGCGCCCATAGCTTGGAACCCATCTCCTTGTCGGAGTGTGGACTGCATGAGCAAGGTTCATAAAATTCCGTCACGACCATACAAAAAAATATAAATAAATAAATAAAACGAAAGAAAAGGGGGCCAAGGAATGAAAGTTCCAAAGCTAGTTGTCCTGATGTATTTGTGGTTCTACTTGCTTTGCGACGATAAATCAACCTGGACAAAATACTTTAAGTTTATGAGTAGGAAATGATAATGTTTTCTTTTGAGGTAAAAAGAAAAATAGGAGGTCAAACGGCCGAATTTATATCGAATCAAAAAAATATAGCATGACGAAGAATGTTGTGCTCGATTATTGAGTAGCTTGAAACTCGAGTTTCCCGAATGAAAATTTAAATATGAAAAATTATATTCAATCATTAGATAGCTTAGCAATCAAATCTCTCCATTGAAAATCTAAATGGACTCGTATATTAGAACTCGAATTTAAATTCGTTAACTAATTTGCACGAGAATCTGTTTTCTCCATGAATATAAAAGCCTTGTATCAAACACTTGAGTAGATCCTAAACACAAAAAAAAATCATAGAACACATTAAAATTATTAAAAATAATAATAAAATGTATGCAATCGAATCTAAAACCATATTAAATTTCTTAGTAAGCTTTGCGTCTCACATCATATTTGAATCATTCATGAAAATATCGAGATACAAATTGTTATTATTAATTAATTATTTTAAGGGATGCTAATAATTATTTTTACGAAAACATTTTCTTTAAGTTATTTATTTACCAAGCGTGACAAACGGAGGCAAGGTGCATCCTCCACCATGAAATGGTGCGTAGGCCCTGATGAATGGGTATTCAAGTCGGCATTCCATTAGGAAACAAAAATTGAGCACCACTTTGTTGGGCTGCACATAACAACGCTTCTGTTCTGAGGAAGAGTTTTTTTTTAGAAATAGTTTTTTTCTATTTCTGTTCCGAGAAACAATTTATGAATAAAAGAACCCGTTTGGTAACTACACAAAATTTCTACTCTTGAAATAGAAAAATAATATAAATGCGTTTGGTAACGCAACAATTTCTTGTTTGTATTTATTTATTTTTTATTCTTACTCATGATCGCCGACTGTCGGCGGGCAGTGGCAATTTCTTGTTTGTATTTATTCATTTTTTATTCTTGCTCACGGTCGCCGACCGTCGGCTGCCGTCACCCGCCACCCACCGACCGCTGGGCGATTGAAGGTGGCCACGGCAAGAGAGAGAAACAAAAGAATAGAAAAATTGACTTATTTCTAGAAATTATTCTCGAAAATAATAAGGGCGTGCATGAAACGTTTCTGAAACACTTATGTACGGAAAGTGTTCCTGGGAACAAAAAAGGAACAGAAACGCATTTGGTTGCATTTCTGTTCCTTTTTCATTTTTTTGTTTCTGGAACGAAATAAGAACAGAAAAAAGAAACATAAAAAAGTTACTTTTTTTGAAAAGAAACACTTCTTGGAAGGCACAAAAGAACAATAACGAGAAGAACAAAAAAACAAAATCAGAACAAAGGAAGAACACCGGCTGAAGCTCTTCTCCTTCGTGCGTGCTCATGGCTCTCGTCGGCTGAAGCATCGTTCTCCCTTTTCCGGCGTCTCTCCCATCTCTTCGGCGGCTCCCACTCGGCTGACTCTATGGCGACTCCTCACTCCGGCGACTCCAGGTACGTTTCCAGTGCTCCTCCTTCTCCGGTAAGCGTTGCTCCCCCTTCGGCGCTCCTCCTCTGGTCAGCGTTGCTCCCCCTTCGGCGCTCCTTCTCCGGTCAGCGTTGCTCCCCCTTCGGCGCGACAGATCTGGGACGGCTCGCTCGAGCCTCGAGCGAGCATTGCTAGCCCAGATCTGCCGCGCCGAAGGGGGAGCAACGCTCGCTCGAGAGCGAGCTCGAGCTGCAGCTCGATCTGCAGCTGCTCGAGCAGCAGCTCCAGTGATGCGGCGGCACAGCTCGGAGACGGACCGAGGTGGCGGCGCGGGATCGAGGGAGGGAAGTGGGAGCGGTGGGAGTGATGCGGCGGAAGGCGGAAACTTGGGCACCGAAAAGCCGGTGCGGTCCGGTGTGGAAGAGGAGGAGGTGCTCCTAAGCGGCGACGGCGGCGATGCCGGCGTCGCGTTGAGGAGCGAAGAGGAATCGGAGAGTAAATTGAGGGCGAGGGGTGGGCGACAGGTGATGAGGCGATCGAGCATGGTGGCGAAGCAAGTGATCAGCATCGAATCTGCTCTTGGCTTGGGGTTCGTCTCTCAGCTCTGGGTGGATACCCTCTCGGTAAGTGACGGAATTCTTCATCTTGGTTTGTGTGGCAAAACCTCGCGTGCCTGCAGAAGATTGTCCATTGAAAAATTTAGGTGGGTTGTGCTGTAGCAAGTGACTTTGAACGGTAACGAAGGCTTAAAAGTGTTGTCCTTATAACAACTCCTGGAGTTTACTAGTATTCGTCTTGGTTCTTGTAGTTTTCTGTTGTCTGTTGTGGGAAGCAAAATCTCTGTGCCTGCAGAAGATTATCCAATGAAAAATCTAGACGGGTTGTGCTACAGTCGGTGACTATGAATGTTAATGAAGGCTTAAAAGTGTTGTCTTTATATACCAACTCCTGGAGTTTACTAGTATTCATCTTGGTTCTTGTAGTTTTTCTGTTATCTGTTGTGGGAAGCAAAATCTCTCGTGCCTGCAGAAGATTATCCATTGGAAAATCTAGGTGGTTTGTGCTTTAGCATGTGACTGTGAATTGTAAGGAGGCTTAAAAGTGTGGTCTTTATAAACCAACTACTGGAGTTTACTGGTATTCAATTTGAGTCAATCAGAGCAAACCACTTCAACAAAAAGCTAACAAGACAGATAATAGTAAATGTCATGTTTTTTTTTGGTAAAGATAGTAAAATGTCATGTTGGTCTGTGCATTTTTTTATTTTTTTTTTGCATTTGGTATCTTATTTGTAGTTATCTAAATTTATTCGATAGTTGGAGGAAGATAGAGATGTACATAAGTGAACGCATTTGCTTTCGCACTTGATTGTACTACTTAATCAGCCTTCAAGTCAAGTTTGCCTTGTGAATCACTTAATAATGCAGTATCCATTGGAAAACCAGTGATTAAGGGAAGAATCAGGTCCATTTGCAGTCTTGATTATTCTCATATGCTATAAGGACACATTGCATTGCTTATGGGAATTGGAGATTGTCATCTTTAATATGAGATTTTTCTTTGGACTAGTGGAACGTTGTGATTGTGGAAGTGAGGCCGAATTTGCTTTCTGGTGATTCAGAGAGATTTCTTCTTGAAGATGTCTGCCAGGTGCTTTTTTGTTTTTCACTTTTTCTTTACTGAGTAACCTTGCATTTCCCTTTTGTCTGCAAATCATTATGGTGGATGCATTTACTCTGTGAAATAGTGAGATGTTCGTTGTTGTTTGTTGTGATGTATATCATTCACAAATTTAAGGTTCCACCACTTTGCTTAGCAGTTATCCAGAGTCGTTGCTTGGTAGTTATTTGGAGTAAATTTGACTATGAACATACTTGATATATTGGTCAGTGAGTCTGAGCGTTCGATATATTATGGCCCTCAAGTTCTCGCTTGAGTAGTTTTTTTGATGGTTAATATCGCCCAAAGTTTTGTGGCAGGTAGGTGATGTTGTGCTTGTTGAGAATGAGAGGGTAATGGAGAATGAGTTGAAAATGGTGGGGCTGGAGACATTGGTATGTTTCTGTACACTAGAGTTTTTTTTTTTCTCTTGATTTTCAAATTATTTATCTGCGTAAGTAGTGTTCAACTTGTTATGGAACTTGTCTAAGGAAGGTCTGAATGAGGTTTGACGACGTGTTGGGTTAAATTCTCCTCATAAAATTGACATGTTCCGGAGAAACGTGCACAAAACATAGTCGATCAACTCATCATATGCACATATAAAAAGGATGGTGGAGTTTTGGTTGGCTATTGACAAGCGTGCAATATTAAGGGAACATGAATTCTGTACCTGAAAACTGTTATTTTTCTGCATCAGTTGCTTGCTTGTTTCAGGAGCTTATGCATAAGTTTGCTATTAAGAGCTTTCTATTTCTGTTAGGTAGGGTATGAAGTTGTAACTCCTGGCAGAAGAAGTATTGGCAAGGTATAATGATAATTTGCACTATTTATATCTTTTTTATAGCTATGTTTGCAGGAGCTACAGCATGTCATCATAAGTGTTATCTTTCTTAAGTAACTTCCTTTTGGTATTTGCTAGGTCAGAGGTTACACATTTAATGTTAATTCAGGGGCTCGCGAGTCCCTCGAGCTTGATTCATTTGGTATCTCAATCATTCCATCAAGTTTGGTATGTGAAGCATTCCTTTTGATCTTGCAAACTGAGTGTTCTACGTGTGCCTGGGCCCCTATGCGTGCATGCGTGCGCGTGGGGTCTTGATGTGTATTTTTACGGAATATGTGTCAACTTCAACATTCATGTTTGTATATGCTTGATGTTGTTTCAGGTGAGTACTTATGCTTTGTTTGTTGAGGATGTGCTAGAAGTTGCATCGGATAAAGTGTTCGTGCATGAAGCTGCAGCAGCACGCTTACAGAGGCTAACAAAGGTACGTCAGAGTGACAAAAACCAATCTTCATGGTCTCTAGAGCATCTCTGACATCAACCTTTCAACTTGCTTTTTGGTCCATTTCCCCTTTGTTTCAATCTTATGCACATTCCCCCTACTTAGCAACTTTCATCTCATGTGCCAGGGTTGGTGGGGTGCCCAGAACGTTGGGAAATCCTTCAACGAAGTGGAAGAATATTATGATCTTGAAGAAGATAGATTGGCTAATGATCGCCGCACGAGAAGAGAATTCCGGCGCAGGAGATCCCGTCCTACATCGAGGGAAAATCAGGACGACTTGGACCTTCCAATGGACTTTTTATGATCCCTGGGCATACGCACTATCCCGGCATTTAGCGTACAACCATTACTCTGTGGAGGACCTTCCAGTCGAAGTCCATAAAAGGGCTCTTTGGTGATGCTCGTTACCCGTCGATCAGCTCGAAAGTGCACACAAGAGTCTTTTCGGTCAAGTACTATAGTGATTTCAACGGAGCATTCGACAGATCTCGAGGAACGACAGCTGCAATTGGATGCAGGTTTGGATGAGCAAAAGGAGGCCAAAAGAGTAGGCGATTAAAGATTGACTTTGTAGCTTTTTCCAATCTTTGCTCCAATGCGTTAAGGATTATTAATGATTTGAGCCATGTATAAAGCCTTGTATTGCGCCAATACCATGAGGTCTGATGGGCCTTGCACTATGGCATTCCGTGGAGCACTGTGAATAATTCCATATTGTTGCTAATTGCTGTCGCAACAGCCACATTGCGCATCTCGCGAAGCAACTCAAGGCGGCGTATGTTTCAAGAACAATTTCATGATTAAAGAAAATAATTTTTTTCGAAATAATTTTTCAAGAAAATGTCCATTTTCAAGTTAGAAAATTTATTTTTTTAACTTTGAGTATACATGTATCTTTGACCATAATCATTTTTAGCCAACTAAACAAATGAAATTTCAGAAAACTAGTTGGCAGCGAATATTTTTACTTGAGTAAAAGCAAAAAAGAACAATTATTCGATTGGCTGCATTGCCTAGAAAAATAAAAAAAGGTAACTAGTTTATGTTGAGATGTATGAAATTTTCGTTTAAGGGTGCACATATGAGCATATTGAAAATATTTTTCATTTCACACCCCATTTTTAAAAAATTAAATTTATAAGCATTTAATGAGAATGAGAAATCAATATCAAGTTTTTTTTTTTTGGTAAAAGAAATCAATATCAAGTTTATATGCTTTAAAAATAAAAAATAAAAATAAAAATGTACTTGAAAAAATTTGATACAAACTTTAATTACAACATTTTCTACGAAATATGCCATATGATCATGCTAAAAATGTTTGTCTTCACTAACCATGAACAAAATAAACTTAATTAGCATTTCATAAGAATGAGAATTCAATATCAATTTTAAACTTTATTAAAAAAAATTTAAAAATTAAAATTAAAAAAAAATAGAAATGTTTTTGTCATTTACCAAACGTGTTTCTGTTCTTTTTCTATTCTAGGAACAAAAATTGACTGCAGTTACTAAACATGTTTCTGTTCTTTTTTTATTCTAAGAACAGTTTTTTTTTACACTTACCAAACGCGTTCTTTTGTTCGAAATCGTTAAAACAAACACTTTTTTTGTTTGTTAAAACAAAAAAGAAACAGAAGTGTTTCCATGCGCACTAACTTTTTTTGTTTCTCAAAACTGTTTCTGGAACTGACAAAAAAGAAAAACTATTTCTGGAACAAATATTTTACTAAACAGGTTTCTCTTTTCTTTTTTTTTCGGAAACAAAAAAATAAAAATTGGGAGAAACAGAAATGTTACCTACGCTGCCTTGCTCCCCCTCAAGAGTGAGCCATTTCAATTTGAGGTTGGAGTCGGAAATCGCCGGAAAGAAAGAGGAGAATGAGAAATGCCAGGGCTGAGAGCACCGTCGGAGTACTCGCAGGAGCCTCCTCGTCACCACTCCCTCGTCATCAACTCCAAGGTCTCTCTCTCTCTTTCTCTCGCTTCCCGATTCTCCGACTGCTTTGCTACCGTGCGATCGCTAGAATCCGGTGGCGTCTGACGTATGGAGGTTTTGGAACTGTGCCGTGGCCTTTTGTTGTGTCGTTTTGGATCGTGCTTTGATGTGCACGTGGAGCGAGTTTGATTCCGTCCGTTTCGAGGTGACGCTGGAGAGATTCGCTTGGAATCTGCTAGATAATTTGTCTAGTTCCGATATGAGGTGGAAGTTTTCGGATTGGTTGAGGTTTCAGTCGATGTGAGCTTCTTTTCATATGCCTTGAAGATCGTATTCTCTGAGTTTTTTCGGAGTTTCTAATGAAACTCCCCTCTCTATATGCTGGTTTCCACACGGCCGGAAGTCCTCGTTGGCGTTTAATTTGGTGAATTTTTCGAGACTGGCGAACGCTCTTTTTTTAACTTGAGCCACGATCAGCTGCTATGCTATGATGACTTGTGGGAATTGCTGCTCGTACCATGTTAACTTGTGCAATTGTTGGGAGTAGAGAATCGAAGTTGATGTTTTCTAATGCCCAAAAGTGCGGAACTTGAGCGCTATTTCGTTTCCTTTCCCTCTCAATATGGCAGTCAAGTTGTTTGAGTGAGATTTATTTAGCCAGTGGGAGTTTTCTGCAGATTGAAAAGAAAATAATACTCTAATTGGATGTATATTTGCTAATGTTCCTCATGGCAGACTGTGCAGGAGCCTTTCAATGCCAAGCCACCCTGCTCAGCGTTAGTTTTACTTTACGTGACTCCGGTGGACCTGTTCTATAAGAGAAATCACGGACCCATTCCTCTAGTTGATGACCTTGATAGGTTGAGTTTCCTTGATTCAATTCAATAGAAGCTATTGGTTGATACTTCTTTTGTGGGTGATTTACACAATAAACTCTTAGCCTTTTTGCCACAACTGATCTCACACCTGTCTGGCAGAGCAGCTATGATGTCACAATCCATGGGCTGATTGAAAGTCCTAAGAAGATGTCAATGAGAGATTTATGGTGAGTGCCAAATGTAGGCTCACTTGAAGTATGGCTGGTAAATAATGTCAAAAGACCATAAGAGTGGTTTTAATACACTGTCGGTTTTTCTCTTTTTTCTTTATAATGCTGGGTAATAACAGACTTTTCTGCTGTTACCAGGGCTCTTCCAAAATGCAACGTTACTGCTACTTTACAGGTATCGTTTATTTTTCGCTTGGTTGCTGCATATTTCCTGGGCACACGTCTCTTAGACTATTGTGGTGCCTCTAATTAAGAGGATGAGTAGTTTTCTGATTGATTAAACATTTGAGGACTGTCTGTTTTGGCTTGTGGCAGTGGTGACAAACGCATCAGATGCCTGTCTCCTAAGCACTTTCTTCTTCCAATTTCAGAAGGCCATAATGTGTTACCTAATTGTTGGTTGAATATGCTAGCTACCTGCATTATGATTCATGTAACCAGCATACTACAGTATCTTATCGTGGAATCTGGATTTCGTTACTTGTGGAAGCGTGTGAAACAATGGACGTCGATTTGATGGATGAAACTTGACGCATGCTCCTTCTCATGCTTAAATTGAATTATGGTAAATTCCATGCATATTTGCAAAGGCCATTGTGGGATCAATTTTCAGGATGGGTTCTGGCTATTGATGCTCCATTGGATGCTTTAAGTACATATAATTGGCTCTATTTGGTAAGCTGGCGCTTACACCAGAGCAGATAAACGAAGCATGTTATGTCGATATGCTTTCCAATAAAGCTGTGTTTGACAATTTGGCAAATAACCCCAAAGTATACTACGATGGCCAGCAGTTTTCTTATGAGGTACACTTTCCTGGGAAGCTCCTCTATTGTATAAATGTATACTGTGCTTTCTTGAGGTGATGGTTTGGTCTTGGTTTTTGAATTACTTCAGTCAAAGCATGATGTGAAGGACAAGAATAAGTTACTGAAGTTGATAAGAAGCTACATGGAGGGCATTAAGGTCATTGACCTTAAGGATGCATACCCAACTGTGATGGAGGACTTAGAGGTATATCTACTTGCTGATTGCGTTCTCCTTGCTTCATTGTGACTCGAGTCTGGTTTTCCATTCTTTTAATTGACTAAGATAAAAGGCAGTTGAAGTTAGTTTGCTAGGCTAGCACACAGTGGCTTTCTCTAAAAGGGGTTCAAAATATGTTCTTGAGAGTACTGCGTACTCTTTGTAGCTTTCCACTTGATTGTTGCTGGGGTTTATGATTCATTTTTTGCATTTCCTGTAATTAAATTGAAATGACTGCTGAATGAATGTTGGAGTTCCTGCCATGTCATTTTTACCTTCTGAAATTGATTGGGCAGTTGTTCTAGACTTCTAGTTGATTATTGGACCTAATAACACACACACACTTACTACATCAGAACACAACCAGTGAAACGGTGATATAAATGTTTCATGCTTTACCTAAATTTCCTATTGCTATTGGAATGGTTAATTCTTTTTGGTTGTAAGCAATATTGGTATCATGAGGAGGTTCGTATCAGAATCTGAATTAATGTGTTAGGTCTCTATTGTCTTTTAATTTAGTTTCTTCATAATCGTAGATGGGACCTCCACTAATTAAGCGTTTAGTAGACAGTGAGGCTTCAAAAGCATGTGATTATCATTTTTGACAAATAGAGTTCTTTGTTATGCTTCTTGATTTCTAAGGCATATATACAAAAGTTCACAGGCCTGAAAGATGTTGGTCAAGCATGGCTCCTATCGAACTTCGACTCTCAGGAGGATATTGCCTACCCACATGATCCCAAAGTGCCCATAAAAGTAGATGACGATCTGAAGCAACTCTTTCGGAGTATTGAATTACCGCGGGACATGATTGACATTGAGAATGATCTCCGGAAGGATAGGATGAAATCATCAACAAACACGATGCAGAGAAGGCTTGTGGCCCATATCCATGGGATTTCGCAGAAGCCTGAGCTCAAGAAGAAGAAGCACTAGATCAGCAAAAGGACGAAGCTCACCAACGTTCATCTTCCAGAACTCTCTGAGAATCTGAGAGGTTCCTGAAGGATGGAGACGCAGAAGCTGTCCTCAGCAAGCAAATACCAGAGGACTGCATAGACGGCAATATTTTTCCCCGTGTTTATTTGATTGTTGTACTTACCGCATGCTTGTTTTTGGATCATTGATCTCGACCATAATTTGAGGTGTACAGTCGCCTTGTTCTTAAAGTCAGATTCATCCAAGTTCAAAGGAGGCAAAGAACTATTATCAGAAAGCTATTGAACCGGATTAGATCCACAAAAGACCAATGGCAAATACATAGCCGCATCTGTCTCCTAAGCACTTTTCGCTTCTTCCGATTCCTGATTGACAAGTGAGTGGTATACACAAAGCACCTGTTGCTTAGAGTGATGGTCCTGTCTCTCTGCATTATTAGCATGGACAATCTAAGTTTTCCGACATCCCTGTTTGACGAAAGTTCGGTTCTCAAGTCACTGCGACTACATCTTACTAATTGTGTGACGTATGAGGGACAATCCTATCTCTCGTTATTGCTCCAAGACTCAAAACACAGCCATTTTGAAGAACTCAAAAAAATTGGACGACTTTGGCTTTCAGATAGCTTTCTAGATGCTTCCTGCCATATATACGTGAATTCAAAAGTATCGACTCTGAATCGGAAAAACAGCATGCAATGAACCTGTTCATGTCCCCCGTTACGGTCCTTAAGAACACAAACCCGGGTTCTTAAGTAATTATGCAATATGCGAGAAATAATAATGTCATAGTGTGACAGCCTCCTCTCTTGTACCACATCGCCTAGGGAAGAAGGTCTTTGTGAGCTTATAAGGCTTGGGTCCCTCTAATCTGTGTAACACGTTTTAAAGCCGTGAGGGAAAAGACCGTGGCTGGGATGGCGATTCGTCCGCACCAGGGCGGGTGACCCAAAGCAGACAATATTACATAGTGGGGCCCCGGGATGTTATAAGTGATATTAGAGCCAACTCCCGACTGCATGTGGAACCACAACTCGAATGATGTTCTTACACTCGTGGGGCCATAGCGAGGACGCTATTCTGTTAAGAGGTGGAGAGTGTGACGCCCGGACCGCATGTGGGACCACAGCTAGAATGCTGTTCTGACGCTCGTGGGGCCACAGCAAGGACGCTATTCTGTTAAGAGGTGGAGAGTGTGATGCCCATGGGGCTACAACGAGGACGTTATTCTGTTAAGAGGTGGAGAGTGTGACAGGGCCCGAGATGTTATAAGTGGTATCAGAGCCGACTCCCGACCGCGTGTGGGACCACAGCTCGAATGCTGTTCTGACGCCCGTGGGGCCACAGCGAGGACACTCTTCTGTTAAGAGGTGGAGAGTGTGACAGCCTCCTCTCATCCCACATCGTCTAAGGAGGAAGGTCTTGGTTAGCTTATAAGGCTTGGGTCCCTCTAATCTGTGTAACGCGTTTTAAAGCCGTGAGGGAAAAGATCGTGGCTGGAATGGCGGTTCGTCCGCGCCAGGGCGAGTAACCCAAAGCAGACAATATTACACAGTGAAGCCCGGGATATTACACATAGCATGTCACTGGGGTTGATTCGGATGTTAATAGAAGTCGAGACACTCTTGTGGACAGGAACAAGAGAGTATGGGCAAAGAAAGAAGAAAGAAAATGGGGTCATCGAAATCACGAGATGATAGGCAAATTTTGTGCAGAGAGCGAATGTCAGAACGAGGATTTTGGCATGTGAGGATATTCTTCATACTCTTTCGCAACTCGTGTTCATATTTAGCTCCTAGTTACTTTTCTAGATGATCCCGTTACAATGTGAAAATTAAGCGGATGGAGTGAACAAAAGTTGATTGCAAAAATAATGGCATGCATGGAGAATGGGGTTGGGGGATGTGGAAATAGTGCATTTGAATTTCGTGAACTACAGTGCACAATTACTGGAATATGCAGAGAGGTCTAAGCCGCGGAAGGGCGACTAGCCAGCCCTCATGGCCTACGACTTCTTCTAAACAATTATCATGCTGCTCTGTTCGGGAGACAGGAGTTTGGTAGAGTGAATTATGTTAGACGCAAATTGCGCAACTCCAAGATCTCCATAACCAAAACAAGAACACGCATAATTGAGTAGAAAGATTAACGCACCCGGATCCATCGAACATAAAGCGGAAGCAGAAAAGGGATTACCCACATATAAAGGGGATCCACGCATCAAGTCATTCTCCTCTATTGCCCTCCGTATCATTGGCTCAATGAGGCGGCCCGCCTCACATGTAGCGTTAGGTAAACGCCCCTTAAATGAGGATATAGGTGAGAATTAGGGTTATAGGAGAGACTTGAGCACTATTTATAGAGTTTCCAGCCAGTCCCCATCATTACGGGTCAGGCTCAACTCGGCCCACACTAGCCAGCCCATATTAGACTAATTAAGAAACTTCTATCTCACCTTAGACCAACCCTGTTTTACGGTAACCGTAAAAACAGTAAATTACAATATCAATTAATTTAGTCAACATCAAGAAAACTCTTACACTCTCCCACTTGGACTATATTAATTGAAATCGTATCGTATGTGCGCACATTTGGTCCAGAAATAATTCTTAATAGTCAATCATATCCCATAAAGTCTTAAACACCGAATCATGGCGGTAACTGCATGTATACACACAGAGCTTTCCATGGTCATGAATATTCTCAACTTTATTGATATGGATTCAATATGGTAGTGTGTCAAATAGATAACATCTCTCATAGAGAGATCCCATTTGTCAGTCACCATTCTCTTACATTATGTGTCACAAAAAACTTGTACCACTAGAGAATGTTTTATGATTCCAATGAACCCATATATGTCTTGTCCTTATGGTTAACCTTTCTTTATGTATCACAAGACATATGCACAAGGCTAATATCCGGATGCCCCTAGCCTTCACTCAAGGTTTATACAATCCCTTGAGACTTTATCAATATGTATTCAATATAATAAAAATACATTCAAAAATATTTTATTGAATGCAAAAGTTGATACATATTAAACCGTTATAAAGTGTAACGAACACAAATGAAACATTTATCAAAGTAAAGCCAAAATAGCCCCCACTAAACAACAGTATCCGAAGATACTCCTAGGCCCATGCTAATGACATGTCACTCAAATACACATGGGCGTAGGTCTTTAGTTAGTGGATTTGTAATCACATCATCTGTGAAAATATATTATATTAAAACGCCACCTTTAAATCGTCATTTGCTTTTGGTCAAAAATTTTAACCACTATATATTTAGACCCATTGAGACCTCTGTAGTAAATAAATAATACTACAAATTTGTTATCTCAATACAATCGTATGGATCTGTCCATAAAGTTAAAACGATCAACTCATTCATGAGGTTCTAGAGCCTAAAAGCCCAAGTAACAGCCTAAAAGAATGTTACTAATACTGCTTATATAGTAAAAGATGACATAGAACTTTATTTACTGCACTTTCTACTAACATAAATCTGTATCTTGTTATTGAAATTATATCATCCTAACAGCCAGCAAAGTTTACATCTAAATACCCTACTAGCTGCAAGAATTAAACATGTCTGTAAATTAGCATATGATTTTTTGTCCTCTTTAAATACCTTAGAACCTTCTTGACAGCAACCCAGTGATCATATCCTAAATTTGACCGATATCTGCCTAGAAGTTCCGTCACAAAGACAACATTTAGTCTAGTTCAAATTCGAGTATACATTATACTTTTAAGTGCACCGATACAGGGTACTCCCTTTAATTAGATTTTCTCAATATCTAAATAAGGACAATGTGATAGATTTAGTCCATCACCCTTAACAACAGGAGCAATTCCTGGCTTGCAATAATATATATTGAATATTTCCAATATATAATCAGCAAATGTCCTCCGAGAAAATCTAATATAATATGACAAAAACAATCCTTACAGATCTTAGTACAAAGGATATGAGATGTCTCAAGGTCACAACTTGTAAGCAAAATATTATATACATAAATTACGAGAAAAAATAAATTTCCTCCCACTGACCTTGCAGTATATTGAATTACTTTGTTCCCAATTGAACAAAATAATAACACTATGAAACTTTAATAATATTGTCTGGAAACTTGCTTAAGACTATAAATAAGACTTTTTCAGTCTACACACAAGTTTACTCGAAACATTTATTGCAAAATTCTCCAATTGCACAATATAGATTTTGTATCTATTTGGCGTAACTCCATATATAAATAAATAAATAAATAAATAAACTATTAATGCCGCATTCATTCTAGAAGAATTTTTTAAAGAAATAGTTATTTCTTCACTATAAACAATCCACCCCTCTTTCAGAGTGAAAACTTTAGTTACCAATTTGGCTTTAAATTCCACAATCTTTCTTTGAAATTCTTTTAGTTTTGTACGCCAATTTGCAACTAATAAACTTGTGATCTTTAGACAAGTCAGTAAGTTTCCAAACATGTTTCATAGATTGTATATCGCCTTTTATGGCATCTAATCACATACTTGATTGAGGATAAGAAACAACATTTATTTATGTCGCTAAATCAACCATGTAGTGGATATTATAGTCATGCTCTCACAAATAGACTATATAATCTAATGGAATAATTGATCGTCTTTCCTTAACAAATCTTCTTAATAAAGTTACCACAACTTCATTCTATACTTGAGAGGTTTGAAAAAAAATTTCATCATAACTATATCAAGAATAGTACCTTCAACCTCAACAAGTTTAATTTATGGTATAGGAGATTCTACAATTGTCTGTACCACAATTGTCTGTATAGGCAAAGACAAAGACATAGTGATCTTCCATCACACTATTATCCTTAATAGTTTGAGAGTAGCTATCCTCTACAATTACGTCGAACTGTAGAAATTTTATAGTATGTGATTCCATAATTCTTATACCTTCTTTAGGGTCATAAAATCAATACCCTTTTGAACAATTTAGGTAAGATACAAAATAATTTTGAGTAAATCTTTTGTCAGGATTTTCAAGCATAGTAATTAAGTTACCACCCCAGAATCTACCAAGTATTTGACAAATGACCCTTTAAGCTATTTCGCATTGTCATACTTGCCAAAATACTCACGGCCACTGTTAAGCCTGACAACATTTGAAGACATTTATCTCGGTCATTTTCCTTAAATAAAAAACTTTTGGAAACAACCTTTTAATCATATACGAGATGTAACACAATCTTTGTAGATATGTCTAATTTCAATATCAGACAAGACATAATTTCAAGCAACTAAGGTTTCCATCATCTTATAGCAGTGCAGTCCGCAGGTAAACCTTTTTTCAAGTGTTCCAGAATAGAACGCTTTATGGACAGTAAGCAAATTCAATTGCTCTTTTCTCAAGCAATAAATCATATGTCCACAACTTAAAATTTGAAGCAGTAAAAACCTCAATAATGATGAAGTTATTAATTATAGAAAATGTGACTGAAAACCAAGCAATGTATATAATTAGCATCATGTGAGTATTGTGTAACTTGACATACAAGTACACATCCAGAGAGTTACACGCATAATCATATAATCACCTTTGGGTAGAATACATGACATACAGTTGTACACTCCCCACATGATAGCGGTTATGAGAATATATTCTAATTCTTCGTGAATTCATCACATTTTGGCATATGAATCATTAGAATCAGTTACTCCTCCACCACATTATCATGTATCCCTCCATGAACTAATACATAATCACCTCCTTTGGGAGTATGACTACGCATTAGACTAGGAGACATCACAATCATCATATGAGACCAAAATTTCTCAAACCCAAACAAGTGTGCCACTTTGGCGGTCACTACTCAATTGAATCATTGAAATTCTCTCATACCAGGGATATAAACTTTACTCCTTATATACACCATATACATGTGATTTTAATTTTAGTGATAGGGGCAGCATATCACAGAAATCACATATTATGCTAATTACATTAATTTATTCATTAATAAAAATTAATCATACATATATACAGCGAACCTGAAAGACAGATTCCAATGAGATCATTGATCACAGTAACACAAGAAACTTCTCATAATAGAGAATAAAACATCTCTTATGCACCCCAATTACATATTACCAGAACAACAGTAAAAAAAATGCTGATCTAAAATATATCTCACAAATTAACATCAATAGTAATACAAGGTACACCAAATCGACAAGCTTGACAACTGATCAATTATCACTCATGAGTTCATAAGGCAAAGATGACTACAAGGCCAACAACTGATTTATTAATCAATTTTAGGTAATAAATATCATTACTTCAACCAGTGGCCTATAAATTGAGTCAAACCACAGAACTAAATATCTAAACTATAACAGTAGATACTATTACTCTGCATAAATATTGTCATACTCCTTAACCATAAAAATATTCAACTTGATAGACATTAACAAGTGACCAGATGAGTTCATGTACAATATGCAGTAACTTAATCGACATGCATTACCCACATACAGTAGATATGTTAATCAGTACAATC
Source organism: Eucalyptus melliodora (assembly GCA_004368105.4). Taxonomy (NCBI): domain Eukaryota; kingdom Viridiplantae; phylum Streptophyta; class Magnoliopsida; order Myrtales; family Myrtaceae; genus Eucalyptus; species Eucalyptus melliodora. The sequence goes on from CM023411.3 coordinate 9,610,049, forward strand.
AGTTTGGTCACGAGTTCTTAAGACGTACATCATTCAAAGATTACCAGCGTGTCAAGGAGTATGCTTAAGCAACAAAAATTTCATAACATTTACTGTTTCTCATCAGCTCAATACATAGCTCAAATACTATCTCATAAAAATTGTATCTCATTAAGCCAGCTTTAGTTAACAATAAAGTTTGATTTTTATTGATGAATCACACCTTATAATGATTATGTGATAACATACCAGTAATCCAATACATGTATTTCCAAGAACACAGAAAGTACAAGAAAAATACGCGAAAATACACTAAAAATTCACGTATTTAGGGCTTTGTATGTATTTTCATATCCATAAAATCATCAAAAATATAAAATAAATATACCATGACGTAGGAAATAATCATATGAGTCCATCGCCGCCAGACACGCGCGAATCGGAGCCTCCACGCGCCCGCACGCACCGCCTGAGTGCGCGGCGCGTGGAGCACACGCGCAATGCGTGTTCGACGCGCAGGAGGCGCGTGGCTGCGTGTGGGGGCGCGTGCGGCCTCCTCCAGCGACACGCCGCCCACGGTTTTCTTCGTCTCATCGAGCCCAATCCGAATATATAATTTAATTTAATTTTTATTGAATGAAAAGTCTCGAAAATTCACAAATTAGGGCAAGATCCGTACTAATTAGGGCTAATTCGCATAACTTAGGGCAAAATCCTTTGTGTTCATGTTCTAGGGTTATGGAGGCTCTGATACCACATGTTAGATGCAAATTGCGCAACTCCAAGATCTCCATAACCAAAACAAGAACATGCATAATTGAGTAGAAAGATTAACGCACTTGGATCCATCGAACATAAAGCGGAAGCAGAAAAGGGATTACCCACATATAAAGGGGATCCACGCATCAAGTCATTCTCCTCTATTGCCCTCCGTATCACTGGCTCAATGAGGCGGCCCCCCTCACATGTAACGTTAGGTAAACGCCCCTTAGGTGAGAATACATGCGAGAATTAGGGTTAGAGGAAAGACTTGAGCACTATTTATAGAGTTTCCAGCCAGTCCCCTTCATTACGGGCCAGGCTCAACTCGGCCCACACTAGCTAGCTCATATTAGACTAATTAAGAAACCTTCTATCTCACCTTAGACCAACCCTATTTTACGGTAACCGTAAAAACAGTAAATTACAATATCAATTAATTTAGTTCACATCAGGAAAACTCTTACAAATTATGCATGTGTTTGATGTGGAAATGGTTGTACCTTCCCCTTCTTAGGCGTACTTTTGACAGTATCTCAGCAATAGAACTCAAAATGGTGGAAGATATTCGATAGAAACTTCTTTCGCATATACGCTGGAACATGGTCTCTTAAGAGACGAAAGAAAGTTTGAATGAAAAGTCAGCAGAGGTAGATGCGGTTTCTCTTCCATCGGGTCTCTGGTTTTAAGCTCTAAAAAAAATCAACAGCATTGTATAGTCCTCTGCTTCTGTGTCATGAAGTTTGGCCAACAATCACCCACCACCCATTTAAAATTTCAACAAAATCGCAGGTCGATACTTGTTTGTTTCCCTTCTCACTTGGAATTAGTCACTTTGTTGAGTTCTCGTTAATGGTATTCTCACATTTTAACCGGTTTATGAGCCAGTTCTTTCTGATTTAAATATTTGACTATTGATTCAAGTGACGTGTTCAGCTCAAAAAACATCGGATGATATATGAGTGTAAGCTCCGCTTCTTGTTTTTCACTTGTCATATTAACATGATCAAATGTTTTGAATCTGGGCACTCAAACATGAGAAAGGCATTTGAAAATTCTATATTGGTTGATAGCAAGTGATAACCTAACTGATGAGGAAGAGAAAGGATTTGCTGGATTAGCTGTATGCATCCCAAATATCGAATGGGTGGCATTGTTGTGTAGCAATATCATTACGTTGGTTGCTCTTCCACACTCTTACTAATGTGGAATTGCCTAGGGCATCGTGCCTCATTCACTTAGGGCGCGTTTAGTAACATTTCTATTCAAAAATTGTTCAATGAAATAGAAATAGAAAAAACTATTTCTGTTTCGGGGAACAACTTTTTACCAGAAAAACGCGTTTGGTAAACTTGTTCCGGAAATAAAAAATTAATAGAAACACGTTTGATAAATTTATATTCTTTTTTTGTTTCTTTTAATTTTTTAATATTTTTATTTTATTTTTCCTTTTTTCCTTTCTTTTTTTTTTTCTCTTTTTCTTCTTTTGGCCGGTCGTTGGCCTCCGGCAACTAGCTGACGGGGGCCGATAGCCTTGCCCAACCACGGCGAGGCTCGACCTCGCTAGATCTGGGCGAGCTCGAGCTCGCCCAACCAAGGCAAGGCCAAGCCTCGCCAGGGGCCGGCGACGCTCCGGTGAGGTCGCCAACCCTCAACGGCGTCACCGGCCCTCGACGGCCGGTCACCGGCCATGGCTAAGGTCGGCAACCGGCCAAAGAAAAAAGAAGAAGAAAAGAGAAGAGAGAGAAAAAAAAAATGTTCTTCAAAAGTGTTTTTGGAACAAAAAAATAATTTTTTTTTGTTTCTCATTTCCGTTCCAATTTTGTTCCAAGAACAAAAAAATGGATTTTAAACAAAAACACAAACAAACGGATTTTTTTTTTTTTTTTTTTGTTCTCGAGAACAAAAAAATAAAATTTTTGTTTATAAACAAGAAAAAAGAACATTACCATGCAGGGCCTTAGTGTTTGCTTGAAGTTTCTGCACTCACCTATGGTGGACGAGGGTTGCCGTCCCTCAATCCAAAAAAACTAAAAAAAAAAAAAAAGTAAAGAAAAAAACCAAAAAAAATTGATCAAAAATCCAGAAAAAATAAATTATTATTAAAAATTATTAATGTCAATGCCAATCATACTATGTAGGATGGCCGGCATCTATCTCAGGCAATTTCGATCAAAATTGGCTGAATGGACTTAATTAGCATAATCGAAAAATTTATGACTAAATTGACAAAAGTGCAATAATTACATCAGTCCGACCTTCAAATTGAAAAAAAAAATCTTCAAATTAAATCCAAAATAGTTTGGAAGTTACAAAGAGATAATAAAAAAAAATGAGAATAAAAAAGCAAATATGTTATCTCATTCTTAGAAAACTGAGGGCGCCCATAGCTCAAAACACATCTTCGTACAAGCGATGACAAGGCCACCCTCACGGCCTCTAGCGAGGACTCGAGCCTCATCGTGGGTGGGACGAGGCATGACCTCGCAAGATCTAGTGAGGTCGAGCCTCGCCAAACATTGCAAGGCCTAGCAAGGCCATTGAGGATCTCACCGGTTCTGCCTTCATTGGAGGAAGAGGGAAGTGAAGAAAAAGAAAAAGAAAGAGAAAAGAAAAGAAAAATAAATAATTTGAAATAATATTAAAATATTATTAAAAATTGCTCAAATTAGCACTGGTGACGCCACTTAGGATAGCTAACATCTATGTCAATACCGGCTGGTCAAAAAATAGCCAAATGAATTGAATTAGCACAAATGTAACAGATTTAAGACTCATTTAAAAAAATAAAAATGTTTAGAATTGAATTAATATAATTGCAATATGTTTAGAACTTTTTTGGGAATTTTTCTTCACTAGATTAGAAATTGGGAAAAAAACATCTGGAGTGCCAAAATTTGGCATGGAAGAATATTAAAGTATCAAAAGTTATGAAAGTGACATTTAAATATCACATTGTTTTGAAAAATGGGAGACTTGAGTATCAAGTCAAGCGAAGGTAGCCATAAATCCTATATGGAAATTTGTTAATAATATAACTCACTTATATGACATGCTAGAAAACTGAGTCAGCATCAAAGAACCAAAACGACATCATTTTGTCTTTTTCTTCTTCTTTTAAAAAAAATTAATATAAACATTAATTAAATAAAAATATTTATATTTACAAAAAAAATTAAAAAGAAAAAGAAAAAGGAGGAGGAGGCAAGTGATTGAAGGGTGAGCCCTCGCTGCCGCCGCCTTTTTGCCATTGCTGGAAGGGCCAGTGACCCTAGCCGCTGGACCCTCCACCCACCATCGCCAGTCCTTTCGGTGACGGTGAGGAGGTAGTAGCGAGGGCTTAGCCCTTAGCCCCCTGCCTCCTCCCCCTTTTTTACTCTCTTTTTATTTTATTTTATTTTTAAATTAATATATAAAATAAAATAAAATAATTTATATTAATTATTTAACCACGTCAACAAAATGACATCATTTTTTGCACTTGTCTAGTCATGTCAGCGTGCAAAACGACATCGTTTTGTGCTTGCCTCGTTAGAAAATTGCCACGTTAATAGTTTGGTCGGATTTTCTCACAGTTGGCACTTAACTGATCAATTTTGCACTGATTTTGACACTTAAGTGTCATTTTATGCCAAATTTTGGCACTCCAAGTGTTCGGCACTCGTTAAAAATCAAATTCCATTGAATGAAAATCTAAATATAAAAACTCTGCTCGATCATCAAGTAGTGTAATAATCAAAATTTTCAAATATAAATCTATTTAGACTTATAAATCAGGACTGAAAGCAAATTTTGCTAACTAATTCACACAAGAATGCGTTTCTTTATAGACACTAGAAAGCCTCTTATCAAACACTTAGGTAGAACTTGAACATAAATGATTATAGAATACCCTAAATTTAAATAAAAATACTGTATGCAATATAATTTGAAATCATCCTGAATTTGGTCATAATTCTCAAGTCTCAAATCATATGTTTTTTTTACTGTAAAATTCAACAGGGGACTTTTGCTTGCTTAAAATTGATAAATTTAGAGCGTACAGTTATTTTATCCTAAGTCGTTCTTTGTCTTGAATTGTAGTTTTAGACCAAATCCAACTTTTAACTTAAAAGTGGTATCATGGACATAATAGCACGGTCACAAAAGAGTTGTATTTTCTTTTATGGAATCACAAATTTGAAATATTTTGTGAATAAATCTCTTGCTAGTTTGTATTTCGGGAATTCTCTAATTGATCGGGTGGAGTATTAACGGTTGAAACCAAATATTACGTCGCGAGCATGAGACCTGGCAGCTAGTCTTCACTCCCCCTTTTTTCTAAATGTAAAAATAGGTTATTATGTATGGTATTTTGTTATTTGCTGGGCAACAACGGAGACTTCTAATAGAAAAAGAGAGAGAGAGAAAGAACAATGGAGACAACGGGTGGGAGCGAAAGACTTCCCAACCAAAATCAGATGAATTCTACGTTGTGGCGCTGATGCTTTTCTTTTCCTCTCAAATTACGAATTCCTAGACTCGACTTTTGGAGGTTCTTAGTCGCACATTTCAAGCCTTGATTTGCCCCGTTTAGGGCTTAAATAAGTTAACCTAGTGGTGGGCTGCCAGCAACATGTCGTTCACGGAACATCGTGGGGATGATCAAAATGTTCAACGATCATTATGCATTACATGCATCCTTGTGAAATATCATGTATAAATGGAGAAAAGTGTTCAGTCGGTGTTGCACACCGCAGGGCAATTGTTCAAACATGGATGACAAGTTACAATCACAATGGTCACAAACCATATTAGCTGACGGCGACATGGTGTTAAATGTATGCATTCGTGTGCAATATTTTATTGTGGTGATGACTTCATTCACGGATTTGACACGAAGATCGATGTTCAAGGAAATAATATGCTTGTCTGCTAGGATTAAAGTAATCGGATCGATGCTTTGAAATTGCCTCAATTTGAAGTGAGCATTTATCACCCTCTTTTAACCTTTTTGTGACTTTACTTGTGATAGCAAATTAAAATAGTTGATTTTTATATTCCACATGAATCATGTTAGTGATGCTTGATGGACAATGTGTGATAATCATAATGGTTAGAGTGAAGATCATTGGATTTCAATTTGGAGTAATGATTGAGAAATCAAACTTTAACTCTCAGCCTATATTTAAACCTTCTCAATTAAAGTAGTTCATACTCAATATGATTTTGTTGTTTTATTTCCCCTTTTGATAAATTCAGAGAATCGCCTAGCGGTTATGCATTCAAAAGTAATATCACGGATAACGCGTCGCATTAAGCCGCAAACTAGTTTTTTGTGTTACAAAAACTCAAAAAAAAAAAAAAATACACCCGTTCTACATTTACCCTAAGCTAATTTTTGCATCACAAAAAAATCCTAAATTGGTAGACTCATGACACATTTGCCTATGCTGATATACTCATGCCATATTTTATCTCAAATTGTGATAAATCTATGATTTTTTTAGAGTAAATGTGGCATGAGTATATCAATTTGAAATTTTTTGTTATATAAAAATTATTTTGAAATAAACGTGGCATGGGTGCACCATGTTGAGACAGTAAACATAGGTTTTTTGTTATATTAACCTTACAATAAATATGAGTTTTTAGGGTATCCATATATCCAGTGTCAAAAGAGAAGATAAATTGTAAATTTTGTCTATTTATAGGATTGTTCACATGAAGACATTAATTTTCTGAGTGTAATGATCACATCATCCATCGGTCATTTAATCAAGGGATGCTTACCTAAAGATAAAAAGAGGGGAAATCACCTTCACTTTCTATGGCTTAACAAGATATCTGAGATTCTATGGTTGTTATTGCAGGAAATTACTTTTAGCTTTTTGATTAATTAACTTTGCATACTTTTAAAAACACATGAAATTAGAGAACCAAAAATAAGAAAAGGCAGGAGAAAGCACAACCATAGAAAGTACAGATTTAATTCTTACAAAGAAATTAATTAAGATATTTTTTTTATAATACCAATCTAGGTGTTTAATTAATCGTGAGCTCGGGAACAGCTCAAGTTGGCTTTTCTTCGTAGTGTGTAAGTGGCTTCTTTTATTGTGTTATCCTATTGTGTAATAGCAAAAATACAAATGCGATGCCTGTATACAAAAATTGACATCCAAAATGACAAAAAAGTTATTGACACAATATGCAGGAATTGCATATACTGTGGAAAATGACAAACCTTTCGAAATTTTTTTTTTTTTATGGTAGGGTTGTTTATAAGATACAAAATGTTTAAATGTTAAAAATAATACACATAAGAGATAAAGTAGAACCGTTAATTGATGCATTTGCCCATTCATAAGATATCTGTAAAAAATCTAATCGAGGATATTTTTGAGAAAAACAGCATTGTGATCTCTTAAAGAGATCCTTTTTGCTTTACATAAAAGTATAGATTAGCAAAATACCAGCGGTTTAAAAAAGTTACGTACTATTGAATCAATCAAAAATCTGCATTTGTACTTTTTTTTTTTTTCAGCTTTGACCATGAGGCCTTTAATTCCTCCGGGCTCTGTGTATCTCTCTATCGCTTTTAAAAGTTTTGACCCATGTCTCTCGTTCTCCTTTAATATGAAGTGCAAAAATTGGTATTTCGTCTCCCTTGTCCACATTTCTTGAGATGTTATATGGTGACGACACAGATTGATGATCTGCAAGTCTTGCCATTGCGTTCTTAATGAAAATTTTACTGGCTTCCGATTTTTTTTTAGGAAAACAAATAGATCTTTGTAATTTTAAAGGAAATTAATATGCTTATCTACCGGAATCAAAGCAATCAACTTGATGCTTTGGAATCGCTTGAAATTGGAGGGAGCATTATGACCCTCTTTTGGTATTTTTGTGACTTTACTTGTTATAGCAAGCTCAATAGGTGATTTTTAAATTTCACATGAATCACTTTATAGTAGGGATTCCAGACAAAGTGTAAAAATAACAATGATTGTAGGGAAGTTTATTATATTTCAATTTGGGGCAGTGATTGAGAAGCCAGACTTTAACTCTCTATCTAGTTCCAATCTTCTCAATTATGGTAGATAATACTTGTGCTAGCTCGAATGCCATAACCTAATTTTGTCACTTTATTTCTGCCTGGGGTAAATGTAGAGGATTGCTTCTTGATTATGCATCAAAAAGTAGTGCCGTGAGTATTGTGTTGCTGCCTTTTTGTTCCTTCTAATGTTTTGCAGTGTAAATAATTGCTTCTGAACTTGATTACTATCCCAAGTAATGCTTATAAAATGATGGCAGTTCGAAGGACAATGCTGAGGTAAATTCAAAGCTAATGCTGTTTTGCCTTACTTCCTTTCCAGTCTCCATATATAATCTTAAGTTTGACCGCTCTTTAAGTGGGTGCCCCGATCATTGAGTCTGTGGGTGCCATCTGTTCGAGTTCAACCATGGGATTTTCGCTGACAAACGCTCATGGTCTATGGAAAGAGTGGGAGCTGCGGTCACTCGTCCTCCTCAGCTTGTTCCTCCAATTGACCCTTGCCACGCAGGCAAGCCGGAGGAAATCCATCGTCAGGTACAGGATCCAATTCGTGGTCTGGACCACGTACCTATTGGCCGACTCCATTGCGACTCTCGCGCTCGGCATCATGTCGAGCCGCCTGGCCAACATGAAGGAAACAAAGGGAACAATCGATTCGAAGAGCCAGAACATGGCGTTCCGGGCGCCGTTCCTCCTCCTCCACTTGGGCGGGCCTGACACGATCACCGCATTTGCCCTGGAGGACAACGAGCTATGGCTGAGGCAGTTGGCGCGGTTTTGCGTCCAGGTAGGACTAGCTTGTTACATTTACTTCTTGGCCTTGTGGGATTCTACACTCTGGATACTAGCGGCGAGTGTTATCCTGGTGGGGTTCATCAAATATGCAGAGAGAACATTGTGTTTGTACTTGGCTAGCGAAGGTCAAGTTCGAGATTCGATGCTTTCGCGCCCTGATTTCGGTCCCATATATCCCAGGAAAATGGTGCAGTCCACTCTGAAGAAAGAGGAGGGTTACCGGGTTGAAATCCGCCAGCTCACGCGGATTCGGGCTCTGGAGGATCACACAGTGGAGGACTTTCAAGCGACTCTGGACAAAGCCTATGATTTGTTCAAGATCTTCAAGCTTCTCTTCGTGAGCCTGTCCGTCAACTTTGTCCACCTGGAAGCCAGTAAGGGCATGTTCATGGGCCCGGACATGAAAGCAGTGAAGGCTTTCGAAATCGTGGAGATCGAGCTCGGGTTCATGTACGATCTGCTCTACACCAAGGCCCCGTTGCTGAACTGTGCTTGGGGCATCGTTCGTTGGGTCATCAGTCTCTCTGTGCCATGTGCCGTGCTGGTATTCTTCTCCTTAAAGGACAAGGAGGATTACTCCAAAGTTGACATTTGGATAACTTTCTTGCTGATTAGTGTGGCTATACTTTTAGAGATTTTCTCGCTAATTCTAGCAATTTCATCCGATTGGGTCAACCACTGGCGCATTCAGAGACCCAAGGGATCCGCCATTTCATCCGCCATTTCATCAGCCATCACCTTTTTCTCTTTCATCCGGAGCCTGAGATGGCAAGATGGTCAAATTCCGTGGCCCAGGTCAGCCTCTTGGGATCATCTATGAGAAAGAGAAAGGGCATCTTCCGCTATCCAAGGCTAGCCATGTTGGGCGACGTTGTGGAAAGGAACTTCTATATCGATTACAAAGAGTTGGAGGAAATCAAAGAACTGATCTTCAAACACATGACGGATGCGGTCACTTATATGGAAAAGCAAGTAGGATTGAAGAGCGCATTGGCGAGTCTTAAGCTGGAGGCGAGCGAACTACTGAAGAAGTCGAACTGTGATCATCTGAAATGGAGTTTGGATGAGAAGGAATTTGACCAGAGCATCATCATATGGCACATCGCCACTGAGCTATGTCACTATGAAGACTGCCACAGCGTGGACTCGGACGAGGTCACAGACTACATGATGAGTATGTTGGTCTCGCGGTACATGCTTTATCTTTTAAAATTCCATCCTTCCATGTTCGCGACAGGGATGGGGGTGCTCCGATACCAAGACACATTGGTTGAAGTTCAGAAGTTCTTCGAGGACGAGCTAGTGATGCTGCCAAAGAAGAAAGTCAACATCTTATCGGTCATCGAGTGGGTGCAGAAATTATTCAAGAAAGAGGCACATGCTCACTCCCGTTTATGCAACTGCTTCGAGGAGCACGAGTCGAGAGAGTCTCGCGATCTGTGCGAAGTCTGCTATCTTCTGCTCCAAGTGAGAGCCGACATCCCTGTGTGGAAGATGAGTGGAGCTGAAAGCATGTCTGTGCTTTTTGATGCGTGCCATCTTGCTGGACAACTGAAATCAGTAGAAACGTGGAACGTGATCAGCAAGGTCTGGGCGAGGATGATGATGTACGCGGCTTGCCAATGCACAGGCTACGAACACTCTGAGAGCCTGAGCAGAGGAGGAGAGCTTCTCAGCCACATTTGGCTACTCATGGCGCATCTTGGCATGGCAGAGCCGCTACCAAATTCTGGGGCACCACACGTTACCAAACTGACAATGGGGTAGAAGTTTTAGGTGGAATGTGTCTTTTGGTTAAACGTAATGTTATTTGGGTAAGATAAATAAATTAAAGTCATCACGTTGAGATGGTGAGGTTGAGTTATTTCAATATGTGTTGCACTTGGAGTAAAGTCAGAAATAATTGTTGGGAATAACGGATCCCCGAAAACCGGATTCGACACTAAATCGAACTCCTAAATCAATGCGGAAGATGAAGCCCGGGAATAACACGTATCACCGATCGTAAAGCACACCACGGATTCGAGCGTACCTTGTTAGCCACAGATTAGACACCGACGCCGATAGAGGAAGAGAAACTAGCCCTGTTCAATCCGACGACGACAATTCGCTTGGAAGAAAAGAGAAAATTCGCCTTGTGCGTTATTGTTTCATTTTCTTTTTGGAGAGAGAATGTGCAGGATAGGAGAAGACGTACGTCAATTCTACCAAGAGGTGTCATCTCTCTCTCTCTCTCCTCCCTTTTATACCTTCCCCCATCCACGGGCCCTATTCCTGTGGGCCGGGCCTTTTTTTGGGCCCAACTTGAGCGGATGGGCCTTAAGCCCATCTCATAAATCCATCATCTCCCACTCGCACATGGTGGTCCAAAACCAACATGGGCGGACAGGCCCTACTCAGCCCCATCAGAGAATAATCCATCATAGACTCTCACTTAACATGGTGGGCCGAACAGAATCCTCTTTTCCTCTCTTCAACATTCATACCGGTGAATAATCCGTGCGACCAGCATACTTTAAGAGCTCGTTGCCATACATCTGTTAGGAATATATAGCAGCTCATAATAGGCGTCACACTCCGAGTAGATTTAGTATGCAGTACCCTAGATCGATCGATCACATTTATATCTCTCTTGATTTCTTTTAAACAATGATATATATATATATATATATATATATATATATATATATATATATATATATTGTATTCACAATTATGATTATCACAAAAACAACCATAATTGGTTAACCGGTGAATACAAAACTACAATGTGATTCTCCAAATTCGATCTTCCTCTTTCCTTCAAACTCTCAATTTCAGTTCAGCTTGTTTTTCTAGAAATGTCCCATTAGATCGAATCACTCATGACCATTGGCAACATCCTAAGATAGCAAACACTAAATAGAAATCTTGAGAATAAGTAAGAGTCATGAGGGGACTAAGAAATTGAGGAACTCTCTTCCTCAAGAGTCTCACACGACATAAAAGTTGAGATCAAACTTTTGCCACTCTTATTGGTCGTCTCATGCATACGTAGTATGAAATACATATTACGGTATTAACTCCTTTCCCATGGAGCGTATGTCTACACCTTTCAATACCGTACTGATGATAGTTCAGACATACCCAATGTCTAACTTGAGTTCACGTATCTACTCATTCACAAAATTCATCAGAATTCACATCTGGCATCTTAGACAGATAAAGTAAAATATGTGGGGTATTTTACTTTCGGACATAGTAAGTATTATATCCTCATCTTAACACCTAGTCAAGGCGACATACGTGTTTTAAGCTTGAGCTCTCGATTATCACCTAGATAATAAGCTTAAAAACAGTCTCATATCTATTTATCACACAGTAAATAGATGCGATTACCCGTATGAGTGGGCTAATCTTATATCTGTCCGACATACTTCTCAACTTAAAGTAATGCACTAAGCATTAAGATGCATAAAGATCAAACAAAGATTCATATGCATTAATGATGAAAACACAAATTCATTAAATGTGAACACTTAGGGAAAATACAATATTCAGTACATCAGTCTCTACGCAATCCTAGAGATTTCATATGGCCACAAAACACATCTCTAGGTATTGGTTTTGTCATAGGATCTGCTACCATTCTATGCGTAGTATGTACTCTAAGTTCACATCCTTTTGTGCAACCATATCCTTTACAAAATTATACTTGGTATCTATGTGTTCGGACTTGCCATGATATTTTGGATCTTTGGTGTACGCTTTTGCTGCTTGGCTATCACAGTTAACCAACAATTAATTTGCAACACTTCTAATAACACCTAAATGATCCAAAAATCTCTTAAGCCAAACACTTTCTTATACTGCTGCTGATAATGCCACGAACTCAACTTCTATCGTGGACAAGACTATACACTTTTGTTTCTTACTGCTCCAACATATGGTGCCTATTATTCGGTAAGAAAACAAACCTAGAGGTAGATTTTATTTCATCTAAATCTCCTCTCTAATCAGCATCAAAATAGCCTTTGAGTTGCAGATCATTTCCATAATAACTCAACGTATAATCAGCAGTCCCCTTTAGATACCTCAGTATTCTCTTAACGGCTTTCAATTGTGCTGGACCTGGATTAGATTGGTATCTACTCACCATTCCAACTGCAAAACATATGCCAGGTCTTGTACACATCATAGAGTACATCAAGCTCCTAACAGCACTAGCATAAGGAACATGTTTCATTTGTTCCTTCTCTTGTGGAGTCCTTGGACACAGTCTACGGCTCAATCCTTCACCTTTTTCAATAGGAGTGTCTATGGGTTTACAATCTCGAAATCTTAACTCCAAGAATATATGCAACCTCACCCATATCCATCATCTCAAAGTTGGAAGACAACCAACTCTTGACAGTATTAACAAACTCCATATTGCTTCTGGCAATTAGTATATCATCAACATATAATGATATGATCACAAATTGATCCTTGGATCTTTTGATATATACACAATGATCCTCATCTATCATTATAAAATCATATGCCATTTTGGCACTATGAAAAACGTATATACCATTGTCTTGACGACTGCTTAAGGCCATATATCGACCCCCAAAGTCGACATACATTTTCTTTTTGGCCTTTCACTATGAAACCAGCAGGTTGTTCCATATATGTTCCTTCCTCTAATTCTCCATTGAGGAAAGCAATCTTTACATCCATTTGATGTAACTCAAGATCCATACTAGTCACTATTGCCAGAATAATGCGAATCAAGGTAAATCTCACTACAGGAGAAAATGTATCTTCATAATCAATTTCTTCCTGTTGATTATACCCTTCGCCACAAGGCGAGCCTTATGCCTTTCTATCGAGCCATCATCCTTTCGCTTTATTTTGAGAACCCACTTGTTCCCAATAGCTTTGTGTCCTTTTGGAAGATCAACCAGTTCCCAAACTTGGTTTGATTTCATTGACTCTATTTCCTCTTTCATTGCATGAATCAATTTTTTCCTTATTAGGGTAATTCAGAGCCTCATTAATATTTCTTGGCTCATTCTCATCTTGTGGAGCAACCATAAAAGTTTCCCGTTCAATGTCAAAACATTGACAGAAATACTTTGGCGACTTGTTCACCGTATGGGAGATTGTACACTTAGCACATCATTCCCCATCATGCTCCCACTTGGATTAGGTAATGATGATGTCATCACATCAGGTGGTTGCAATTGAGAATGAGTTGAATTCAATTCATCACATCTCATATTACTCCCACTTGGACGAACTCTACTAACATCATTATCTTGATCCAAGGTTTCAAATAAGGAGTAATTTTCCCTTATTTCGCCCCTCTTAGAAAATTCATCCACTAAGGATGTGACATCCCGTGGTTCAAATTCAGTTATATTCTCACTTTCTTGCTCACCTATGAACACATACCATTTTGAGTGTTCGCAGTATCTTATGAAAATATTCTTATTTTCTTTAGGACCCAATTTCCCAAACTTGTGAGGGACTCATGAATATAGGCAGCACAACCCCATGGCTTAAGAAAACTTAAGTCCAGTTTTCTAACTGTCCATAACTCATATGAAGTGGAAATAACTGATTTGGAAGGCATCCGGTTAAGTATATTGGCAGCAGTTAACAACGCATCACTCCAAAAAGTGATAGGTAAGTTAGCATGCGCCATCTTGGACCTAACCATTCCAGTAGGGTTCTGTTTATTCTCTCTGCAACACCATTTTGTTGAGGAGTATATGGAATAGACAACCATCTTTCTATTCATTTTTCATCACATAATTTTCTGAACTTATCAGATAAATATTCTCAACCTCGATCGGATCTAAATACCTTTATTTTCTTGTCTAATTGATTTTCTGCCAGGTTCATAAACCTTCTGAAACAACTTATGCTTCAGATTTATGAGAAATCAAATAGACATATCCGACTCGAGTATAATCATCTATAAAAAAAAAAGTGATGAAATAAACAGCCCCTTGCCTTCCTCTCACATTCATTGAACCACAGACGTCCAAATGGATTAAATGCAGAGAAAATTCAGCTCTTTTACCTTTTCCAAATGGTTTCCTTATCATTTTCCCTACTAGGCAATGCTCACATATGGACAAATCGATTTTTTCAATATTGCCCAACAAGCCCTCTTTGGCTAGTCTATTCATATGTTGTTGGCCCATATGACCAAGTCTAGCATGCCACCATATTTACATCATTATCATATAAGGTAGAAGACGTGAAACAAGAGAATAACATATTGACATCACCACAGTCAACATTTACTACAATAAAACCATCCAGAAAGTGACCACGACCATAGTAGTTTGTATCCAAATACAAATCTACATATTTATTATGGAAGTTCACACTAAAACCAAGCTTAACCAACACCAAAACAGACATTAAATTTCGACGAATCTCTAGAGCATATGGAACATCATGTAGGAACAAGGTGCGTCCACCACGCATGTTTAATTGGCAGGTGCCAATCCCTTTAACTTCATCTCTAAAGTTATATCCCACATAGATCCACTTAGTTCCAGTTGGTATCGTCGGAATTCCGTGAAGGATCCTTTATCCTTTGCTACATGGTCTGTCACTCCTGAATTTACAGTCCACAAATGATTGGATTCAGCTAATAATTTAGAACTTGACACATAAGCAAAGTTCTCAAATGTACAAAAGGTGTATACCATCTTTGGCTCACGACAGTCGCGAGCATAGTGACCTCTCTGGTCACAATTGTAACACCTTACCCTTACATTTTCTTCACTTGATGACGTTTTCCTCTCTTGTGTTGGTTAACTCTTGATTTCTTGCAATAAGGACTTGATCCTTTGCATTCCCACATATTGAACGAATCAATACGCTTGCACTTAGAGCACAAAGCCCTTTCTGAGCTAGAACCAGCATTGAAAATATCTATTTTCGGCTTAAATGCCGTTAGGCAGTCCTCAGCTAGCTCAAGGTGGCGCATGGCATTCTCAAGATCTTCCATAACATGGTCAAGAGCTTCTAGTGCTTCTGACTTTTCCAGCACATATTGAATCTTCATATTCAATATTTCACAATTGTTGCCATTCATATCAGCAATTACATTCTTAGTTGCTGAACCATCGATCTGAACACATCAGACATACATGCACAAATAATTAATGCCTATCATTTATGCATCCCTATTTGCATAGACCCATCATATTAATGAATAATTTCAAGTAAGGCTTCAGAATCAAAAGGTCACTATGTTTCCAATCATCCTCCAAAAATCCTAACTCAAAATTATTATTAATATAATTATCTTATGCAAATAAATTCTATGAAGTTACAAAAACTTCTATTACTACCCACAGCTAATTACCCACAGCAACCAGCAATAACATAAAGCAAATAAAATCTAACATCCAATAAAATAATAATACTTTCACATGATACAACTAACATATTGGTTGCTACATCAACAACAATCAGGTAGTAAACATTGTATAATTAATCAAAGAAATAAATAGGGAATGTTCCTTCTAATCTATCAGTCAAAACATCTGAGAAAACTAAAGGCACATTTGCCAACCATGGAAAAACTTTTGGAGAGCATTCATGTCGCCACCAAGGCGCATTCATGTCACCACCAAGGCGCATTCACTCTGCGCCATGTGACGCTCAATCTAAGGGTTGAAGTTTTGGTTAACTCAATCTTATAGTGTTCTCTTACAAAAGCTTCCACCAGTCTCCTATAACCCGGGACCACGTTGACCTCCCATAGCCGATCTAACACTGCTTACCATTCAGGTGGAAGAGTGTTCATCAAAGCCAGCACCTTCTCAAAATCCGGCATAAGATAACCATTACTGATGATTTCTTGTATCATCTGATTGACCTTGACCACATGTGATACTAAATCACCGTTATGCCACCGATAATTAGCTAAATCTAACATCAGTTTTTTAAGTCTTGCATTTCCCTTGTCCGTTCTCGGGATTGCAGGTATCCGTGCATAACGCATCATAGTTCCTGCAACAAATGCAGAACTAAAAATGGATTACTCATAATCCATAATTTACATAAGGGAAAATACATAATTTTCCAAAATTCATGCAACAAATGCAGAATAAATAATTGATTACATATAAAACACATAAGCATACATGAAAAAGAAACAAATTCATTTTTTCTTTTGGGTCAACGGTCAACGGTCAAAGTCAACGGTCAACGGTCAGTCAACAGTCAACGGAGGTCAACGGTCGTCGGACCGGTCGAACCGGACAGACCGGTCGGACTGGTCGCGCCGGTCAGGCCGATTCGGGCGAACCGACCGCACGTGCCGCCCGCGTGCGCGGGCTGACGTCACGCAGACGTCAGTCGGCACGTGCCGCGTGCGTGCCGAGGGTCGCGGTTCGGGTCGGGTCGTCGTTGGGTCGGGTCGCCGGCCGGCCAACGGTCGTCGATGATGACGTCACCGATGATGTCATCCCGGCGGTTACCGTGACGTCACGATGACATTAGCACACGTCGGTCCGCCGACCGGCGTGTGCCGGTTCGCCACCGACGCGTGTGTCGCACGCGCTGGCGAAGCCAGCGCTTCCAGGCGCATCGCACCCACGCGCAGCGGCTTCTGGCCACGCGTGTGGGCGCGTGCGGCGTCGTACGGCAGCGTGCGACATGTTACCGGACTCGTCTCGACGTCGCCTTTCTCTCCATGTATTCATAAAACGATTTCGACTTACGAAAACTCAGAAAAATGGCCGAACCACGCTCGGGAGTCGGGATTTCTCGCCCCGATCCGTACGGCCGAAAATTTTTTTCGCGAAAAATCAATCAAAAAACATCAAATTGATCGGGAAAACATGAACTAGGGCTCTAATACCAATGTTGGGAATAACGGATCCCCGAAAACTGGATTCGACACTAAATCGAACCCCTAAATCAATGCGGAAGACGAAGCCCGGGAATAACACGTATCACTGATCGTAAAGCACACCACGGATTCGAGCGCACCTTGTTAGCCACAGATTAGACACCGACGCCGATAGAGGAAGAGAAACTAGCCCTGTTCAATCCGATGACGACAATTCGCTTGGAAGAAAAGAGAAAATTCGCCTTGTGCGGGATAGGAGAAGACGTACATCAATTTTCTTTTTGGAGAGAGAATGCGCGGGATAGGAGAAGACGTACGTCAATTCTGCCAAGAGGTGTCATCTCTCTCTCTCTCCTCCCTTTTATACCTTCCCCCATCCACGGGCCCTATTCCCGTGGGCCGGGCCTTTTTTTGGGCCCAACTTGAGTGGATGGGCCTTAAGCCCATCTCATAAATCCATCAATAATGAAATCGAGTGTATCAGTTGTTTACCAGAGGCATTCCACTGAAGCTAAGGCAAATTGGGAATGGCTAGTAAATTTTATACCCGTCTGCAATTAGCCACTCCTCAAAAGTGGTTCATAACTTTTGGTTCGATGACTTGGTCACTCACTCCTTAACGTGATTAATTTTCACTCTGATTTGTAAGTTTTTAATTTTGAGAAAGTAAATATGTATGCAAGATCGAGACTAGTAATTTCTTGGGGAAAAGGAAAAAAATCATAATGACTTAGATTGCAGCTTTGCCACCTGGCAAAGCTGCTGCTTGCTCGTCGTTTCTAGGATAGCCTTCTCCTCATTTGAGAGGTTCTGACCATCGGGCAGTCCACGCAACTTACAGGCGAGCATTTCGCGGCTTTCTTCTGGTTTCAACAGGATGTTCGCTAACCCTCGCAAGAGTGGCACGTTGGACGCGTGTACGCCATCCAACACGATGAGGAACTTCTTCCACTTGGCCAATTCATGGAGGTGCATTTCTGTCATCTTCTGGAAGTTCGTGTCCTTCAGCTCCCTCATTTGCTCGAACAAGAACTCCTACATGTGACGTGTAAGAATTTTTCCGATGTAAACTAATTAATTAATATTATAATTTATCATTTTACAGGATTTGTCTAATAAAGTGAAATATAAAATTTCTTAATTAATCAAATATAGGTCTAGTTAGTGTGGCCTGATTTGAGTCCGGCCCGTGATAAGAGAAATTGACTAAAAATTTTATAAATAATGTTCAAGTCCTTCTTCTAATCCTGACACACAAAAATATTCTCACATAAGAGGTTGCTATAAAATGTTAAAGATGAGGGGTAGTCTTATTGAGCTAATAATATAGAAAGTAATAGAGAAACACTTGAGCTTTGGATTGTTGTTGTTCCGCATCATGAATGATGGATATCAAATCAAGTGCGTAAATCTTTCTACTCGATTGTAGTTAACACCAAAATTGACAAATAGATTTCTAGAAAACTGATTTAGTTAACCATCCATGATATGACAGAAGTTAGAGAGTAAAGATCCAAATTTCTTGAAGTCTGCAATAAGTACTTTTGCAATGAGGTAGAAGAGACATAAAATGGCTTCGTCATGAACATAAAGTAGATCTCAATTGACCAAGCTACACCGTTATAGATAAATTTAGGATGACAATGATCCGATATAATGACCAAGATCATAACAATGCCAACCACACAAGCCGCACTTCTGTCCATTGAACACCACTATGAGACTCATCGCTGTCAGATATGTTTTGTAATAATGCCAGCCACACTAGCTGTGCTCCCCACCAGTCCACAGACAAACACGACCACCAAATATGCCGCAACAATATTATCAACTTTTTTCGGATTGATCAATTCTACTTGATTTGATTACCTTACATATTCATATAATAAAGTCTATAAACAAGCTGATGTTACTCTTCATTAGGTAAATACCGAAATATACATAAATTTCATTTTTCTCTCTTCCGAACATCTCTTATCTCTACCTACTTAAAAAGATCTCTATGACTCCTGCATTAGTCCACGGTCTCCGAACCCAATTGGAAGCAAATAGATTGGCATAGGAACTGATTTAGAAGTCAACTAAGAACACGCACCTCACCTGAAATGCAGACAGGGCGAACACAGTGAAGCTGAATTAAACCATTCCCCAGCTTTTTATCACACCCCAACCAACGAAAAGAACTACAGGACAGGGCAACATTTCAAAATTCGCCCGGACAAGGTAAACGAATTTATAGGTCAAGCATGAAAAAATAGAGTTTGGAGGAGCCAAAGTATATACAGTCTAACGAGAGTATCACAACGTTCATCAAAATTTGATGCATTCATTGCCAGATGATAATTTGCTTAAATACTGTGTTCCCAGAGAAACTAACAAGGAGAATCACATCTGAAGCGGCAAATCCACCTATTGAGTTTCTTATTTTACTAATCTGATTAAGTAAGAAGGAAAAAGTGACAAATCCCGGTGACAAGAGTTCTAAAAATTGAGACGTTGATGATTAACAGCCGTGGTGATTTGGCTTCTCTAATATCGTCACTGTGATTGTACACACACACACACACACACACACAGAGCGCGAAGCTAAGTGATTGAAGTCCTCGAGAGTGCTGAGAATTGTGGCCTGACACAGAAGACATGGACCATGCGACCACCAGTTGTGGTCTGACAGAGAAGATATGGACCAGGTGGCCCAGAGTGCCATAATTGTCGCAGCTTGTCGGTTTTGTTCGGCCAGACGAAGCTTCCAAAGAGATGCTTGGCCTCAACTTTACTCCTCGGGGATCAAGCTTTCATAAGTGAAAAAGCAATATGATGTCTTTCTTGTGAAGCTTTGTTTTGGACAGTTTTGCTTTTGCAGGATGGCGACAAATCGTTCCTTTATTCGTCTGAGATAGTGTGACTTCTTTTTTAACTGGTAATATACATGCGATTTGGATGCAGGTTATTTGCAGAAAAGCTTTGTGCATTTACAGACGAGGGCTTGCAAGACCACTAACTGATCTAAGCTCTTCAACATAAGCATTGGCACTTAATGGATGTTAATTAGACCAATACATAATATTTCAATTTCTTCCATCTTGTTATATGTTTTTAAGAGCTTGCGGCTGATTAATTTAGTTATTTAGCTCTGGCTCATGCAGGATGCGCTCGCCAATTGTGGCTTCCATCATTTAAGCCAATTTTTTTGGCTCTCATGCTTTTCTTACCTCAATGGACTCGAGGGTATGCCTATGTATATGCCAAGGACTGTAGGAAGAGTAATTTGCATTGTCGTGACCCTCCCGAAGTGATCCACCATCTGGGGAGATAGGTTTAGAGTAATCGTCAATCAATATGGATTCTTCCAAACCTTTACCTCGCGCAACATTGAGAAGTTCATTTTAAATGATTAACCTACGAAAATTCTATCACACGAAGGAATCGCCACTAGATTATTGGACCACCTAGAAGCCAAGTGAGACATGAGAGGATATTTTACTTCCTACGCCACTAGAGAGATCTACTTTCGGATACTTGATTACATCACTTGTCTAGCTAATGCCTTTCGGTACCTAAACTTAATTATTTGTCAACAAAGTGTTACGTCTATTCTTCTATCCAATTTTGAATCCTAAAGTTCTAGTCCACTAAATGTCCATACAATACTTTTATTTCTGATCCTAAAATATAACCTAACCATTCAACTAAGACAAGCAAACCACAGCGCAAAGTCAATATAAAAGAATCATTATTATACATAATATATATATATATAGAGTAATAGAATTGCGAGTAAAAGGGAATCCAATATGAGTTGAGCAAAGAATATTAAATGACCGTGTTATAAAGCCCTGAGACAAAAGCCCCCACAAGCACGGTTCAAAGTCTAAGTCTAGTTTGAAAGAGAGACCTATCTATCACATGCAATCCTATCTAAAGGAAACTAATATATATTCAAAGAAAACCATGTTAAATGATAATATACCAATTTACCACGAAATGAGTACAATTTCTAGACAAGCCTAAGGATTACTCGACCACTCCTAAGTAAACCCAAGGACCTCTAAGGAGGAGCATTCAGCAAATTAACAAGTTCAGTCTGCGATTTAGATCTAAAATGACATCTAAACGTACATGTGATGACTAAGAGATCAATGACACATTAGCCCCATAATTGTGAATGAGCAAAGCAACATCCAAAGTAAGCCAAATTTATTCAAAACCACATATGAGAGGAAACAACAGCAAGTAAACCAATAATTACAGGCCACATTTGACTCTTTCTTTAAAAAATGATGACTTGCTAAAAATGATGTGAAATGAATAGCACATCTACATACTATCTTTAGCAAACAAATATGCCCTCACATAATCTCAAGACCCAACTAAATCACATGCAATTCAAATTATCCAGCAAGCTACCAGTGCAAATGGCCTACATTTCACTCATAAGCATGATATCTAAACAAGTCAAACAGGTGAAGGATCAATGGTTTGTCAATGTAACATTATAGGCAAACGATATAACATTTGAATGAAACCAAAATCCTTCTAAGTCACACGCGATAAAAAAATGTTGAGCATTCAAGAGACGTTCAAAGTATTCAAGACATCAAGGTGCAATGGCTCAACAAGAGATCATCATAAATTCCACATAACCCTTTCTCACAATGACACATTTATTTATATAGCCAAGATAATATCTAGACAAAACCAAACCTTCATTATTTGTACAGAATGGCTGCGGACAACAAACATGAACATATATCAAACAAATTCAACCATGGACAGCTCATATAATCATGAATACAGCCCATTCAAGGCATGAACAACACTTACAATCAAGAATTTGCCAAGTTTTAAGCATGGACAGCATCTCTAATCATGAATCCGCAAGGTCTAAGTAAATACAGCGCCTATAGCTTTGAATTCAGCATAGTTTGAACATAAAATAGCATGTATGGCCCTGAAGCCAGCATATTCATACCATGTGCAGCACTCAGAGCCCAGAAATCAGCATACTCTAAATATGTACAACACTCATAGCCAAGAAATCAGCATGTAGTGAATATGAATTGCAGGTATAGCCCTTAATCCAGCATGTTGAGCCGGCAATGGAGATGACATCGTAGGCATGTGCCCTTGTTCCAGGCCTCTAGGTGAAATTCTATGATACCCACTAAAGAGAAGCCAGCCAAGAGTGTAACCCCACTTGCATGGGCCTTGCTCCTCGAAAATAAACTTTGTCAAGATATCTAACTCAGACTTAAAGTCCCGCTTCAGGATACACAACCAGAATGTCACAATCTCTTAAAAATGCGTGGATTATTTATGAACTTCATTTGGATGACGAGTGGCGACTTCGAATAACTAAGGAGAGCAACTCTGTATCACTCAACTTAACAAACAACTCCGGGCTACTGATTGAAACAAGGAATGTCTCTGTAGTAGAGAAGCAAAAGGTGGGAGCGAGATACTCTGAACAGGAAACATCGACAAGTGGGAATATGAGTACAAAAACTGAACACGAAACGAAATCGCGCATGATCAGATATAAAAGGAGATGTTTGACTTAGCTTATTTGTTGGAATCGTAATTCCTCTAACCGAGATAAGTGCATTCCTACAGTTCCTGGTTGAGCATAATCGAATTCTGCAAGGCACCGTTACTGATCATTCTCTTGGAAAATTTTACCGAACAACTATTGCACATCGTCTAACGCATTGTACCTATTAACATATATCTCGAGTTTGAGTCATTGAACGAACTCGATCCAAATTCAATTGTGGATAAGGTTCAGAAAAACCAAATCTCAGAATAAGAAATTTACAGGGGTGAAGTCGTGTGGTGAAGTCCAAAGAAGCGTTGGACTTTGACCATAGAAGAGGACAGAAAAGGAAAGTCCAATATTGGACTTTGGCCGTGAGATATATGGCCACCGTATTTCAGAGAAATAAAAGACGAAAAAAAGGGGGAAAGTCCAAATGTTGACTTTGTTGACCGAATCCTAGCTTGATTCGGTTTCCTTCACGCGTGGACTTCTTTTTTTGATCAGTCTAATTTTGGACTTCTCTCTAGCGGTGGCTTATATGTCAATTCTCAACGTTTGTTCTATGAGCGCTGGTTGACGTGGCGAAGGTTTCTTGGAGCGCCGTTTTCACAGAGTACTTGCCATTGGTTTCGTTCGTGCAATTATATCCATGAAGAATTAGTGTTTAAGCTAATTAAATAAGAATTTACATATAATTTTTTTGCGAGATCGAGAGATTATTTCTTAAGAAATTTCAAGATTGAACACTGCGTGAGTTATTAGGTGTAATTGGGATTTGGGAAATATTATGAGCGTTTGAGTAATTCAAATGGTTGTAATTTCCGTATATCGCTTAATCCATAGTGGAATTCGTTGTTACTCTTCCCGTGAATATGGATTTTTATGACTAAATCATGTAAATCTAATGTTCTATTTATTTTCTTGTTGTGTCTATTTATTATTTGATTGTTCGCTTTTCGCAACAACACCTCCCATACTCTGACGCCACTGGATTGAACTCAAACCACTACTCTCGAACCAATTAGCACCAACAACCTCATGGACCGAAGAAATACTTGTTTGAGGCAATAGCCTCAGGGGTGGTTCAGCATTTACAATAGAAAGACACCAAAACAGAGCGTAGGGCAAGAGACAAATTTGAAAACGAATTCGTGATCTGATACATGAGCGTAATTGGGAAAGAAACGACCTGATAAGTGTGACTATTGATTGACGAATTTCATTGTCGCCTTAGCGTCCTATGGAACTGGCCCTCTATGAAGATTTCTCTATTCTTCTCTCTCCACGTTTGACATGCAGTGCGTATCACAGCCATTGAAATAGAGCCGAAGTTGATTGTCAAAATCAGCGACATGAGCCTCTTCACAATTCGACGCCTAGGGACGATGGGACACTTAGTTGTAGGCCTCGAGCTTCTGTCTCCGATCTCAAAGAAGCATTTACGCCGATGAAGCCACCGGCCTATTCGCGCAACTCTTGATGTTGTTTTCCATAGCAATAGGAGATGATTCAGTTCGGGCTACGGGTTGGCCGCTGGAGAAGCTGATGCGAGCAGGCGGAGACGTCTGAACACTCGAATCGACAAAGATGTTACCTCAGGCCAGAGAGAAATCCAGGGGATTCCAGGTTCAAGCTTCGCGCGTCTTCCGTGATCGGAGATGGAAGGCCGGCAGTGGTGGTTACTGGCGGAGCTGGTGACCAGCGGGGAAGCTAGAGAGGCCGTGAGAGGCCACCAGCGAGAAGAAGAATCTAGAACTCTTTTCATTTTTTTTTTTTTTTGTTTGGGAAAGAAAGTGTGTATCTTACTAGCTGGGGCCTATGACAATTTTCTTTTTTTTTTTCTTGTTATTCTTATTTTGATTCTCGCACGTATTGCTAGCAAAATTCAGGTATCAACATGAATAAAGTGAATGGAATCGTATCAATTCATCATATAATATGACTGGTATATGAAATTGTTTCTTGGCACACTTAGAGAGAGAGAGAGAGAGAGAGAGAGAGAGAGCGGGGTTAAGGGGTGGGAAGGTGGGACGTGTACATATGTTCAGCTCCGAAAATCGTTGTAGTAGCTTGTATTCAAGAAGGAGCCGTTGCCTTGTTGTCATCATCACTGGAGGAAACGAGAAACCACTAAATAAGTTAGCTTCACACACACACGTGTGCATACAGATGCGGTAATAGTACTCATGATGTTGAAAATAAAGCGACCTTGTTCCTATATGACAAGCTTCTTTTCTTGAACGAAAGGTCTTAACCAGTGTAAAAAAAAATCTCTTTTATCTCTTCTTCATCGTCTTTTATTTGAGCTAGGTGAAAGGCACACTCAACATGCGTAGGCTATGAGGAGTAAGGTTGGTTCCAATGGCTACTTTTGAATCTAAAATTAGATTTCACAAAGGTTAAATGATATTGGCCTTGTGATTTTGTGTTATTTAGTAGGATTCACTGTAACCTTCATAGTTTCTTATTATGTATTGACTTGGTTTGGTGAAATGAGACAACGCAATTCTTATCCAATAAAAATCATAATCGTGGCTTTTAATCACTAATGAGAAATTATCAAATCCATAAAACATTTTCAGCACTTTGTGTAAAGAACATTTTCCGCAAATTTGCGCCTCTTAGTGTCCTTTTCAACGTGCGAATACATCATCTCCTTTTTTGTTCCTGATTTTTATCTTTCCTTTTAAGAACTAATAAGTAATTATTGAAATTATCAATCTATAAAAACATTTTCATCGTCATGCATAAAGAACATGTTTGAAATTTAATATTTTCCCATACCTGTCGTCACCGTCTTCCGACCTCTCGATGTCTTCTTTAAAATTCAGATTCGTCTTCACTCCTATTTTGCCCCTAAGTTCTTTAACAAGAGTGTCGCTTTCGGATGTGCGTCCATATTCTCCAATTCCTTGCACTCCTTGATATCTTCAACATTTGTCAAGCTCTTTAGGTGCCTAAGCTCGAGAATTCTGAGATATGGCATTGCTCCTTGTTCAACAATCACCTCCCGAAGGCAAGGCAGCTTCCAAATCTTCAAGATCAAGAGGCTCGGAAACCCATCTCTGGCGAACTTCAGACTAGTGCCCAGGAAAGAATTGCCCAACAGCCTGAACGTCCTCAGGTGTTTCAGGAGACCACCCAACTCGGCCATCATGTCTGCCTCCAATTTCGAGCCCGACAGAGTCAAAACCTGGAGAGAGACTGGCAAGAGCTGTTTCCAGTTGGATTCTTTGAGTTGGCCTAGCAAGTAGAGCGCAAACAGTTCGCTATGTCCTGCCAACGACAATTCCGGTAACAGGCCTATCTGCGATGTTTTCTTCTTGGCTTCTTTCGCAGGCTGGGCTTTTTTGGTCACCCCAAAGGTCAAGGACCGGAGATTGGGGAGCCTAGAGCTAATCCAATCGGCTACTGCTTTTCCTGCAGAGCCTGAGGTGTCCCTATCCAATTGGTGCAAGAAAAGCTTCAGCTTGGTCAAGCTGTCCATCTGGACGGAGTTCTCCTTGACTTCACCCATAACCAGCCCGCTTAAGGTTTGGAGTCTACTCAAGGCCATGACATTGTTGCTGCGAGCCTTGAGGATGGTCTTCAAGTTGATGTAGAACCAGTTTAGATGCAGGTGTCTCAAGTTCCTTGCCATCCAGAAGGAATTCGGCAGGGAAGTGATGTAGGTGTCCTTTATGTCAAGAGTCTCAAGGTATTGCAGATCCGCAACTGCTCTTGGGATTGAGGGCAACGCCGTGGATCTCAAACCTAGGTACTTTAAGAGCACCAGCTTATGGAGCACACCATGCAAGGATGGCTTATACACACCTTCCAAGTCAAGTACCCTCAGCAATCTATAGGCAGTCTTGGAGGTCATCTTCCTAAGGAACGTGCTGATATCCTTGGTGAGCATGCCTCTCCTCATGAAGAACGACAGAAACGAGTGGACGTAGCGGAGGTTCAAATCAGGGTAGCTGCCGCTGCGGCTGTCTCTGACTATGTTTGTTGAAATTATGTCTTGAGTTTTTCGCTGGAAAAGAAGAAATATAAAAATAAAATAAAAGAAGGGAAACTTTCTTTTATGCTACTGCGGAAGCCAAATTATTTAGTGGAATCCGAAACACCGAAGCCCAAGCACGTAGAGAAGGAAATTTACGGTGGGCTTAGAGTCAACTTTATTGAGGTCTTCTTTCCTTCTCTGAGAAGCCGCGTGAAACAAAATAGGTGGGCCCAAGGTCAAACTTTTGACCTTGGGGCACACTCGCAACTACACGTATAAAAGCTGAAAGAAGTATTACGTAGGGTTTGTCTCTCTCTTTTTCTCGGTGGGTGGCTGCTGTACGTACGAGCCGCAAGAAGCCGCACGCTGCCGAGAAGAAAAGGAGCCACACGTCAAGCCGAAGTGAGACGCACGCGAAGCAAGGAGCCGCACGTCTGCACCGTTTGCTGAAGCCCTACGAAGAGGATACGTACGTGAAGACGCTGTTCTTGTTTGACGTACGTAGAGCGTTTCGTTTGAGCTTTGAATGCGCGGTAATTTTGTGCCGTGAGTTTATACCTAAACGAGTTGTTATTTATACACTTAGGGTTGGTGCGGGAAACACTTGAGCGATTGAGCGATTGTAAACTTCGATTCTTCGATTTTAGTGGATTATTTGCTGCTGGCTCTCCCCGTGAACGTAGGTACCGATACTCGGACCGAACCACGTAAATTTCTAGTGTCCTGATTTTCTTGTTTATTTCTCTGGTGATTTTGTGTTGACGTAATTTGCAAAATCCTGTCGTTTCCGCGTATTATATTCCAACAATTGGTATCAGAGCTTGGGGTTGGATTTCTTGATTCTAATTTGGGGCTTTTGCTTGTCTGATTATTATCTGGAAATTCTGTTGTTGCAATTATGTCTGAGAGAAAATTTGAGATTGAGAAGTTTGATAGGAGAAATAACTTTGTGTTATGGAACATCAAGATGCGGGCTTTATTGACAATACAAGGTTTGGCCAAGGCACTGGATGGTGAAAATGAGTTGCCGATTATAATGAAAGCCTCAGAGAGGGTAGAGCTTATGTAAAAAGCAAAGAGCATAATCCTGTTAAATTTGTCGGATAAGGTCTTACTAGAGATTATTGAGGAGAAGGATGCCGCGGCATTATGGGCAAAACTTCAAACACTCTATGTGAAGATAGGTTTGAACAATCGCTTATATATGCTAAAGAAAATGTTTCAATTTAGATATACTGATTGGAGAAATCTTTCCATAATATTTTGAAGCTGACAAAACGTTTCTATCAATCTAAGTCTGGATGTTCGGAGACCGACAGTTTAAAGTCTCAAGACTCAAGACTTAAGAATCAAGACTCAAGACTTAAGTCTATTCTCACTGACAGTCTTTCTAATCCAGTGACGAAGGAAATCCAAAGCCGAGGTATATGGTTGAGGATTCGATTCTATCCTCTGGAAAGATTCTTTGGTTGGATAATCATTTCGAATTCTTTGATTCTTATCTAAGATCGATTGAAGATCCGATGGTCGACGAAATATTCTTGGAATGTTCTATTATTGGAAACCAAGATCCTGATTGTATGGGCGAACAGGATTGATGGGCTATCATCAGATTCCTTAAATAGCTCGGATGATCTTCTTTATTGATTCCGTCCAACGGGTAGATTGGAGGAATTCCTTTGGTAAGTGCCAACGGCTATGATGGCATAAAGGAGTATAAAAGGAAGACGTTCTAGTTGTTTTAAGGGTGTGATCGATAGAAAAATTCCAGAGTCTGAAGAACCTTGATTGTTAGTCGATACAACTCGAGCGAAATTGTATACACAGAGAGTGTTCATACTTGGTGACACCTTGAGCGAGTGTGGTAGATCATCTACACCTAGAGATCAAGGAAGATCAACACTGTAACAGCTCTTTGATCATAGTGGAATCCAGCCAATTGGCTGTCAGTGCAGAAGAGTGGACGTAGGCTTGAATCAAGCCGAACCACTATAAACCGCGTGTTCAATTCTCTCTTTCCCTTACTCAGTCTTGCAATTGAATTTTTAACTATTGCAAATCCTTTAACTGTTTAAATATTGCTCAATCTTCAAGGAAATTTCTTATATACCTATTCACCCCCCTCTAGGTTCTCGTACTAGCTATATCAATTGGTATCAGAGCTCGTGTTCTTACTTTATTTGAAGTGTTTTACTTCAGAGTAAAAGATCCATGGCTAGTATGCTAGCACCAGGGCTGGTGGAAGGGCAAAGCAATACCAGACCACCCTACTTTGATGGAAATGATTACAACATCTGGAAAAACAAGATGAAAGCTTTTCTACGGTCAAAGGATCCTCTGGAATGGGATGTGGTGGAAAGAGGAATTACTCCTACTGCTGCATCAGTATCCGAAAGAGGGAAAGAAACTGTTGATACCAGCGGAATGTCTCAAGAAGAGATAAACAAGAGACAAGCACTCGATGCAAAAGCAATTTACTCTTTATATTGTGCTTTGTCACCAACTGAATATAATAGAATATCTTCTTGTGTTACAGCAAAAGAAGTCTGGGATAGATTACATATCACTTATGAAGGGACAGACCGAGTGAAGGAGACCAGAATTAACATTCTCCTTGGTCAATATGAATCCTTCAAAATGAAACCAGGAGAATCTATAACTGATATGTTTAGCCGTTTTACAGATATTGTCAATGGTCTTGAGAATCAAGGACAGAAAATTTCTGATCCTATGAAGGTGAACAAGCTACTGCATGGACTCTCCAAGGATTGGAATCATATAAAGACTTCAATAAGAGAGACGAAAAAGAATTATGCCATTATCTCGTAGATGAGCTGATTGGAACTCTTCGCCTTACGAAGTAGAACGAATTAATGAAGACGAAGATCCAAGAGGTAAGAAATCCATTGCATTAAGATCTAATGATGATTCTGATGATACAGACTCTGAAGAAGATCTGGACGATGAGGAGCTTGCTCTTATGATCAGAAGGTTCAAAAAGCTGAATAGAAAAGGAAGAAGGTTCAACTCAAAGAAACAAAGTTTTCAGAAACAGCAAACCAAGCTTGTTGATAATGAGGAACCAAACAAAGATGTAGTTTGCTTCGAGTGTAAGAAAAAGGGACACATCAGACCCAACTGTCCTCTTCGAAGAAGAAAAGAGGAAAGCTGAGAAGTCTCGAAAAGCTCTTAAAGCTGAAACACAGCGACACGAGTGTGAAGAAAGTGATGAGGAATATGCCAACCTCGTGTCCGATGGCGCAATCGACTCGGACTGGGATCGACTCGGACGGTGAATTTGAGGTAAGTGATTATAAAATCCTTGTCAAAGTCTCTAAATACATTGATGAATTATGTTTCAATCTTAAGACTTCTCTCAAAAAGATTTCCGAACTTAAAAAGGAAAACTCAGTTTTAAAACAAAAGGAAAACATTTTAGAAGAAAAAGTGAAAAGTTTAAACTTGAATGTTTCTACTCTTAAAGAGAATGAAGATAAACTTTCAAAAGAAAATGCTTTCTTAAAAACTTATTTATCAAATATTTCAAATAAATTTTCAATAGGGTCGGAAAAACTTGAAAAAGTTCTTTCGGTCAAAGACCTTACTTTAATAAGTCTGGTCTAGGTATGACAGCGGAAACAATCCCCTTGATTGATTTTCCAAAAGTAAAAGAAAGAATTAAGAAAAGACCATCAAAAGAGGCTTACAAAAATCATTTCAAGAAAGTCTTTGTTAAGTCTGTAGGTCGAAATGCTCTAAGATGTTCAAAGTGTAACAGTCAAGATCATTTTGAAAAAGACTGTCCTATGGTTTGGAAGCATGTTAAGAGAGTATGGCCTAATAATGCTCATCCTACTAACACCAAAGGACCCAAGAAAATTTGGGTACCAAAGAAAGCTTGAGACTCTCTTTTGAATGCAGGTCTCTGTCAAAAAGAAGGTAAAATGGTATCTTGACAGCGGATGCTCAAGACACATGACGGAGACTCAAATTGTTTCATAAAGCTTATTCAAGTAAATGGTGGAAAAGTTTCATTTGGAGGAAATAGCAAAGGAAGTATTATGGGATTCGGAACTGTGAAAATTGGAAATCTTACAATAAGCAATGTCTCTCTAGTGGAAGGACTCAATTACAATCTTCTCAGCATTAGCCAATTGTGTGATACCGGTTTCAAGATCTCCTTTCAAGAAGGCATATGTTCTAGAATTAGTAAAGATTCGACTCAGTCTTTCATGGGTCGAAGGCATGGAAACATCTACCTCATTGATGTAAAACCAAATGAAGCACAATGCCTGATCTCAATTCAAGATGAAGCAGTCTTATGGCACAGAAAGCTTGGCCACATCAACATGAAGCAATTAGCCAAAATCTCATCAAAGAAGCTTGTTCGAGGACTACCTAAATTGCCATACCAAAAGTCTGATTCATGCACTCCATGCATTCTGGGAAAGCAGGTAAGAAATTCATTTAAGTCAATAAATCATGTCTCTACTAATCATGTACTACAGTTGCTTCATATGGATCTCTTCGGACCAACAAGAACCCAGAGCATTGGAGGTAAGAAGTATTGTCTAGTAATTGTAGACGATTACTCTCGCTTTACCTGGGTATATTTTCTTGCAAGTAAGTCAGAAACATTTTCGTACTTTGAGAAGTTTGCTAAAAAGGTTCAAAATGAAAAAGGATGTGCTATTTCAAGTATAAGAACAGATCATGGAAGTGAATTTGAAAATCAAGATTTTACGAAATTTTGTGATAAATCTGGTTTTAATCACATGTTTTCCTCTCCGTATACTCCAGAGCAAAATGGAGTTGTGGAAAAGAAAGAATAGATCTCTTCAAGAAATGGCTAGAACACTTTTAATTGAAAGTAAAATCTCTTCACGATTTTGGGCTGAAGCTGTTTCAACAGCTTGCTATATCATAAATAGAGTCTTCCTAAGACCTATTCTAGAGAAAACCCCCTATGAATTGTTCAAAGGTAAGAAGCCAATCGTTTCATACTTTCATGTGTTTGGTTGCAAATGCTTTATTTTGAAAAATGCAAATGATCGAGTTGGTAAGTTTGAAGAAAGATCAGATGAAGGCATCTTCCTTGGATATTCTATATCAAGCAAAGCCTACAGAGTCTACAACAAGAAAAGCCAGTCTGTGGAGGAATCAATGAATGTCAAATTCCAAGACTCAACGCAAGATGAATCCAGCCAGACTCAATATGAAGAGTCTGAACCCGCTTTAGACCTTCCAATGTCTTCAACTCAAGAAGCATCTCAGACTCAGGAAGTCCAACATCAAGATGCTCATGAAGATTCAAATAAAGAAAGAGATCATCAACCAGGCAAATCAACTAGTAACTGGAAGCACAAATCCAGTCATCCCAAAGATCTCATTATTGGCGAAATCAATGAAGGAATCTGCACCAGATCAAAAAGGCGTGAAGAATCTAATGCTGTGGCTCTCATTTCTGAAATTGAACCAAAAAGCATAGAAGAAGCTTTATCTGATGAAAGTTGGATCGAAGCTATGCAAGAAGAACTCAGACAGTTCAACATCAATGATGTCTGGGAATTAACATCTAAACCAAAAGGTAAAACTGTTATTGGAGCCAAATGGGTATTCAGGAACAAGATGAATGAAGAAGGAAAAGTCGTACGAAATAAAGCAAGACTCGTGGCCAAAGGATATACGCAAGAAGAAGGAATAGACTATGACGAGACTTACGCACCAGTAGCAAGGTTAGAAGCTATTCGTCTATTACTTGCATTTGCTTGTTATAAAAATTTCAGGTTATTCCAAATGGACGTCAAAAGTGCATTCCTAAATGGATTTATCCATGAGGAAGTTTATGTGGAACAACCACCTGGGTTTGAAGACTCAAAGAAGCCAGACTCAGTCTTCAGACTGAAAAAGGCCCTGTATGGTTTAAAGCAAGCACCTCGAGCTTGGTACGACAGACTAAGTAAGTTTTTATTACAGAATGGTTTTGTCAAAGGTAAAGTAGATACTACTTTGTTTATCAAAAAGGAAAACAAAAGCTTTTTACTTGTTCAAATATATGTGGACGATATTATTTTTGGTTCACCTAATGAAGGTCTATGCAAGAAATTTTCTAAGTCTATGCAGGATGAGTTTGAAATGAGTATGATGGGAGAGCTAACATTCTTTCTTGGACTCCAAGTAAAACAAATGAAGGAAGGAACTTTCATTCATCAAGAAAAATATGTGAATGATCTTGTCAAAAGGTTTGGATTGGGAAAGTGCAAAAAGACCGACATACCAATGTCATGTTCTCAAAAGATAGACAAGGATGAAGAAGGGAAGAAAGTAGATCAAAAGCTGTACAGGAGCATGATCGGTTCACTTCTTTATCTTACTGCTTCTAGACCTGATATTTTGTTGAGTGTTTGCATCTGTGCTAGGTTTCAATCAGATCCTAGAGAATCACATCTCATTGCCGTGAAACGTATTATCAAATACGTTGCCTCATCTTCAAGCATCGGTCTTTGGTATCCAAAGAATGGAGACTTTAATCTTCTAGGATACTCAGATGCAGATCTGGCTGGTTGCAGAGTCGATAGAAAGAGCACTTCTGGAACTTGTCAACTGCTTGGAAACAGGACAGTGTCTTGGTTCTCAAGGAAGCAAAACACTGTAGCTCTCTCAACGACAGAAGCAGAGTATGTAGCTCTTGGAAGCTGTTGTTCGCAAATTCTATGGATAAAACAACAGCTACAAGACTTTGGCATTGAAGACTCATGCACAGAAATCAGATGTGACAACACCAGCGCAATCAATCTCACCAAAAATCCAATCCTTCACTCAAGAGCAAAGCATATTGAGATTCGACATCACTTCATTAGAGATCATATCCAAAATGGAGAAATCTCAATTCAATTTGTTGATTCAAAGAGTCAACTAGCGGATATATTCACAAAGCCTTTGGAGAAAAATCAATTCGA
Organism: Eucalyptus melliodora; assembly: GCA_004368105.4. Lineage (NCBI taxonomy): Eukaryota > Viridiplantae > Streptophyta > Magnoliopsida > Myrtales > Myrtaceae > Eucalyptus > Eucalyptus melliodora. The sequence continues at coordinate 9,643,946 of CM023411.3, forward strand.
CTTTATCCGCTCAAGACTCAACATTTTGAAGCTTGAAGAAGTTAAAGTCTAGAGACTCACCAACTCTAAGACTCTGATCTCTTAGACTTTAAATCATGAGACTCAAACATTCATGGCTAAAGACTGTAAGTTGCTATTTTATCTAAAAGATACGAATTCTTGATTAGTTATCTCGAAAAGGTACGATCTTTCATTTAGATATAATTCGTGTGAAATTTGAAAACTTGTCTTCTTTAAGGAATTAATTTTGGCAGTTATTGATTTTGAAAAGAAGTGTTCGTACACTTTCCTTGTACCGATTAAACTTCTCTTTTCAAATCCGAGGTATATATATATATATATACAGTTTTTCTTCGCCCAATTTTTCAAAACCCTAAAAGGCACTCTCCTCCCGATACTGTATCTACTTCTTGTTCGTCATCGAGAAAGTGGTCATTTTTCTTGGGAAAAGCAAGTGAAGGAATCTTCCAATAGACAAAGAAAGATGTCGTCTTCGAGGAAATCATCAAGAATCGCAAGCAAGGGACCACAAAGAATGGAGAAGGGACTGACTCACTTCGATCTTACTGAGGAAGAAGACTTATCAAGTCAGCGACAAAGTCCGATTCGCTCTCCTCCACGTCATTCAACACCTCCTGCCCCACAAGGTGCAAGTCAACATCTGGAAGATGAGATAATCGAGGAAGTCGACCCAGTAAGAGTTCAAAGACCCTCCTTTATCTATAAGCTTTATCGTGCGTTGAAAAGCTCCGGTTCTTCATTAAAATATATAGATGACTTCCTTAAGGACAAAAATTATGGGAATGAGTATCTTTTTCTGCGGAAAATGGAGGAATTGAGAATTGCTCCTAAAGGAAGGGCAGTGGAGGCTCTTGAGAACATTCCCAGTGACCCTCGTTTGCCAGGACAAAATCTGATTGAAGGGAACGATGATGACAAAATGTTCCTTGAATTTAAACCCAGAATGGGTGTGGCAGCAAAGGTGAAAGGAAATCGGATGGATTTGTTTAAATCCAAGGATCAGGAAAAAGTGTATTTCAGGCTGTTGAAAAGAGGGGTGATAAACCCTAGAAGTGTTGATTTTGACTTCCTGGAAACCATCAACATGAACTTAAGAGAGAAGTTGAACTTGCTTCAACTTGAGACTTTTTGCTCTGACTCTACGGACGGGTATGCTCAACTGACTGCTTATTTCTATTCAAATCTTAGCTTTTTGGATGCGAATAGAATTTCATTCAGTGTACGAGATCAAGTCTACGTGGTAGATGTAAATATGTTGGCGGACATAGTTGGAGTTGAACGGGGACGCTATCTCCCAATCAAAGTCTCACATGCTCGTACTACTCTGGATCTTGTCAAAGATATGGACGCAGAGAAGAAAATTACCTACTCAAGGATGAAGGCCATCAACATCGTGCTTCATAAGATTGTGATCAACTGTCTCAGACCGAAGTCTACGTCAAAGACTTCTGTGTCTCTTTCTGAAGCAAAGTTGATGTACGCGATCAACTCAGGACGGAAGTTTTCTCTCCCGCACACTATTCTCTTCCATATGTACAGAGCAATGTCAAAAGACAAAGGACAATTGCCTTATCCTGGTCTGGTGACCAAGATCTTCAAACACATGAACATTGAACCGCCACATACATTTTGTGTTCGACCGTGTGATAAGATGGTGGTAAGGTTGAAAATGTTAATGAAGATGCGTCTGCAAGAACTCTCCAAGGCAATGGAGAAATTCAAAGTGAAATCTCCAGTTCAGTCTGTCTCAAAGAGAAAAGGAAAGGAGGCCATTGGTGCTCCATTGAAAAAGAAGAAAAGAACTCTCATCCTGGAGGATGAAGATGAAGATGATGAAGATCCCACTATCCAAGCACTAACAAGAACCAGACGTTCTGTGTCTCAACCGACAAAACTTCAGCAGAGCAGAGAAGAAGAAGAGCAGAACAGAGAAGAAGAAGAACAGAGAGAGAAGGAGAAAGAAGTTGAAGAAGAAGGAGAAGGAGAAAAAGAAAAGTCTCCGATGAATAGGGAGAGAAGGGTTATCTAGAGCTTGATCATCACTCTTCCTCTTTAGATGTCCTATTGATAGGTGTAGTTGGTGTGCAAGAGAGTTCTACACCTCATGCTGCTTGTCGGTGAAGATCTAAGACAATCTCCGAAGACCCGAAAGAAGTTCGGTCTCTCAATTGCTCGAGGAAGGTCACGATACGTCAGAACCAAATCTGCAGGACTTAACAGAAGCGCCATCGTCTGCATACACACCTTCTGAGAAAGCCAATGCTAGTACACAGACGGAAGATTCTGCAGATTTTCGTCGTATCATGGATATTCTTCTGGAAATGCGTGGACAGATATACGCTCTGGACTGTGAAATCCAAGCCTTGAAGAATGCTGGACAAGCATCTTCAGTCTCTCTGGAGGATAAATTCAAAGACCTCGCTCTGCAACTTCAAGCCAATGCTAAGGGAGAAGAGGTAGCTCAACTGAGGGAAGATCTGAAGAAGCTCGAAGGAGTAGTCCAGTCCATTGGGGATTTCCAGATCGTGCGCATTCCCAAGCAGACATGACTCCTTTCTCACCCTTTTTAATGCTGACAAAAAGGGGGAGAACCAATTTGAACCAACAACTTTATTTCTTAAAAACTCTTTAGTGGTTATGTTTATTTTTTAGTATGACTTGAGAACTTGAACTTGGGTGTGAATTTGACTGAATTGACTGTGGATTGTGATGCTTGACTGGTTGCATTTATTTCAAGTGTTGTTATATGGTGTTACTCATGAAAGACTAACCAATTTTCTGTGGATGCAGAGTCTGGTTGTTTTATTAATCTTTATGAGTTAGCCATATTGCTTGAGAAATGTTTTTGCAGGTCAAAGTTGTTCAAATCTACAAGAAAGTTTTGTCACCATTAAAAAGGGGGAGATTGTTAGAGAAATCTTTCCAGAATATTTTGAAGCTGACAAAACGTTTCTATCAATCTAAGTCTGGATGTTCGGAGACCGACAGTTTAAAGTCTCAAGACTCAAGACTCAAGACTTAAGAATCAAGACTCAAGACTTAAGTCTATTCTCACTGACAGTCTTTCTAATCCAGTGACGAAGGAAATCCAAAGCCGAGGTATATGGTTGAGGATTCGATTCTATCCTCTGGAAAAGATTCTTTGGTTGGATAATCATTTCGGATTCTTTGATTCTTATCTAAGATCGATTGAAGATCCGATGGTCGACGAAATATTCTTGGAATGTTCTATTATTGGAAACCAAGATCCTGATTGTATGGGCGAACAGGATTGATGGGCTATCATCAGATTCCTTAAATAGCTCGGATGATCTTCTTTATTGATTCCGTCCAACGGGTAGATTGGAGGAATTCCTTTGGTAAGTGCCAACGGCTATGATGGCATAAAGGAGTATAAAAGGAAGACGTTCTAGTTGTTTTAAGTGTGTGATTGATAGAAAAATTCCAGAGTCTGAAGAACCTTGATTGTTAGTCGATACAGTTCGAGCGAAATTGTATACACAGAGAGTGTTCATACTTGGTGACACCTTGAGCGAGTGTGGTAGATCATCTACACCTAGAGATCAAGGAAGATCAACACTGTAACAGCTCTTTGATCATAGTGGAATCCAGCCAATTGGCTGTCAGTGCAGAAGAGTGGACGTAGGCTTGAATCAAGCCGAACCACTATAAACCGCGTGTTCAATTCTCTCTTTCCCTTACTCAGTCTTGCAATTGAATTTTTAACTATTGCAAATCCTTTAACTGTTTAAATATTGCTCAATCTTCAAGGAAATTTCTTATATACCTATTCACCCCCTCTAGGTTCTCGTACTAGCTATATCAGGTACGTCTATCAGAACCCACCTAGATGAATTTAATAAACTCATGTTGGATCTGAAGAACGTCGGTAAGATACTTGATGATGAAGAACAGGGCATGATGTTGTTAGCCTCTTTACCAGAGTCAGGGGAGCACTTTATTGATTCGCTGTTACAGGAGCGTACTACTATTATCTCAGATGAGGTAAAGTCCGTCTTATTCTCTAAGGAGTGGCAAAGAAAGTTGCGAGATGACGGTCTGGCGAAAGGGGCAGCGCAAGCACTGACGATTCGGGGTAGAGAACAACATCGAGAGCCTAGCAGCAGCAGAGGTAAAAGCAGATCAAAATCACGCAATAGAAAGTCCAAAGGACGTGTGAAGTGCTTTGAATGTCACGAGGAGGGGCACATCCGGAGAGATTATCCAAAGTAGATAAATAAAGTTGATAAGCAAAATGTTACAATAAATGTGGCAAACGTTGCTAAGGGAAGCAATAGGGATGCAGAAGCTATCTTATGTGTGATTACTACTTCGTCAGGTGACGAATGGGTGCTAGATTCGGGGTGTTCTTATCACATGACGCCTCATAAGAACTGGTTTACTACTTACCAAGCTGCAGATGGTGGTAGGGTTCTTTTGGGGAATAATGCAATCTGTAAGGCCGTGGGGATAGGGACAATCCGGATCCGGATGCACGATGGGGTGGTTCGCACATTGACAGATGTGAGGCATGTACCAGAGCTCAAGAAGAACCTTATTTCTCTAGGGACACTCGATGACATCGGGTGTAGGTACACCGCTGAAGGTGGAGTACTGAAGATCTCTCGAGGTGCCATGACAGTGATGAAGGGAAAGAAAGTGAATACTCTCTATCATCTACTAGGAGAGACCGTGACTGGAAGTGCTGCCGTTTCATCAGGTGAGTCAGACTCTAACTTGACTCAATAATGGCATATGTGTTTGGGGCACATGAGTAAGGCAAGTATAACGATACTGAGTGAAATGGGGTTGTTGAGTGGTCAGAAAACAAGGAAGCTAGACTTATGTGAGCACTGCATCTATGGGAAGCAGCATAGAGTTAAGTTTACTACAGCTATTCATTCGACCAAACGACTTGTTGAATATATTCATTTAGACGTTTGGGGCCCGTCTTCAGTTCCTTCGAAAGGAGGTGCCCGATATATGCTGACTTTTATCGACGATTATTCAAGGAAGGTATGGGTATACTTTCTTAAGCACAAATTTGAAGTGTTTGATCGGTTCAAGAAATTTAAGGCATTGATTGAGAAGCAGTCAGATAAACAAATCAAGTGCCTGAGAACCAATAATGGCATGGAGTTCTGTGGTAAAGATTTTACCGAGAAAGAAGGTATTATAAGACACCGCACAGTACCTGAGACACCACAGCAGAATGGCGTGGCAGAACGGAAGAACAGAATCTTGCTTGAGCGAGCTCGATGCATGCTTTCGAATGCAGGACTTGGCAAGGAATTTTGGGCTGGAGCAGTGAACATGTCATGTTACCTGATAAATCGATCTCCATCGTCTGCTATCGAGTGGAAGACTCCTGAGGAAGTATGGTCGGGGAAACCTGTTGATTATTCTGGATTACGAATATTCGGATGTCCTGCATATGCTCATGCGAGTGATGATAAGCTTGAGCCGAGGGCGAAGAAGTGCATATTTCTGGGTTATGCACATGGGGTGAAAGGCTACAGGCTGTGGTGCACCGATCCCAAATCACCCGGTTTTCTAATCAACAGAGATGTAATCTTCGACGAGACTGCAATGCTTCAACAGAGGAGTTCTGAGACACAACTAGCAGAGAAGACAGATCAGTGTCATAAGTGAGGTGGAGCCTCAGGTGAAGACTCCGGAGACCTCGAAGGTAACAGATGTTGAGACTGCAAATGAAGCCGCAGTTCCTAAAGTCGGTGATAGTGAACAACCAGCAAAGCCGCATCATACTATAGCCGCAGATAGAGAGAGAAGGCAAATTAAACCACCAGTACGTTATGGTTATACATATATTGTTTATGCATTAACTGTAGGTGATAAGGTGGAGACAGAAGAGCCTTCGTCTTACTCTGAAGCGATGGCTAGTTCGGAGTCGTCGCAGTGGCTAGGGGCTATGAGTGAAGAGATGGAATCTCTCCATTGAAATCAGACATGGAAGCTAGTCAAAGTACCCAAGAGCCAAAAGATTGTTAGAAGTAAATGGGTCTTCAAACGGAAAGAGGGCATTCCTGGTGTTGAGGCAGCGAGGTATAAGGTGAGACTTGTGGCGAAAGGATATACACAACGTGAGAGCATTGACTACAATGAGGTGTTCTCTCCTGTGGTAAGATATACTTATATTCGCGTTTTACTTGCCTTAGTTGCTTCGCGAGATCTTGAGTTAGAGCAGCTAGATGTGAAAACTGCATTTCTTCATGGTGAGTTGGAGGAGCAGATTTACATGAGGCAACCAGAGGGATTTGCTATTCCGGGTAAGGAAGATCATGTTTGCTTGTTAAAGAAATCTTTGTATGGTCTGAAACAGTCTCCTAGGCAGTGGTATAAACGTTTCGATGCTTTTATGGCTAGTTAAGACTATTCAAAAAGTCAGATGGACAGCTGCGTTTACTTTAGGAGATTGGAGAATGGTTCTTTGATTTATCTACTCTTATATGTTGATGATATGCTGATAGCAGCTAAGAATATGTCTGATATTGATGTGCTGAAGAGACAGTTAAATGCTGAATTTGAAATGAAAGATTTAGGTGCTGTAGAGAAAATTTTGAGTATGGAGATTTTGCATAACAAGACTACAGGAGTTTTACGTCTATCTCAAAAGAAATATATTGAGAAGATTGTGACACGTTTTAATATGCAGTTGGCAAAATCTGTAAGTACACCTTTAGCGAAGCACTTTAAACTTTTAGATAAATTATCATCGCAGACTGAGGAGGAGGAGGAGCATATGTCCCGTGTTCCTTATTCTAGTGCCGTGGGTAGTATTATGTATGCTATGGTGTGCACTAGGCTTGATATTTCATAAGCTGTGAGCGTGGTTAGTCGATATATGAAGCATCCTGGTAAAGCTCATTTGGAAGCTGTGAAGTGGATCTTCAGATATTTGAAGGGGACAACAGACGTGGGTATAGTATACCGGAGGAACAGTAATGGCAATGAGACCACTGGTTTTATGGATTCGGATCACGCCGGTGACTTGGATGATTGCAGGTCTTTAGCAGGGTACGTGTTTACACTAGCAGGTGGTACAGTTAGTTGGAAAGCATCCTTAGAGGATCACATTGCCTTGTCTTTGACTGAGGCAGAGTACATGGCACTAACCTTTGTAGCGAAGGAGGCGATATGGTTACAAAGTTTGCTCTTGGACTTTGGGTTAGAACAGAAAAGTGTGGATATACACTGTGATAACCAAGGTGCGATATATTTGGTGTATAACCCAGTTTATCACGAGCGAACAAAGCATATCAACATCAGGTACCACTTCATCCGAGATGTCTTAGCTAAGGGTATTATTATTATTAAAAAGATTGCTACAGCAGATAACCCGGCAGACATGATGACTAAGTCTGTTCCTGTGATGAAGCTCAAGTTCTGCTTGAGCTATATTGGCGTATGTGGAGAGTGAGCGCCCGTCGGGGTGTTGGGAGAGCAGCATGGATGATGAGTACTATAACTTGGTTCAAACATCGAGCCAAGGTGGAGAATTGTTGAAATTATGTCTCAAGTTTTTTGCTAGAAAAGAAGAAATATAAAAATAAAATAAAAGAAGGGAAACTTTCTTTTATGCTACTACGGAAGCCGAATTATTTAGTGGAATCCGAAACGCCGAAGCCCATGCACGTAAAGAAGGAAATTTACGGTGGGCTCAGAGTCAACTTTATCGAGGTCTTCTTTCCTTCTCTGAGAAGCCGCGTGAAACAAAATAGGTGGGCCCAAGGTCAAACTTTTGACCTTAGGGCACACTCGCAACTACACGTATAAAAGCTGAAAGAAGTATTACGTAGGGTTTGTCTCTCTCTTTTTCTCGGTGGGTGGCTGCTGTACATACAAGCCGCAAGAAGCCGCACGCTGCCGAGAAGAAAAGGAGCCGCACATCAAGCCGAAGTGAGACGCACGCGAAGCAAGGAGCCACACGTCTACGCCGTTTGCTGAAGCCCTACGTAGAGGATACGTACGTGAAGACGCTGTTCTTGTTTGACGTACGTAGAGCGTTTCGTTTGAGCTTTGAATGCGTGGTAATTTTGTGCCGTGAGTTTATACATAAACGAGTTATTATTTATACACTTAGGGTTTGGGGTTAAATTTAGGTGCAGGAAAGACTTGAGCGATTGAGCGATTGTAAACTCCGATTCTCCGATTTTAGTGGATTATTTGCTGCTGGCTCTCCCCGTTGACGTAGGTACCGATACTCGGACCGAACCACGTAAATTTCTAGTGTCCTGATTTTCTTGTTTATTTCTTTAGTGATTTCGCGTTGACGTAATTTGCAAGATCTTGTCGTTTCTGCGTATTATATTCCAACAATGTTTGTGTGCTCGGCAAGCCACCGGACCTTGGTTTCTCGTGGTTGTGCCAGCAGCTCTTGTTGCTGGCCAGTTGGGTAGCGGTCGTTCTCGTCTTTCGACTTCCTAGCGTCATGCACGTGGAGGAACCCTGTGTCCATCGCAATCGGGCGGATCACGTCATACAGAGAGTTGAGCATGTGGCAAGTTTTGGGGGATCCATCTGCCCTCCAGCTCGCCACATCGATCATGTTCCTTTCCGCGAGCTCCAGAATGAAAGTTTCTCCCACATCCTCGGGCGCCCTTGTCGTTTTCCATTCTCCACCACAACAATGCATATCCAATAAGCCCTCAGCCAACCCCAGCCGCACTAGCTTTCTCGTTCGAATCGGGGTTGCTCGGGGGAACAAAACCATGTAGATGAGACACGGTTTCAGAGGGGCCGGCAATTTCTGGTAACTCAACTTCAGGAGATCTAATAATGACATCTTAGGACCATCTTTCGCCAACGCCGCGCGTTCCTGCTTTCCAGCATGTGGCAGCAATCCGAGAAGTAAGGATATACGGAGCAGCGAGCCCTGACACGTTTCTAGGATGGCCTCCTCCTCATTCGAGAGCTTCTGACCGTCGGGCACTCCACGCAACTTAAGGGAGAGCATTTCCCCGCTTTCTTGTTGGTTCAATTTTTTCGGCTCGATCGGCTTTTCGAAACCGCCAATGGTATTGGCTATGAGATCGTCTTGAGTCGTGATGATTATGTGGCCCTGCCCATGACGCAGGATTCTCGCTAACCCTCCCAAGAGTTGCACGTTGGACGTGTGCACGCCATCCAACACGATGAGGAACTTCTTCCACTTGGCCAATTCATGGGGGTGGATTTCCGTCATCTCCTGCATGTTCATGTCCTTCAGCTCCCTCGCCAGCTTCTTAATTTGCTTCAGTACCTCGAACAAGAACTCCTGCATGTCCATGCTGGGCGAGAGGTGGACCCAAGCGCGCCACTTGAAGCCCAGGCACATCGCTTCCCTGTAGACCCATCTCGCGACAGACGTCTTGCCGGCACCTGGTTCACCCCTAATTAAAGTCCAACCGAGATTCCCCGATTTCGGTCCCTCCCCAATCCTCTCCTTTTTTTTCCTCCTTTTTCTCCCGCCACAAGGAGTTAATCGACGCTTGCCAATCCCATAAACTAGTCAACCTCTCCTGTTTCTCGTCTTGCCCAGGAACACTAGCAGGGGAGGCCTTCCTCGTCTTGCCCTTGTCCTCCTTGCCTGTGAAGCACTGATCTTGACACAACTCCCGCATCTTATTCACCAGATTGGACAGGTCCCTCCGCAGCTTGCACTTGGAGATGAGCGCGGTGGGCGGCCTCGTGGCCATGTGCAGGGCCTTGTGCCTTCCGCGGGCCTCTCTGAGGTGGAATTTGTCGATGAATTCCTCGGCGTCGTACATGGCTTGTAGGAGCCGCCCCAACCAGCTCAGGCTCACGGTGCTCGGGGACAAGCTGTCTCGCGTGGAAAAGAACTCTTGGATCATGGCCAGCTTCTCCCTGGCCTCCTTCGCGAGTGGTTCCGTCAATGAGCACCTTAGGCACACCGGGTGAGAGAGCAACATCTCTAATTTCTGGGACACGATCTCGACGGCGGCTTCAGCAGCCCACGTGTATGTTATCGTGTTGGAAGCAGCCATGCCTGATCAATGTGTTTGTTTCGAGCAAGGCTGCGTGTGTATGCTGGCTTGTTTGCTTGGATTAAATTTATTTGTTGGAACATATCGTTTTTATGCTTTTCTTGGTATGGCCTCTCCTGTCTCCAACAAGCTTTGTTTAATTCTTTGCTTGTGCGACTTTTTGACCGTGAGACGGGAGAAAGTAGAATAATTGTGATAGAAAACTAAATTTCGTTTATAAAAGTAACTTAATGAAGTTCTTTACTTGTGAAATCTGTCGAATTATTTAATATAACAATCTCACCGATGCATCTTACTCTTTACTTTGCTCCTATGTGTGAAAGTAATTAATTCGATTTTATGGTCAGACCATGAGCTGCAGAGATAATCAAAATGGCGTATCAAAATTTAATATTTTGATAATATTCCATACCATTTTGAGAATTTAATATTTTACTGACGCAAATAGCCCATGCATGAGTGATGTGAGATCAGAAAGACAAATTAGGCATTTATTGAATGAGATCACTTGATTAATTGATTGGAAAAATGGAACTATGCCATTAATCTAGGGGAAGTCTTCGTTGCATAGGGGAGTAGACAAAAATGGAAAACATTTATCAAAACAAATTGTTTGTGAATAGGCTATTTCTACAGAGGCGACTCTACAATTTTCGGATGAGTGAAGATGATTCATATTCTGCACACTTAAATGAGTTTAATACTATTTTGTGCGAAACTTGCATCAATCAATGTCATCTAGATGATGAAGACAAGTGCTAGGCTAGGCTAGGCAAGTCCTCTTGCGATCCCCTTAGTCATGGGTAATTCTCAGTAGTACAATCTGATTCTATTCTAGTTGTAGTAAATGGCTGAATCTATCTTCTCCTTTCTTCATATGCAAGTGAGGAACTGTGCGTGGAATTATCTCCAGCTACATACCCTTCTCATAAGATGTTGTCTATCTTTCTAGTGCGTTACCAATAGTTCTCCATAGTTTAATGGACACTAAACATAACCTTCACCCCAAATATTTGAGAATATTAACTCCCATCACTATGAGGGATAGCATAAGACAATTCTAGTAATATTTGGAACATTACAGACAAGTCTCAGAACACAACATATTCCAAAGAGGGGAAGGGAGATAACACAACCACTACGATGGGATTTGGGGCAAGCCTAATCAGCTAGCTAGTTGTCCTCGCGTGGGCAATTTCTCTCGTTCGAGCTATAAGCCTATAATTACATCCAGCAGTTTTCAATCATATTTTGCAGGGCCCATGGGCTTTGGTTCATGGGATTTGGCTTTCTCCTGAAATAAATCGCACAATCGATGAGCTAGGGCTTCGGTTTGGCTCGTAGAAGATGCGCGCACTGTTCTTGCAAAAATGGGCAATCGACAACCCCGTTCATGCGGCCTACATACTCCGGCTACTTAAGTAACACTGATACTGATACGTGACACGCGATATGACACGATTTGATACGCCGACACGTTATTTCTCAAAAAATAGATAGTTTCGATACGTTGGGACACGTTGTATATTAAATATATATTTTTATATTTACATGATAAATTATCATTTTTATGATTATTTCAATCAAATTAATTTGACTCAAATAAATAAATAATAGCCTAGAATGAATTTACACCAAAAATATTAATTCTTCATTTATTAATATCATTCATTATTTCAATTTGACAAATTCAACTCTATTTCACTTGAAGAAAAAACAAGAGATCTATATTATGGTCTCGCATGTTAGATATGTTGGAAAATGAGAAAAAAAAAAACTTAAAAGGTAAATTGTGTATCACGGGAAGTGAGAGTCAGAAGAGAAAAGAATACTAGATTTTTCTTTTTTCTCCATTTATTATTTTTATTATTATGTTTTATTTTCTCTTTCTCTCTCTCTCTCTCACACACACACACACACACACACACACACACACACACACACACACACACACACATATATATATATATATATATATATATGTATGTATTTTAACCTTTTATTTATTGAAATTTTAAAATTGACCTCGATATTGAAATCATATGTTGAAAACTTGTATGTCAAAATTTTAACTCAAATGTTGGAAAGTATCCGGAATGTTGACAAAATATCAAATTTTCTAACACGTGTTAATCGAGTGTTGAACATATGTCGAAGTGTTCAACACGATACAAAAACTTTTGAAGAGTGTCGGTGCTTTGATAGCTAGCTACTGATTCTTCTGCACTTCCTTCTACCCAAGAGCTTGCTGAAATTTGCATGAAAAGTAAGTGGGGGGACATGCGGTTTCTCTTCCATCAAGTCTTGTCTTTAAGCTATTAAAAAAAAAAAAAAATTAGCAGCACTGCGCAGCCCTCTTTCTTCTTTTTCGATGTAGTTTGGGCAATAGTCACCTATTTATAGCCGGTGCTCCTTCCCCAACATTTGAAATTTCAACAAGATTGCAGGTCGATACTAGTTTTTTCCCCTTTTCACTTGGAATAGTCACTTTGTAGAAAAGTTCTCGCAAATGGTATTATCACATTTTAACCGGTTTATGTTTCGGCTCCTTCACGACTTAAAGCTTAGGCTATCAAATCAAGTGACATGTTCAACTAAAAAAAAAAAAATCGGGTGATGTATGATTGTTAGCCCCACTTCTTGCTTTTTAGTTGCCATATCAACGTCATCAAACGTTTTGCATCTAGCACTCAAATATGAGAAAGACGTTTGCAAATTCCATATTGATTACTTGTAAGTGATGACCTAATTGATTATTTGTATGCATCCCAATATCAAATGGGTGACATTGTTGTGTTGCAACATCATTAGGTTGGTTCCTCCTCCATGTTCTTACTAACGTGGAATGGCCGAGGGCATTGTGCTGCATTCGTTTTGAGGAAGATATTTTCTAGAAACATATCATTGCATTATTAAAAGTATATAATGAAAACTTTTTTTTGTTGATTTATGAAAATATTGTTCAATCATCAAATTTTTTCATGAAACAAACCAGCCCTAGCTACTTCAGGTCATTTTGTGACTACTGGTTGTCCCTTCTAAAGTAATTTTCTTTAAGTTGCGTTGCGGATCCCTTTCTTTTCCAAGACGCGTGTCCCGGCAACGGCAATTACATCAGTCCATACAGCAGCAAAATTGTCCGTTTTTGCCGGCCTTCGAATTGAATAATTTGTAAGTTAGGCCAAATAGTTTAGAAATTACGAAGAGATAATAAATAAATAAAAAAAGATGAGAATAAAGAAAGCAAAAGTTGTTATTTTATTATCAGAAAATTGTGGGCGCCCGTAGTTTGGAGCCCATCTCCTTGTCGGAGTGTGGACTGCATGAGCAAGGTTCATAAAATTCCATCACGACCATACAAAAAAATATAAATATATAAAACGAAAGAAAAGGGAGCCAAGGAATGAAAGTTCCAAAGCTAGTTGTCCTGATGTGTTTGTGGTTCTACTTGCTTTGCGACAATAAAATCAACCTGGACAAAATTACAGTATAAACACTTTGTTATTTTAGTTCATTATTTATTTATTTACTTACTAGTACTTTAAGTTTATGACTAGGAAATGATAATGTTCTCTTTTGAGGTAAAAAGAAAAATAGGAGGTCAAACGGCTGAATTTATATCAACTCAAAATAATATTGCATGATGAAGAATATTGTGCCGATTATTGAGTAGCTTGAAAATCGAGTTCCCCTAATGAAAATTTAAATATCTCCTTGGGTACTTGGGTAAAGGGTAGACCAAAGCAGCTTCACTAAAAAATTATATTCGATCATTAGATAGCTTAGCAATCAAATCTCTTCATTTAAAATCTAAATGGACTTGTCTATTAGAACTCGAATTTAAATTCGTTAATTAATTTGTACAAGAATCTATTTTCTCATGGATATAAAAGCCTTGTATCAAACACTTGAATAGATCCTAAACACAAAAAATTCACGGAACACATTAAATTTATAAAAAAAATAATAAAATGTATGCAATCGAATCTAAAGCCATAATAAGTTTCTTAATAAGCCTTGTGCCTCGCATCATATTTGAATCGTTCACGAAAATATCAAGATACAAGTTGTTATTATTAATTAATTATATTAAGGGATGCTAATAATTATTTTTACAAAAACATTTTTTAAATTATTTATTTACCAAGCGTGACAAACGGAGGTAAGGTGAATCCTCCACCACGAAATGGTGCGTAGGCCCCGATGAATGGGCATCCGAGTCGGCATTCCATTAGGAAACAACAATCGAGCACCACTCTGTTAGCTCCCCCTCGCGAGAGAGATATAGAGAGAGAGAGAGAGAAGCTGAGCCATTTCAATTTCAGGTTGGAGTCGGAAATCGCCGGAACGAGAGAAGAGGAGAAGGAGAAATGCCAGGGCTGAGAGCACCGTCGGAGTACTCGCAGGAGCCTCCTCGACACCCCTCCCTCGTCATCAACTCCAAGGTCTCTCTCTCTCGCTCTTCTCCCGATTCTCCGCCTGCTTTGCTACCGTGCGATCGCCAGAATCCGGTGGCGTCTGACGTATGGAGGTTTTGGAACTGTGCCGTGGCATTTTATTGTATGGTTTTGGATCGTGCTTTGATGTGCGTGTGGAGCGAGTTTGATTCCGTCCGTTTTGAGGTGACGCTGGAGAGGTTCGCTCGGAATCTGCTAGATAATATGTCTAGTTCCGGTATGAGGTGGAAGTTCTCGGATTGGTTAAGGTTGTCAATCGATGTGAGCTTCTTTTCGTATGCCTCGAAGACCGTATTCTCTGAGTTTGTTCCGAATTTCTAATGAAACAACTCTCTCTATGGCTGGTCTCCACACGGCCGGGAGTCCTCATCCGCGTTTCATTTGGTGAATTCGAGACTCGGCAAACGCTTTTCTTTTACTCGAGCCACGATCAGCTGCTAGCCTGCTATGCTATGATGGCTCCTAGGCATTGCTACTCAAACCATGTTAAGTTGTGCAATAGTTGGGACTAGAGAATCGAAGGCGATGTTTTCTAATGCCGGAAAGTGTGAAACTTGAGTGCTATTTTGTTTCGTTTCCCCATCAGGGTCAGCTATATATGGCGGTCAAGTTGTTCGAGAGAAATTCTGCAGATTGCAAGAAAATAATACCCTAATTAGATGAATATGTGCTAATGTTCTCCATGGCGGACTGTGCAGGAGCCTTTCAACGCCGAGCCACCCCGCTCAGCGCTAGTTTCATCTGACGTGACTCCAGTGGATCTGTTCTATAAGAGAAATCACGGACCCATTCCTCTAGTTGATGACCTAGATAGGTTGAGTTTCCTTAGTTCAATTCAATAGAAGCTATTGGTTGATACTTTTGTGGGTGATTCACACGATAAACTCTTAGCCTTCTTGCCACAACTGATCTCACAACTGTCTGGCAGAGAAGCTATTATGTCACAATTGATGGGCTGATTGAAAGTCCTAAGAAGATATCAATGAGAGATTTATGGTGAGTGCCAAATGTAGGCTCACTTGAAGTTTGGCTGGAATATAATGTTGAAAGACCATAAGAGTGCTTTTAGTATACTCTGTTGGTTTTTCTCTTTTTCTTTATAATCCTGGGTAATAACTGACATTCCTGCTGTTATCAGGGCTCTTCCAAAATACAATGTTACTGCTACTTTACAGGTATTGTTTATTTTTCCTTGCTCGCTGCATATTTTCTGGGCACACGTCTCTTAGACTATTGTAGTGCCTCTAATTAAGAGCACGAGTAGTTTTCTGATTGATTAAATGTTTGAGGACTCTCTGTTTTGGCTTGTGGGAGCTGTGAAGTGTGCAGGCAATAGGAGGACAGCAATGAGCAAGGTCAGAAAAGTGAGGGGTGTTGGCTGGTATATCTCTGCCATAGGAAATGGTGTGTTACTTAATTGTTGGTTGAGTTTGCTAGCTACCTGCATTATGATACATGTAACCAGCATACTTTAGTGTCTTATTGTGGAATCTGGATTTCGTAATTTGCGGAAGCATGTGCAACAGTGGACATTGATTTGATGGACGAAACTTGAGGCATGGTCCTTCTCATGCTTTAAATTGAATTATGATAAGTTCTATGCATGTTTGCAAGGCCCATTGTGGGATCGATTTTCAGGATGGGTTCTGGCTATTGATGCTCCATTTGATGCTTTAAGTACATATAATTGGTTTTATTAGGTGAAGAATGAGGGTTGGGGTAGTCCAAATATATAATTGGGTGCGTTCTGATTGCTTTCTCACATTTTGCTCAGTTATCTTATAAGTAGTGTTCTTATCAGGGAAAATGGCACTTAAATTCATTGAACTTGACATGATAACATATTGCTCAGTTATCTTATATATGCTGCCTAAAGGCTTTATAATTGAGTCACAAAAATGATAATATGATTGGAGAAAACTGTGGGCTCTCAGCATCTTTTTCTTCTTCTAGTTCCTCATTGTCACCTGAATCTTTAATTTTGCTCGCATATTCACGGCAACAGTGAGTTCGATTTTATGATTTTCCTTTGTTTGTAAGTCCATGCAAAGAGTGGCTTCCTTATAAGAACATTCCCCTGTTAAATCATACTGCTTTATCCTGCTTCTTGATTCTAGCCAAAACAAAATATCCCTTGTCTTGATATTGTGATGAGGACTGTGCTTGACGACCCAAGTTAAAAAGTTTTTTCTTTTTTTTTGGTCAGAATACAAACTCATTGCATATAGATGTTCTGTTAATTCTATCACAAATGGTGAAAGAAAAGTTTCTCTTTGGCCTATGTATGTCAAAAGGCTGTATGGATTGTGGACACCTTATTCTCTTAAGAGTTCACAAATATTTTAGCAGTTCTCCATCCTTATTTTGACCCAAATTCTGGTCAGTTTTTTTCTTTTTCTTTTCTTTTTTCTTTAGTTTGAAACTAATAATTATCCTGATTTGTCCAGCTGTGGGGTGGTGGCAAGTTGGCTGATGTTCTTGAGCTTGTTGGAGTACCTAAGTTGACAAGTGTGACTAGATCAGGTGGAAAACATGTTGAATTTGTAAGCGTTGACAGATGTAAGGTAAAGATTCAAATTATTCTTGGCAGTTGTTTTGTGTCAAGATAAAAAAAAATGCGGTCATTAGGAGGGTGTTCTTTTCCGACTCACTTTAATGTTATTGGAAGCACTAAAATGGTGTTTTTATTTTTTCTCACCTGATCTTTTTTCAGTTTGCAAGATTGAAAAAGAATTTCGTAATTATGGCTGTGTTCTATATGCAGAAGAATGTTTCCACAGTTTGCTTATGATTTTCTTGGATTTCTGCCTGAGGATTTTTCGGCGCATGTGGTGCGCTTTATTTAGAAGGAAGTAATGATCTCTTGGAGCAGCTTCTTAATTTGCTGTTTTGTGTGGAATTATTTACAAATTGCAATCGCTGTTTGAAACTTCTAAATACCAAATTTCTCTGTAACCTTTAGGAGGAGAATGGAGGTCCCTACAAAGCATCAATCCCATTAAGCCAGGCTGCTAACCCTGAAGCTGATGTTTTACTTGCTTATGAGATGAATGGTGAGGTTAGTGAACCTGTCTTTATGGAAACATATATGGTAATTTCCATCACAGTGTTTTATCACAAAATAATTGATTATGCTTCTGTTTCATTTGCATATTGTCTTCTTTGCTAAAATCACTTTCTCTGTTGCTTCTGCTCATATTGTTAAGATATCAACCCTGTAAGAGTTTGTCTAGGATTGATAGTTTTTCCTATTCTGCCAAAGACTCTTAACAGGGATCATGGTTACCCATTGCGGGTGGTTGTCCCGGGTGTTATAGGTGCCTGCTCTGTTAAATGGCTAGACTCCATCGACGTAATTTCTGAAGAGTGCCAGGTTGGACAAAGTTATTTTTTGTGAAAGTTTGTACAGCTCAATCTTGTCTTCCATATTATTTAGGTAAACGATTGTTGTCTTGCAGGGCTTTTTCATGCAGAAGGATTATAAGATGTTTCCACCTAAGTAAATTGGGATAATATTGATTGGTCAACAAGGAAGCCTCAGATGGATTTCCCTGTTCAGGTAATGTCATTATGAATTAACTTGCACCTGGGAAAATGTCAAATCTCCATTATTGCACAGCTACCTTTGTCTTGCCTTGTAGATGGACACCTCATTCAGTTTTTATTTTGCATGGTGCCAGAAAATTTATGTTACTGTTGAACACTCAAAAACAATGTTGCATACAAATAGTCGAGAGGTGGCAATAGATTTGTGATTGATCTGCCATCAACACTGTTTGCAAGTGCTATACTTATTAGGTTTTGATGATGAGATGCTTTCTTAGTAGAGAACTAAGAATTTTACTTACCGAGTTTCCCTAAAACTCATCATCATCTTTCACTCTTGTAGGCATGGAAGTATCACGTCAATTTTGAGAGCTGCAATAATGCTAGAGGAAATAGGATTTCCCTTGGCCTATATGGAAAACTTGTACTATGATGTAAAAAGGAGAAGAGGGTTTGTAGATAAAGGGCTTATAAAAGCAGTTATAATATAAATCAGCGTGTTATGTATGTTGTATGTCCCAGTCTTTCAGCTGTTGTTTGTTGGGAGAGTTGTTTCTTCACATTTCCGCATGTGCATGATACAAGATAAAAAGAATTGGGATGATGACGAGCCTGGGACGTCTCAAAAATAATCTTTATTGCTTGTGACCCTAGAGATGGAGTTGGGGTCATTACACGTAAGGCTGGTGATGCGTTAACAAAGTGTGAAAATCATAGTGGATAGAGTAAGTTCACTGGATTTTAATTTGGAGTAGTGATTGATTAACAAACCAAATTTTAAACTTTCAGCCTATATTTAGTTCTTCTCAATAAAGTATGTCAGATTCATGTTGGAATCTAATTTATCACTTTACTTCTAACTTGGACAAATTCAGAGAATTGCTTGACAACTATGCATCCAAGAGTAGTGTTGCAAATAATGTGTTGTGGGTGTTTCAAAAAATGTATTGCTTTTTTGTTCCTTGTACATCATATTCATGCTAGTGCAAATGTTTGTTTTAGATTTTGCCTTAGAATATATACATTCACCGTGACGTTATGTAGTTGAACTGAATTCTACACTTATATAGTTACAATATAGTGAGGCTAATCAATCAAATCATCTACGGTCAATGGATTAGATGGGGAACAAATGAATTGCTAGTCGGTGAATTCGAACAAAACTATAGCCAAAAAAAAAAATCGAACAAACCACTTAAAAATAAAAAGGTTTTTTAATTTTATTTTATGGATCAGTAAATTATAAAGCAACTAGGACAAATCACAAATAATTCTCCGCCGTGATTATTATAAGCATTTATCAGCTGGTACATGTATAGCTTTCCAAGAGGATGGGAATGTAAATGGACCCCTCAATCAAAGATGTGCACTCTCATTACAACTTGATCGAGACAAGATATCTGTAGAGAAGAGGACGACATTACAAATCTATCCAAGAC
Source organism: Eucalyptus melliodora (assembly GCA_004368105.4). Lineage (NCBI taxonomy): Eukaryota > Viridiplantae > Streptophyta > Magnoliopsida > Myrtales > Myrtaceae > Eucalyptus > Eucalyptus melliodora. The sequence goes on from CM023411.3 coordinate 9,663,416, forward strand.
TGCGAGGCAGAGAGAGAGAGAGAGAGAGAGAGAGAGAGAGAGAGAGAGAGAGAGAGTTCAGGTTTCTTTCCGAGAAAAAGAGAATTAAAAATTGTCAAAAAATACATCTATCCTTACTTTCAACAGATTATGTGCTAATTAATTTTTTGTGCAGTGAGGTTATAATTAAGGTACTGAGCGAGAAAGGATAAGCAGATAAATTGGTGATAGTGTGGATTTTTCTAACATGAGTGGAAAGTCTTTCTTATCATGGATTTTTTAGGGAGTTTTCATTTCGTATCCGAACCACAAAATGTGAAAAATTGTTTGCATTCGCATGACACATCTTGATTTAAAAATTTACAAAATGGATTTTGTCAACAAATGCTTTAAAAATCTTATTAAACGCCAAAATGGGAAGTTGTCCAATCAATTATAAATGTAGCACACCGCCAAGTTAGCAATTACTAGCAAAAATTAGCTGGGATGATTACGTTTAAATTTACGCAAAGGTTTATGATCAAATTGGCAATTATAAAATTTGTGATTAAATTGACATATGTACCATAAGTTTAAGATCGATTGGGTAATTTTTCTCGCCAAAAGCATTGGCTTTTCTTCTAATTTGCTGTAATCAGTGCCTTTTAGAATTAAAATATTTTTTATTAAAGATTCTCGACAAGTTGGCTGCTTAAAGCACTCGATAACAATTCTGACCCAAAAAAGAACCCGATCCTCTGTGTAATCGCAAGTTCCCCGGTAATCAAGAAAATAATTATAAATTTCTTGTACATGAAGACAATTAATTTTCTGAGTGCAACAAGCACATCATCGATCCCTAATCTAATTAAGTGCTGCTTAAGTAAAGATAGAAGAGGGGATATTACGAATTATTACTGTTAGCTGGATATTACTAGTTATTAGTTTTAGCTTTCTGCATAATTAACTTCGCATAGATTTAAAGATTCATAAAAAAGAGAACCAAAAATAAGAAAATGCGGAAGAAAATACGACTATAGAAAGTACGGATTTAATTCTCACAAAGAACTTAATCAAGATATTTTTCTGATAATATCAATCGAGGTCTTTAATTAATCCAGAGCTCCGGACACAGCATAAGTTAGCTTCTCTTTTTAGTGTGTCATCTTAGGGTGCGAATGAAAACCATTCTGGGCAGAAATTGATTTTAGGAAGAGAAATAGATTTTTCTATTTATATTTCTAGATAAGTTTCTAAGCAAAATGACCTATTTGATAACAATACAAAATTTTTACTCTAAAACTAGAAATTCTTTTGATAACAACATAAAATTTCTTCCTTTCAGACGGCGGCAACCAACGACCGACAACCAACGATTGGCGGACGACGGCGATGGGCAGCAACCAACGGACGGCGGTGGAAGCAACGATCAACGATCGGGGTGGCAGCGTTCCGGCGGACAATGGTCAGCGGCGACAAACGATGAGAAATTTTTTTATTTCTTAATTCTGTTATAGAAATAGAGAAGTAGAAAATTTTTATTTTTGATTTATATTCCAAACCTATTTCTAGAACAAAAATCTATTTCAGAAATAGAAAAATAGAATAATTTTATCAAACGGATTTCTATTCCAAAAACAAGATTGGAATAGAAAAATTATTTATGCACAGAAATAGGGAATTGTCATACACCACGTTATTGTATAATAGCAAAAATACACATGTAGTGCCTGCATACAAAATTGACATTCAAAAGATTTTGTGAAATGGCCTTTATCATAAACCAAGTAATTACTAATTAATGAAAAGAAGTTATTGACACAATATGCAAGAATTGTACACACACACACACATATATATACATGTGTGGAAAATAAAAAGTGTCTCCAGATTTGATTTTTCATTTTTTTATAGTAGAGCTGTTTATAAGATAGAAAATGTTTGACTGTTAAAATAATAAACTAAAATAAACACGTAAGAGATAAAGTAGGCATGTTAATTCGCGCATTTGCTCGTCCGTAAAATATTTACAAAATAACCGATTGAAGATATTTTTAGAGAGAGGAAAAAAAAAGATTTGATCCCTTTAGGAGATTCTTTTGCTTTACATAATAGTATAGAATAGCATACATCAGCAAAATCCAACGGTCATTTTTAGACCGTTGTTTCGCTCATCCATTTATATTTGAGTTTCCTTGGCAAAAAGCCACAAAGGGGAAAAATGTATCAAGTTCCAAAATCTTTGGTTCCTAAATATTCTTCTAGTAGAGATTCTGTCGCGATTAACATGAAAAAACGCAATGCTATGTAATTAAAAGTGTATATTCTCCGGTTAACATTTAATTCATTGACAATGAGGCCTTCAATTCCTTCGTGTTTCACCATATCTCTCTATTGATTTTAACAGCGTTGCCCCATATTCTCTAGTACTCTACTGATATAAAGTCAGGAATTGGTATTTCGTCTCACTTTCATCTTATCCATATTACACGAGATGTCATATGATGACAACACAAAGTGATGATCTACAAGTCATGCCATCTTGTTCTTCATGAGAACTTTACTCACTTCACTACCCCCTCTCCCTCTCCCCCTTTTCTTTTTTAAGGAAAATAAATAGCTATTTGTGATTTTAAACAAAAGTGTTTTGAGAGAATTTTTGTTCCATAATTTTGCTTTTTTGAGTCTGACGAGACAAAGGAAAATGGTGGCACGGGCGATTTTTGCTTGTGGGTCACGATATCCTTTTGTCAAAGTTTCAAATTTTAAGAATTTTAGAGCACCAATCTGATAAAGGATCATTATACTATTGTGACGATTATTTTAGTGTCACAACTTTCTTTAAAAACGTCTATTTAAGTGAATTCAGTGAGCTGCGTCGGATTTTTTTAACAAACCAAGTCACTGGAGTCATTTAAGTGATCGTTTTTCACACTTCAATGATTTTTGAAAAGCTTAACACCAAATTTAGCATCATACAAAAGTTGTGGCGCCATGCTTTTGTATTCCTAGACTGGGAAAAGAAAACTTAGTTTGAGATTATGAATTCTTGGACTTCGAGGTTTTTGTAGGTTCTTAGTTGCATGTTTCAAGCCTTGATTTGCAACTTTTAGGGCTTAATTAAGTTAGAGGTGGGCCACCAGATACATGCGTCATTATGAACATCGTGTATGGATGGAGGATAAAAATTCAGCCGGTGTCGCACTCCGCGCTAGTATCTTTTTCATCCCCCGGATCCCGGGGACTATCCTGTCTTTCCAGGATGCCATAGCCTTTTAAGGACATGCTAAGGTCCAGAGTTAATAGTTCAAACATGGATAACAAATTGTGATCGCATTGGTCATAGACCATATTAGTTGACAGCGACATGGTGGGAGATATAAGTGCTCTCATGCAATGTTTTATCTTGGTGAAGACCTCATTCACGGATTTGACACGAAGAATATTATTCAAGTAAACAATATGCTTGTCTACTGGAATCAAGGCAATCGACTAGATGCTTTGGAATTGCTTCAATTTGGAGTGAGCATTTATGAACCTCTTTTGGCCTCTTTGTGACTTTACTTGTGATAGCAAGCCAAGTAGGTTATTTCTAATTCCACATGAATCATGTTAGGCTGGTGATGCTTGTTAGACAAAGTGTGAAAATCACGATAGTTAAGGTGAATATCATTAGATTTCAATTTGGAGCAGTGATTGAAAAACCCAACTTTAACTCTCAGCTTGTACTCTGACCTTCTCAATTAAAGTAGATCATACTCAGGCTAGTATGAATGCTAGATCTTGATTTTGTCACTTTACTTCTCCCTTGGGCAAATTTAGAAAATTGCTTGACAATTATACATCTAAAAGGTGGTGTCATGAGTAATGTATTGCATTCATCCCAAACTAAATTTTGTGTTACAAAAACTCTTACACCGGTACATGTGTGCTACATCTATCCCAGACTAATTTTTGTGTCACAAAAAATCATAAATTGGTCCACCTATACCATATTTACCCTAAACTAATATACATGTGCCACATTTAACCTAAATTATGGTAAATCTAAGATTTTTTTTAGGATAAATATAGTACCAATGTATCAATTTTGAATTTTTTTTACATAAAAATTAATTTAATATAAATGTGGCACGAATGCACCAATTTGAGGTAAATGTGGCACATGTGTACCAATTTGAGAGTTTTTATAAGACAAAAATTAGTTTAAGGTAAATGTGGTACACTTATACCAATTTGAGATTTTTCATAATATTAATACTTTAATAAATATGAGCTTCTAGGGTATTCATATATCCAATTTCAAAAGACAAGAAAATCTCGTCTATTTATAGGAATCTTCACATGAAGATAATTAATTTTCTGAGTGCAAGCTACATCATCCATCGGTAATTTAATTGAGGGCTACTTATCTAACGATAAAAAGAAGGGAAATTACCTTCATTTTCTATGGCTTAACAAGGTATTTGAGATTCTGGGTTGTCATGCAGGGAATTATTTTTCAGATTTTCGATTAATTTTTTTAACACAGCTTTTTGATTAATTAACTTTGCATGCTTTTAAAAACACATGAAAGTAGTGCAACAAAAATAAGAAAAGGCAGAGGAAAGCACAACTATAAAAAGTACAAATCAATATATTTTTCTGATAATATCAATTAAGGTGTCTAATTAATCAAGAGCTCCGGACATAGCTTAAGTTGGCTTCCCTTTCTAGAGTGTAAGTGGGCTTCTCTTTATTGTTATCCTATTGTATACTAATGAAAATACACATATATTGGGGTAAGTACACTAGGAGTGCAACAACTTTCGTATGACCCTCACTTAAACACCATAACTTCTTCTTCTTCTTCTTCTTCTTCTTTTTTCACTCATTTGAATATCACAAATTAAAAAAAAAAAAAAATCGATCATTTAAATGCTATCGGCAAATTGCCTCGCCGGAAAATCCTATGTGAATGCCAATTGTCCTATGTGACATCGTCAACGCTAACATGAATAATTAATAATAAACACAACAATAAAAAAAAAAAATCCATTTCGAAAGAAAAAATTAATAAAAAAATCTGCATAGGACAATTTGCCAGGAACGGCACTCGCATGATCGATTTTACTCCGATGTGACATTTAAGTGAGTGAAAAAAAAAGTTGTGATGTTTAAGTGAGCTCTATACAAAAGTTATGATACTTTTGCTGTCCTTATCTAAAAGGTTGTGGAAGGCCTATACAGCTATCCCTATGAATTTTCCCATAAGGGTTCCACGTAGACAAGTGCCTTGCATTAATTAATTCTTTATAAGACATATTTATAGAAGGTGGACCCTATATACAAAACTAGGTACTTCTCGTAATGAAATTAAATCCAAAATATTTTAAATTTAATTTTCAACAAAGATTGAAATTAAAATATCATCAAAACAATTATTATGTATCAATACATAAGTAGTATTAATTATAAATTACACCCTTCGCCTCTCTTTTTTCCTAACCATCGTACGGCCCTTAACTTTGGAATTAATTATATTCTTTCCTTATTTTACTCACATCTACTCAAATCTATATAAGTAGGTTAAGTTTAACATTTAAATGAGCAATTATGTGAAAAAGATAAATGCATAAAGGCTCGCCCTTTTCTAATCCATTTTTTGACTTCCAACACCACTTTTTACCTTAAATTGACCACAATGTCTCTTACGAGTCTTAGATTTAAAATTCTTTCTTATCTTTTTTCTTCTCTTTCTTTGGAAATTTTGATGCATTTAAAATTGACAAAAAAATAAGTATTTGTCAAAAGTTTGATTGGATTGTCTTATAATGCAATTACAATTGACATACTTTTCTTGTCAACAACTAATCATTTTACTTAATCATCCACACTTTCAAGTTTTCTCAATGTAGTCCTAAACTTTTGAGCCATATTTCAACATAGTATTTCTAGCCAATTGCCACTGAAAACTGCTAATGTGGTGTTTAGTCATTGCTGGCTATCCTAAGTGGCATGTTGACGTGGGCAATTTGCTTATTTCGATGTCACATATTTGCGACGACAATTGACAAGAAAGACTATATTTAAATATTGTGCAAATGTGTAGGACTATAATGACAAAATTAGAAAGTTAAAACTAAATTAACATCCGTACAATAGATTTAATACTAAATTGATAATTTTCCCAAATATTTAAATAATCACTCCTTCAACAGACACATGTATAAGCATTTTTTGGAATAGTACAAAAGAAGTGTTATAACTTTCGTGTGGCACTCACTTACATGTCACAAATTTTAAAAATCAAACACTTAAGTGCCATTGGCGATTTACCTCATCGGAAAGTCTAACGTGCACCCCAATCATCCTACATGGCATCACCGATGCTGACATGGACAATTAATAACAAATTAAGAAATTTTAAAAATCCACGTTGGAATGGGAAAATTAATTAAAAAACTCCACTAAAGATGATTTGCCGGAAGTGGTACTCAAATGTTTGATTTCACTTTGATGTGGCATTTAAATGAGTGAAAAAAAAAATAAAAAAAAGTTATGACACTCAAGTGAGCACTGTATGGAAGTTATGGCATTTTTGCTGTTCTTAACCCCAAAACATTTTAAGAGCATTCACTTAAGCGACGTCAGTGGGTCACATAAGATTTTCCGTCAAATTAAATTACTGTAGCCACTTAAGTAATCATTTTTCAAAAGTTGTATCACTCTAATGATTTTTGAAAAGTTTTAGTATTAAAATGAGCGTCAAACAAAAATTATGGCAATGATGCTTTCTTTTAGCTGATAGGGAAAAGAATAACTTAGTTTGAGGTTATGAATTCTTGGACTCCGAGGTTTTTTGTGGGTTCTTAGTCGCATGTTTCAAGCGTTGATTTGCAATGTTAATCAAGTTAACCTAGAGGTTGGCCTCCAACTGTATGTCCTTGACGGGGTAGCGTGTGGAAGATCAAAATGTTCGGCAACTATGATGTACCATATGCCTCCTTGCAAAACATCAAGTATAGATGGAAAAAAAAAAAGTTCGGCGATTGTCGCACACCACATGCCAATTGTTCAATCATAGATGAAACAAGTTGTAATCACGCTGGTTGTAAACCACATTAGCTGACGGTGACAAGGTGTACGAGGTACGCATTCTCGTGCGATGTTTTATTGTGGTGATTATGGATTTAGTACAAATATTAGTGTTCAAGAAAATAATATGCTTATCTATTGGCATCGAAGCAATTGACTTGATGCTTCAAAATTGCTTCAATTTGGAGTGAGCATTTATCACCCTCTTTTGGTCTTTTTGTGGCTTAACTTGTTATAGCAAGCTCGATAGGTGATTCATAATCACCTTAGGTTGGTGATGCTTGTTGGACAATGTGTGAAAATCATAGTGATTAGGGTGAAGTTCACTAGATTTAAATTTAGAACAGTGACTGAGAAACCAAACTTCAACACTCAGCCTATATTCCTATTTTCTCAATTAAGTAGATTATATTCGTGCAAGTACTTCATTTTGTTACTCTTCTTCCACAGGCAAATTCTAAGAATCGCTTGATGCAAGGTGTTTCGAGAAGTGTATTGCTTTTTGGTTACTTGTAATGTGATGCAAGGTAAAGGGTGTTTTTGAATTTGATTTCCATACCAACTTAATGCTTATATAACGGTGATGCTGAGATAAATCCAAAGCTATAGATGCTTTGCCTTCCTTCGTCCTCTCTACACACGCACAATATATATATTTCTAAGTTTGACCGCTCTTTGAGACCGCATTCCCATCGTTCCGCCTTTCGGTGCCAACAATTTGAGTTCAACAATGGGATCTTTGCTGTTTCCCCAAAACGCTCGTGAATGGTGGAAGGAGTGGGAGTTGCGGTTGCTCGTCCTCCTCAGCTTGGCCCTCCAATTGACCCTTGCGTCTCAGGGCAGTCGAAGGAAATCTATCTTCAGAAACTGGATCCAAGTCGTGGTCTGGACGACGTACCTATTGGCTGACTACGTTGCAACCCTCACGCTCGGCATCCTCTCGAACCGCCTGGCCAACATCAGGGAAACCAGGGGGATGATTGATCCAAAGAGCCAGATCACAGCGTTCTGGGCGCCGTTCCTTCTCCTCCACTTGGGTGGGCCTGACACGGTCACTGCATATGCCCTGGCGGACAACGAGCTATGGCTGAGGCAGTTGGCGCGGGTTTGCGCCCAGGTAGGACTATCGTGTTACATTTACTCCATAGCCTTGTCAGGGTCTACACTGTCGAAATTAGCGGCGGGTATGATCCTGGTGGGAATCATCAAATATGCAGAGAGGGCATTGTGTTTGTACTTGGCAAGCAAAGATCGACTTCAAGATTCGATGCTTTCGCATGGCGATGTCGGTCCCATATACCCCAGGAAAATGGAGCAGTTGACTCTGAAGAAAGACGAGGGTTACCAGGTTGAAATGGATGAGGTCACCCAGATTCAGACTCCGGAGGATTTTTCGGTGAACAGCGGTCGAGCCTCCGACGAAAAAAAGGACATGAGCGTGATCAAAGCCTACGAATTGTTCAAGATCTTCAAGCTTCTCTTTGTGGGCCTAACCGTCAACTTTGTCGACCTGGACGTCAGTCGGCGCATGTTCATGGCCGTGAACATGGATTCGGAGAAGGCTTTTAAAATTGTGGAGATCGAGCTCGGGTTCATGTACGATCTGCTCTACACCAAGGTGCCGTTGCTGAACTGTGCTTGGGGCATCACTCGTTGGCTCATCAGTCTCTCCATGCCGTGTGGCGTGTTGGTATTCTTCTCCTTACAGGATAAGAAGGATTACGCCAAAGTCGACATCTGTATAACTTTCTTGCTGATAAGTGTGGCTATACTTCTGGAGATTTACTCGCTTCTTCTAGCAATTTCATCGGATTGGGTCCACCACTGGTGGATTCAGAGACCCAGGAGATCCGCAATTTCGTCTGCCATCGCTCTTCTCTGTTTCAGCCCGAGCCAAAGATGGTCGAATTACGTGGCCCAGTCGAGCCTCTTGAAATCATCTACCAGGAAAAGAAAAAGCATCTTCCGTCATCCAAGGTTTGTCAAGTTGCACGAGGCGGTGGAGAAGAACTTCCACATCAGTTACGAAAAGTTAGTTGGCGACATCAAAGAATCGATCTTCCATCGCATGAAGGAGACGATCGAAAATATGAAAGGGGTCAGAAATCTGGAGACGGTAAAAGATCTGGAAGGGACGGTCCAATTGAAGAGCTGGTCGGCGAGTCTTACGCTAGAGATGCGCCGACTTCTGAAGAAGTCAAACTGCGATAATCTGATCTGGAGTGTGGAAATGGAGTTTGACCAGAGCATCCTCATCTGGCACATCGCCACTGAGCTTTGTGACCACGACCGTCGCAGTCTAGGGCCGAAAGACATAACTAACTTCAGGATGAGTAAGTTGGTCTCTCAGTACATGCTCTATGTTTTAGCATTCTATCCTTCCATGTTGCCAACAGGGATAGGGATGCTCCGTTATGAAGACACTTTGGTCGAAGCTCAGAAGTTCTTCGACGACGAGCTAGCAATGTTGTCAAATGATGAAGGCGGCAGCAGCTCATCGGTCGTCATTGAGTGGGCGCATAAATTATTCAAGAAAGAGCCACATGTCCACACCCGTTTTCACAGCTGCCGTGGGGCGCACGAGTCGAGAGAGTCGCGCGATCTGTGCGAAGTCTGCTGGCTTCTGAACAATGTGAGAACTGAACTTCCCGCGTGGAAGATGCGCGGAGCCAAAAGCACGTCGGTGCTGTTTGACGCGTGCCGTCTCGCTGACCAGTTGAAATCAGTTGAGACGTGGGATATGATAAGCAAGGTCTGGGTGAGGATGATGATGTACGCAGCTTGCCAGTGCAAAGGCTTCGATCACTGTGAGAGCCTTAGCAGAGGAGGAGAGCTTCTCAACCACGTTTGGCTTCTCATGGCGCATCTCGGCATAGCGCAACCTGCACAAACTTCGGAAGCACCACGCATGACCCAACTGATCATAAACTAAGCTTCGGGTGGAAGGTGTCTTTTGATTTAATCCTAATGTTATTCGAGTAGGAAGATAAATAAGTGAAGCTCATCATCATCAGCAGCAGCAGCAGCATCTTGATGAGATGGTGAGGGGAGTTGTTTCAATATTTGTTGTACTTCGGAGTCTTGTCAGTAAATTATGAAACCGTGTTTCAGTTTCTGTTCATCCGTGGCATTATTAACCCGGCAGCCAGCCAAATCGGCACGGAGAGAATTTGAGTCCCTTCTCTGCCCAAAGTGCTTGTGACTTTTCAAATGGTGATTCCTTTACCTAATTAAATTTCACCCCAGATCGTAATTTTTCAATTTGAGAAAGTAAGTTTGTATCTGTAAGCAAGACTGAGACTAATAATTCCTTTTTAGAGTGACTCGTAAATTTCAATTAAAAATAAGTAACTTTCGACCTAGTAGAAATTAGTGGCTAGTTTGTCCACGAGGTTAGTAACTCTTTTCACTTAGAAATACCCAGTTCGGGGGCTAGTTTTTTGCTTTTCTCTCAAAAGTTAAAAAATAAAATATATATTAAATATTTCATAAAATATGAAAAACTCATTACAAATTATTTTAAGTATGAAGAGTGTTTTGTGATAAATAAAAGTTAAAGTATGTGGGGAATTGTCTAGAAAATCCTAAATTTATTACACTTTTATCAATTTAGTTATAAATTTTTTAATTTTGCAAATTGAGTTCATCCGGTCAATTTTAGCTAGAATTCGTTGACATGAACATCAGCCAATGTGATACAGCTAGTGCTGACATGAATTTTTTTAAAAATAATATTATAATACTTTTTTTGAATCTATATGGCTTTTCTCCATTTATTTGTTTTTGTTTTATTGGGTTTTGGAGTTAGGACTAGCAAGGGTGGTCGGCCGACTTTAGGGTGAGGGAGTCATGCCCCTCGCTAACTCTAGGTGAGGGCTGCGACGCCCTTGTCAGCTAAAGTCAAGATGTGCGAGCCCTCGCATAGAATTAGAGAGGGCTGTGATGCCCTCACCAAATCTAGCCTCACGAGGGCTTGGTAGCCCTCGCCGACCCCAAGCTAGGCAAGGGCTTGGTGGCTCTCGCCGATTCTAGGCAAGGGCTCATGCATTCTCACTTTGTCTGACAAAGGTGTCACAGCCCTCACTTAGAGCTGGAAAGGGGCACAAGCCCCTCACCTTCCCAAACACCAAACCACCCCCCCCCCCAAATGGTAAAGAAAAGGAAAAAAAGAGAGAAAAAACTACAAAAATTTTCAAAAAATTATTTAAAGTTATCAATGTCAACATCGATGATTTTACTTGGCGTGGCCGGTGTTCACGTCATCGACTTCAAGTCAAAATTGGCTGGATAGACTTAACTGGCAAAATGTGAAAAAGATTTATGATTCAATTGGTAAAATTGAAAAGTTTAGAATTGAATTAGCAAAGAGTAATAGATTTAGGATTTTTTGGACAATTTTCCCAAGTATGAGTGCTGCAAAAATTGCAGAAAATTAGAAGAGTTAATACAACTAAAACAAATCAAATTGATAATTAATGATATATTTACTCCAACCTAATTTTCTACTAAAAAAAAATCAAATTCATACGCATGATCTCTTCCTCAACATTGGACAAAAGGTTGAAAACAAAGAAAATTAAGAAAGAGTTGTTCATGTCGGCAGTGCCAAAATCCGGGACAGGGGGAAGAATTCTTTATTTGGTTGTGCCACCTAAGAAATTGAGAGATTGATAAGCGATTTGAATATTCAAATGATACTATCATCATGGATGAAGCTTTCTGAAACTATCAGCTTCTTTTTCTAGAATAAGTTTCACAACTTGATGATGGGAATAGCAAAATCTTTTTTCTGATAAGCATGCCATTCAACTATAATAGACAAGAAAAGAGAGAGATGCTTCTTTTATCAATCGGTCCTCCTTAAAATAGTAGTCAACACAACAATTTTCCAGAAAACCGATTTAGTTAATCATCCATGAGCAAGAGAAGTTAAAAACTAAAGATCTAAATTTATTGATGAAGTCTGCAGTTAACTGCAATAAGAACTTTTACAGTGAGATTGAAGAGTGTTGAGAAGTTGACTGTGAGGAAGTATGGGTTTGATAATTTTAGATATGATAGTGATATGCAAGTGTATATGTGTGCAATGTGTATTTGGTAGTGGATAGACAAGGGTAGGATTGGGTACTTCAAGGTATATAGGTAAGGTTTCATGGACCATGATAGTTTGATTAGTTTAATGAAATAGTTGTACAAGTGATTGAGGAGGATTCGAAGGGATGTACTCAGTGTAGCTCCTCACACGGCGGACTACTCCCCACACACTCCACACAAACGAGCATTAAGCCTATTTATAAGCTTATGCCTCAAAAGATTATATTTTTATAACTTTTCTAGAAATATATGGAGATTTTTCCTAGAAATATTTTTGACTTTTCTACAAATATCTCAACACTATTTCTAGGAATATCTTAGAAATTTTTAACAAATATATAGACTATTCCCCAAATATCTTGCTCAATATTTCTAGAAATTGGATCACAAATTATAACAAAGAGCCATAAAATGGCTGTCACAAGCATAAAGTAGGTCTGAATTACGCAAGCTGCACACTAAGTATGAAGGGTTCTACATGTAGCAAAAAAAAATTGTCGATTGTATCATGAAATAACTATATTAGTGACTAGAAATTAGATATAGAAACTTTGCTCTCGTAAAAAATTATCTATCATAAACGAATAGATTGTTAAATGAATTGATTTATTAGTCAACTAAAAACAAGGACCTCCCCCGGACTGGGGACAGGATAAACACAGTGACGCTGAATTAAACCATTCCCCAACTTTTTATCACACCCAATTGGGGGGAGTAGTCCCGGTCCAATCTAAAAGACCAAACCGAGTGATTCTAGTTGGTTTTGTTTATCGGTTCCAAAATTGGAACTGGCACTATTGGGGTGGAACCGAATTGAACAATACCACCTTAATTTTTGTCTGATTTATCAAAGAGCCCTGAATATGTTATATTAATCCATAACCATAGGTAATTCCCACAATCTCACACTTAGAGTCCGTTCGTTTGGCGGAAAACAACTTCCGAAAAAATATTTTCCAGAATCTCTGGTGTTCGGATGGCGGAAAATAGATAGTCAAAGAAAATGTTTTCTGATCTATGGAAAATCTCCTTGTAAGATTGTGGAAAATGATTTCCTCTTTTCAAAAGAGGAAGGAAATCATTTTCCCGTAAGGACGCACGCGCTCTCGCGCTACTTCTTTCCTTACTCATTTCTGCCCTTTTTCTCACGAAATTAGGGTTTCTGATCTCATCTTCTCCTCCTTTGACACCAACGATTAGCAGCAGCGGAGCATTCCCTTATTCGACGGTGCTGGATCTCTGCCTTCATGAAGCCCTGGGTTTCTAATCTCGTCCTCCTCCTCCTTCGACGCCGATGATCAGTAGCGGCGAAGCGTCCCCTTGTCCAACGGTGCTTGATCTCCACAACGTGCCCTGCTTCCTCTTCACTACTGGTTGCCGACCACGGCCGCAAGCTAGCTTGAGCCTCGCCCCAGGTTAGCGAGGCTCTGCCTAGCCCAATCTAGCGAAGCTAAGCTTGGGCCTCACCAGATCGGGCTAGGCGTAGCTCAGGCCTCGCAAGATCCGGCGAACCTCTGGCGAGCTCCAACGAAATTGGCCAAGCCTCGAGCTCGCCGGATCTGGCGACCGAGTCTTGGTCAGCTGCCAGGCTGCTAGCCATCGTCAGGCGTGCGACGGCGGAGGAAGGAAAAGAAAAATAAAAAAATAAAAAGAAAGAAAGAATAAAAAATAATAAAAATTTTGATTTTTAAAAAGTGTTTCTTGAAAGTGTTCCCAGGAACAAAAGATCTATTTTTCTGTTCCCGGAAATAGATTTGGAACAAAAATAAGAAGTAGAAAAAACTTATTTCTTGTTCCCAGTAACACTTCCGAGAAACACTTTTTTTTCTTCTCACTTTTCTCTTTCTTTTTTTCTTTTTCTTCTTCCTTTTGTCGGTCATCAGCCTTGGCCATTGCCGGTGTCGGCGACTGGCCAGGCTAGGGCTAGCAACCTCGCTGGAGCGTCACGAGCCCCTAGAAAGGCCAAGCCACAGTGAGGCTCATCGGCTTGAGCCTCACCGTGGCTCGCCATGGCTGCATGAACCTCAGCCTCGCCTAGGCTAGGTGAGGCAAACCTCACCCAAATCTAGCATGGCTGAGCTCGCCCAGCCATCAATGCCAAGCCAATGGTGATCTCGCTAGGCTAGGGCGAGACCCGGCGAGCTCACTGAAGGCCAGCCTAGCCCCGACGAGGCTCGGCCTTGCCAAATGGGGTGAGGCCAAGCCTCGCTAGTGGTCTGGCGAGGCTCGCTGTGGCCAGGCTGGCCTCCAGCGAGCTCGCCGGACGTTGCCCAGCCAGTCGCCGGCCAAAGAGAAAAATAAAAAATAAAAAATATTAAAATATTTAAAATATTAAAAGAAACAAAAAAAAAATTGTACAAGTTTATCAAACGCGTTTCTATTCCTGAAGTAGAAATTTTTTGCAGTTATCAAACGCATTCTTATACTCAAAAATGGAAACAAAAAAAAAATATATGTTTAAAAATTGTTCTCCAAAACAAAAACGTTAGCAAACACGCCCTTAATAGTCGTTAAAATTATATTCCCGGTTTAAGTTCGTTGAGCGAACCCAACTCAAATTGTTGAAGTCATGATCTAGTAGATGAAAGTTCTAAATCGGATCTTACATAATGCGGCAATTTGCATCATGTTGAAGTCGTGATCTAGAACAGAAATATTTCCACTATTATTTCCTCTATTGGAGTCGGCCAGGATTTTTTTTTTTTTTTTAAAAAGAGAGGAAAGTCCCAAGTTTGGACTTTGTTTTCTATCTATTCTTGGACTTCTCTGGCTATATATATGTGTGTGTGTGTGTGTGTGTGTGTGTGTGTGTGTGTGTGTTTATGCGAACTTTATGGGCAGACTAAACTTCTTCCTGAATTGTGTGGCGTTGCACGCAATTTCAAGAAGGGCTTCGTTAATTGCATCCTAGAAGATCCACTAGTGTTTTATAGCCGATAGAAATGTTGTGGTAAAAGTTTGCTTAATTGCATCCTCCACGAGATTGAGAGAATATTCCGTGAGAAAATTTAAAACTAAACATTGTGTGATTTATTAAATATAATTGGGGGTTTAAGAAATGTTTGAGTGACTCAAGTGTGGTTATAATTTCTATTGGATCCCGTATTTATAGTGAAATTCTTTATTACTCTCGACGTAGGTGACACCAACCAAACCATGTAGATTTGACATCCGATATATTTTTTTATTTTATTTTTCGATCGCTTGTTTTTGCAGCGCCATAGTGATTTGGCTTCTATGACATCGACATTGTGATTGCATAGTTCGAAGAGGGGAGAGCGTGGAGCTAATGATTGAAGTCCCCGCCGAAGTGCCAAAAATTGTATTGTGGTCAGACACAGGAGATTGGGACCATATGGCCACCGGCTGTGGTCTGACAAAGGAGATATGGACTGAGAGTGCTATAATTTGTTTAGCCAGAGGAAGCTTCCAGGGAGATGTTTGGCCTCAACCTTATTCTTCGGCGATGAAGCACAAAATTTCGTAAGTCTTTCTAGTGAAACTTTGTTTTGGATAGTTTTACTTTTGAAGAATGGCGACCAAACCGTTCCTCCAACTTGTCTGAGATGGTATGAATTCTTTTTAGTGGGTAATATATATGTGATTTAGATGCAGATAATTTACTCAAGAACAGATGAGGGCTTGCGGCTCATCTGACCAGTATAGGCTCTTCAGCATAAGCATTGGCGCCTGATTGATTTTAATGAGATTAATCTGTAACGTTTCTATATCTTCCATCCTCTTATATGTTTTCAAAAACTTGTGCTTGATTCATTTGGTAATTTAGCTCAGACTCACGCGGCCTGCGCTCATATACTGTGACTCCTAATCTTCATTTAAGCCTCTTTTTTTTTTTTTTTTTTTTTTTGGCTCTTGTGCTTTTCTTAACTCAGTGGACTGAGTGTGTGCCGAAATAGACGCCGAGGAATGAAGAGAGTATCATACATTGGGTGAAAGGCATCACATCAATTTTTATTTTATTCTTTTGAAACGAGCATCACATCAATTCATCATATAATATAACTGTCATATGAAATTGTTCCTTGGCACACTTAGGGAGAGAGAAAGGGAGGTGTTGGGGGGAGAGGGGGGGGAGGATGGGACACATATGTATTCGGCTCCGAAGATTGTTGTAGTAGCTTGTATTCAAAGAGAAGCTGTTGCCGTGTTATCGTCGTCACTGTAGGAAACGAGAAACCAGTAAATGAGTGAACTTCACACACACAACCAAACACAAGTTTCCTCAGTAACGGCAAAAAGAAAGCAACCTTGTAGATCTTCCTAGATGAGAAGATTCATTTCCTGAATTATGATGCCGTACGTAAATGAGAGGTCTTAATTCATGCAAAGAAATCTCGTTACCTCTTCTTTAGCATCTTGTATGTGAGCTTGATATGTAACCTATGGAGAGTAAGGTTGGTTTCAAAGTTTACTTTTGAATCCAACATTAGGTTTCACAAAGGTTGAATAATACTACCCACGTGATTTTATATTGTGATAATGATTGGAAATAGTATAATACAAACACATTTCTATGATTGATGTGATCATTTTTCTTTTCTGGTCGAAGGGTGATGCATTTACAATGCAGATAAATTGTGTTCTTTATAAGGACTCACTTAGCTTTCACAGATACGCAATTTGCATTGACTTGGTTTGATGGAATGAGTCAAGATAATTCTTATTCGACAAGAATAATAATTGTTCTTTTCAATCGCTTATAAATAATTATCAAGTTTAGAAAAACATTTTCACTATCACAAGGAAAGAACATGTTTGAGATTTATTATTGTCCCATACCTGTCGTCTTAATCCTCATCCTTGGATTTAGATCCCTTGGTGTCCATTTGGAGATATGCATATCTCATCTCTCCTTTTTTGTCCCTGAATTTAATTGTCCCTTTTTAATAATTAATAAGTAATTATTGAAATAATCAAGTCTATAAAAACAATTTCACCATCACGCGTAAAGAACATGTTTGAGATTTAATCCATACTTGTCGTCTTCCTCATCGTCCATAGATCCGGGCCTCCTGGTGTCTCTTTCAACATGCAGATTCTTCTCTTTTATTTTTTTCTCGAGTTCTGTAACAAGAGCATCGCTTTGGGATATCACACATATATTCTCCAATTCGTTACACTTCTCGATCCCATCAACAGTTTCCAGACTCTCGAGGTGCCGAAGCTCGAGTTCTTTTAGATGTGGCATTGCTCCTGGTTTAATAAACACCTTCTTAAGCTGAGGCAGCTTCCAAATCTTCAAGATCACGACGCTCGGAAACCCATTTCTGATGAAAGTCATACTTTCACCTTGGAAAGAATTGGCCAAGAGCCTGAAGGTCCTCAGGTTCCTGAGGAGATTTCCCAACTCGGGCATCATGTCTGTTTCCACCTTCGAACCCGAAAGAGTTAAAACCCGGAGCGAGCCAGGCAAGAGCTGTGTCCAGATGGGTTTACTGAGTTGGCCTTGCAAGTAGAGCTCCAACAGTTCGTGATGTTGTTCAGCCAACGACAATTTCGGTATCGGGCACATCTTCACGGGCCTGGCTTCCTTCTTCGGGATATTTTCATCGGTGGGCTGGGCTTCTTCCGCAAGGTTGTCTTTTTTTATCACCCCCAAGGTCAAAGACTGGAGATTGGTGAGCTTGAAGCTAATCCAATCGGCTACTGTCTTCCATGCAGCGCCTGAGGTGTCCCTATCTGATTGTTTCAAGAAAAGCTTCAGCTTGGTGAGCGTGGTCAAGCTGTCCATGTGGCCCGTCATCAAGTTCTCATTCACTTCACCGATGACCAGCCCACTTAAGGTTTGCAGTTTAGTCAAGGCCATGACATTGTCGCGACAAGCCTCAAGGATGATCTTCAAGTTAATGTAGAACCAGCTGAGATGCAGGTGCCTCAAGTTCCTCGCCTTCCACAAGGAACTCGGCAGTGAAGTTATGTTGGTGTGCTTTATGTCAAGAGTCTCGAGATAGTGCAGATCCACAACCTCGCGTGGGATTGAGTCCAACACCGTGGATCTCAATCCTAGGTACCTTAGGAGCACCAGCTTGTGGAGCACACCTTGCAAGGATGGCTTATACACACCCTCCAAATCAAGCACCCTTAGCAAGCTATAGTCAGTCTTGGACGTCATCTTTCTAAGAAGAGTGCTGATGTCTTTGGTGAGCTTGCCTCTCCTTAGGTAGAACGAAAGAAATGAGCGGACGTGGCTGAGATTTAAATTGAGGTAGCTGTCACTGCGGCCGTCTCTAACTATGTTCATATGCTCTGCAAGCCAGTGGACCTTGTTTTCTCGCAGTTGCGCTGGTAGCTGCTGTGGCTCCCCAGTTAAAACACGGTCGTCCCCGTCTTTCGACTTTCCAGAGGCATGTATGTGGATGAACCCTGTGCTCTCGACTCGGCGGATCATGTCATACAGAGAGGTGAGCATTTGGCAAGCTTTGGGGGATCCATCCGCCCTCCAGCTCACCACATCGATCACATTCCAAGCCGTGAGCTCCAGAATGAACATCGCTCCCACTTCCTCGGGCGTCCTTTTCCTTTCTCCATCGCAACAATGCGAATCCAATAAGCCCTCAGCCAACCACAGCCTCACTAGCCTTCTTGTCAGAATCGGGCATGCTACGGGGAACAAAGCCATGTAGATGAAACACGGTTTCAGATGGACCGGCAATCTATGGTAAGTCAATTGTAGAAGATCTGATAATTCCATCTCAGAAACTCTTTTCCCCAACACTGCGCATTCATTCGCTCCAGCATGTGACAATAACCCACCTAGTAAGGATATACTGAGCGGCAAAGCAGGACACCATTTTGGGTTATCATCCTTCTTTAACGCGGACCACAGAGCATAGGGTAACTTCTTAGCAAGCATGTTCTGCCTTTCTTTATCGCACAAGTCTTCTAGCTTTATCGGCTCTTGCCCGACCCTATGACTCTGCGTGGCTAACATCCAGTCTTGAGTCGTGGTAATGCAGAGGCACTTCGAATAGCGCGGGACGATCATCATTAACCTTGGCAAGAAATTCACGTCAGACGGGCCCAGATCATCCAACACTATGAGGAGGCTCTTCGACTCAGCGAATTTCTGGGTCAGCTTAAACATTATCTCGTCGAAATCCATCACGTCCCTTGCTAGCTTGTCCACTTGCTTCAGTATCTCGAACAGGAACTCCTGCGTGTCCATGTTGGCCGTGACGTGGACCCAAACCCGCGTATGAAAGCCCAGGTACATCGCTTCCCTGTAGACCCATCTCGCTAAGAACGTCTTGCCGGCGCCTCGCTCGCCCCAGATCGAAATCCAGTGGATGCCCTCCAACCCCCCCCTAATCCGCATCTTTATGCATTCTTTCTTGGTCTCGCGACATAAGAAGTTCATCGACGCTTGCTGGTCCCAGAAATTAATCAGTCTCGCCAATTTTTGGCCTTCCCATGGAGCACTAACATGGGAGGAGGAACTAGCAGGTTCCTTTTTCCTCTCACCCCCGGCCTCCTTTTCTGTCGAGTTCTGATCAGGACACAAGTCCTTCATGGCTTTCACCAGATTGGACAAGTCCCTCCACAGCATGTACTTGTGGACGAGCGCGGCAAACGGCCTCGTGGCAATGTGCGGGACTTGGAGACTTTGGCGGGCTACTTTGAGGTGGAACTTGTCGATGAATGCCTCAGCGTTGTACATGGCTTGGAGGAGGCGTCCCGACCACTCCATGCTCTTGGGCAGTTTCTCTTGGGAAAAGATCTCTTGGATCTTGGCCAGCTTTGCCTTGGCGCCCTTCACGAGGGCTTCCATCGATGGGCACCCAACCCACTCCGGGTTAGAGAGAAGGATATGTAGTTTCTGCGACACGATCTCGACAGCGGCTTCAGCGGCCATCACGTAGCTTCTCGTGCGGCAAGCAGCCATGGCTGGTCAATATGTTTGTTTCGAGCAAGGTCGTCTGTGTATGTTGGCTTGTTTGTTTGGATTGATTTACTTTGTGGGGACATGTTATTCCCTCTTTCTCTATATATTCTTCATTTTCCTATTCTTTTTTCTGGTATGGCCTCTCTTGTCCGCAACAAGTTTTGTAAATTCTTTGCTTGCGTGATTCTTGACCGCGAGACGAGGGAGAAACCGAGAAAGCATCTGTCAGAATAATTATGATAAAAATAAAACTAGTTGTAAAGTTCTTTGCTAGTGAAATCTGTCTTCTCCCTTAATATAACAATTTTACATATCCATCTTAGTATCCCTTTGCTCTCATGCGTGAAAATCGTCACGGTCGGACTACGAGTTGCAAAGAAAATGAACAATGGCCCATCAAGAATTTAATAATTTAGTGAAATTCCACCCACCTTAAAAGTTTAACATTATGCGGGTGCAATAGCTTGTATATGATTGATGTGAGATCAGAGAAACGTATCAAACGTGCATTGAACAAAAACACTTAATCAACTGATTGGATAATCAAAATCATGCCAACAGTTATATGTCAAAGTCTAATTTGCATAGGAGAGTTTCTCTGCTAATTAGAGAGGAACCCCAGTTAAGCTTCTTACTTCAAGCAAAATGTAAGAACCATCAATTTGTGGGGTCAACGGGAAATTAGGCTCCATCGATTTAACAGAAAATAAATTATTTAGAAAATACTTTCTTAAAAATTATTGGTTGTATTGATTACAATAATGAATGAACAAAATTCTTCTATCATCCACTAAAATATTTAGACATAAATTGTTACTGAAAATTAAAATATCTTTCATCAACTAATTATTTCAAGTGATATAAGTAATTGCTTTTAAGAAAATATTTTTAAAATTTATTTTCATGAAACAAATAGAGCCTTAGTAAGTAGTTAAATTCTAGCAAGTGATCAACATATCTTCTTCCTAATAATCTATAGCTATCGATGAGTACATTCATCGAATTATTATATAAAAGAATATAAATTCTAAAATCAATGTAAAGAAAATCATTACTTTTTCCAAATTTGTGCAATTAAGGACTTGGCCTTCAAATTGATGGAGATACCGTTTAAAAGTTTTAGAATTCAACTACACAATTTATAAATTTTAGGATTTAATTGCATGGCCGTACTTTAATATATTTACGAAAGAAGTGAAGCCTATGCTCCTGCACACATCATCAACTTGTCCATAGAAACACTTGCTCATAGAGAATATTTATTTTGATATAAATATTCATGTCAAATGACGTGCTCATATAAAGGACGTCAATATTATGTCATTATCACATATTGGATACTAGAAGGTATAAGTGTTACCACGTGAGGTGTGTAGAGGTGTGTCTTCTTTGTTTTGTTGTTTTACATTTTGTTCATTGCTTTTCTGTGCTTTTCTTCAAACGGGTTGCCTCCCTTTAGGTTGATTCTTTACTAAGCCAAATTTGATCGAGGGACAAGAAAGTATCCGGTGCTTTAGGTTAAATAACTAACAAGCCACTTGAGATTAGGATTTTGTCTTTGGAAATCAAAGTAATCGACTTGATGCTTTAGAATTGCTTCAATTTGGAGTGAGCATTTATCACCCTCTTTTGGCATTTTTGTGACTTATGAGCAAGTTAAAATAGGTGATTTCTATATTCCCCATAAATCACGTTAGGCTAATGATGTTTGTCGGACAATGTGTAACAATTATAGTGGTTAGAGTAAAGATCACTGGATTTCAGTTGGGAGTAGTGATTGAGAAATCAAACTTTAACTCTTACCCTATATTCCAACCTTCTCAATTAAAGTAGATCATATTTGGGCTCGTATATATGCTGGAACCTGATTTTGTCGTTTTACTTCTCCTTCAGGCAAATTCAGAGAATCGTTTAACAGTTATGCATCCAAAAGTGGTGTTGCGAATAACGTGTCGCATTTATCCTGAACTAGTTTTTGTGTTAAAAAACTCCTAAAGCAATACACATGCTACATGTACCCCCAAACTAATTTTTGTGATACAAAAAATCCTAAACTAGTACACTCATGTGACATTTACCCTAAGCTAATATGCATGTGCCATATTTACCTCAAATTGTAATAAATATGGGATTTTTAGTAGTAAATGTGGCACAAGTGTATCAATTTGAAATTTTGTGTTACATAAAAGTTCATTTGGGATAAATATGGCATGGATGTACTAGTTCGTGAGTTTTTGTGATACAAAAATTAGTTTACGGTAAATGTAGCATGAATGTACTAGTTTGAATTTTTTTGTGATTTAACTTTGTAATACATAATAAATACATGTTTCTAGGTATCTATATATCCAGTTTCAAAAGAGAAAATAAATTGTAAATTTCGTCTATTTATAGGAATGTTCACATGAAGACAATTAATTTTCTGACCGCGACAATCACATCGTCCATCGGTAATTTATTTAAGGGTTGCTTAACTAAAGACAAAAAGAGGAGAAATTACCTTCACTTTCTATGGCTTAAGAAGATTTTGAGATTCTAGGTTGTTATTGCAGGAAATAAAAAAAAAGGCATGAGAAAGCACAACTATAGAAAATACATATCTAATTCTTACAAAGAAATTGATCAAGATATTTTTTCTGATAATGTCAATCAAGGTGCTTAATTAATCAAGAGCTCCGAATAGAGCTTAAGTTGGCTTTTCTTTCTCGTGTGTAAGTGGGACTCTTTTACTGTGTGTTATTCTATTGTATAATAGCAAAAATACACATGCATTGCCTGTCTACAAAAATTGACATCCAAAAGGCTTTGTGAAATCCCCGTATCATTTAACATGTGAATTATTAAACAATGTAAAGAAGTAATTGACACAATAGGTAGGAATTTCTAGATTGATTTTTTTTTTTTTTTTATAGTTAGGATGTTTATAAAAATAGAAAAATTGTAATATTAAAAAAAAAATTGAAAGATAAAGTTGAATCGTTAATCGATGCATTTGCCTATCCATAGAATATTTGTCAAATAACTAATCGAGTATACTTAAAAAAAAAAAAAGAATTTTGATCTCCTTAAGAGATCCTTTGGATTTACATAATTGTATAGAATAGCAAAATTTCAGCGATTTAAAAAAGTTACACATGATTGACTCGATTAATGATCTGCATTTGTCCATAAAGTTTCCTTGATTTTTACAACTTTGACCATGAGGCCTATCCCTCCGGGCTTTACGCATCACTCTATTGTTTTTAAACGTTTTGTCCCATGTCTCTAGTTCTCCACTAATATAAAGTTAAAAATTGGTATTTCGTCTCACTTTCATCTTGTCCATATTCTTGAGATAATATATGGTTACAACTCAAATGGATGATTTGCAAGTCTTGCCATCATGTTCTTAATGAAAATTTTACTGACTTCCCTTTTTTTTTAAAGGAAAACAAATAGATGCTCGTAATTTTTAATGAAAGTATTTTGAGAGAATGTTTGATCCATGATTTTGCTTTTTTGAGTCCAACAGGACAAAAGAATAGTGGCAAAGTTAGAATACTTGCTTTGTGATATTTTCTTGTTACTCTTGGCCATCCTTCTGTCAAGTTTGAATTTGACAATTTAATAAAGGCTTATGCCATCAAAATTTATGAACGATCACTTCAACACCAAAACTTTTTTTAAACCGTCTCTTTAAATGAATTCGATGAGTTAGGTCAGTTTTTTGATGAATTTTAAGTGTTGGAGTCACTTAGCTTACTAGTTTCACCCTTTAATGGCTCTTGAAAGGTTTTAGCACCATTGTCAGTGTCATATAAAAGTTGTGGCATTGACTTTTTCTTTTCCGAAAAATTGTCTAAAAAGTCTTAAACCTATTATATTTTTGTCAATTCAGTCCTAAACCTTTTAATTTTACCAATTAAATCATAAACATTTTAATTATTTTGCTACTTGAGTTTATCTGATCAATTTTGGCTAGAAATTGTTTATGTAAACAGCTAGCGCTAATGTGACATTTTTATGCTTTTTTTTTTCTCTTTTTGTTTACTTTTTTTTTTTTTAGGGTTTTGGGGAGAAGGCCAACAAGGGTGGCTAGCGGACCCCTGCTAGGCACAGGCGAGGCCGAAAGTCGGCCATGACCAGCCACAGTGAGGGCGCACAAGCCCTCACCCAGAATCGGCAACCTTGCTTGGGGTCGGCGAGGACTGTTAAGCCCTCGCTTGGCCAAATCTAGCGAGGGCATTGCGGGACTTGCCCATAGCTGGCGAGTTTATCTGATCAATTTTGGCTAGAAATTGTTGACGTAAATAGCTAGCGCTATGTCACGCCCCGAACCTCGAGCGCGCGCACATCCCACTGCGGTCGATCAAATATGCGACATCCCAGGATACGTCGCCGACCCATTCATTTTATTACGCATGCGGAAGCGAAACAAATCCCCTGACAACATTTGACTTGGGATAGAAAAGTAGGCAATCAATCACAATGCCAAACACTCAATTACAACCACACAGGTTTAAATACAACTCTAGACTGTCTACAAAATAGACCAGCTCAACGAATGGGGAACTATCCTAAAACCAACTAGCAGGACACGTTCACCGATACTTCAGTCTCCACCTTTCCAGAGTTAGGGCTTCGGGTCCTCCACGACCGCCATCTAAGGACTTGAAATTTTAATCCCACAACCGGGATGAGACGATGTCTCAGCAAGTTCAACCCCCTAAACCCCTATTAGAAAGAAAATACACCCCGGGTGGCCTAGCCACATCACACAGAAGACTTACCTCGCCTCAGTTCCTTCCTGCAAGTTAGCACAATTTCAAATCACTCAATCACAGATAGCAATATGAACTTAACAACCGGAACGCATTCTCTTTCATATAACCAACAACCGCGGGGGTCCTGATTATAAGACTAAATCGTTATGACACGTCCCATTCCATGCCACACAATTTCGTCCCATAATCCGACACATCAATAACACCCAACATGCATTCCAATTGTTATTCACTGCCGCACAAGGGCATAGCCTACTCGCTGTTCGGCTATCTACTGACACTCATGCCAGGCATCGCCTCCCCCCATGGAGCGCGGCTTCGTCAGTACGTCGACGGCATTCCCGAAGGAGCATGGGCCCAGAATCTACTGCGACCCGCATCCACCGCGTGGGCATCCCATATAGGGGCACGTCCGACTCAACAGCCCAGGACGATTCCTCTTAGTTATCACACAGCCAAAGCATACTCGGCCCCAGGACACTTTATATTTAA
Source organism: Eucalyptus melliodora (assembly GCA_004368105.4). NCBI lineage: Eukaryota > Viridiplantae > Streptophyta > Magnoliopsida > Myrtales > Myrtaceae > Eucalyptus > Eucalyptus melliodora. The sequence goes on from CM023411.3 coordinate 9,688,703, forward strand.
ATCAATGCTTCCACTTAAAATAGTGATCCCGGCCATTTTTCTTCATATTAAAAATATTCCAGAAATTACTCGCGTGTGTGGGGACACGCTAATTTCGCATCAACAAGCCAATATCCCTCTTTTTCAAACCCCACTATTTAATATAATAATTAAAATCCAATTTTCGCATCAAAACCCGATACTTGGGTTTTTATCAATAAAATCTCTATTTATCACAATCAACACTCAATTTGCCACATACATTCATCAAATTTAAATTCTAAAGGCACAGCAGCAATCGGCACGAAATTCTGATAATATAAGGTCCCGACGAAATTTTCGAATTTTAATAAATAATTAAATTTATTCCGAAAATTAATTAAATAATCATATTCCTATTTTTCACAATCCACATTCAATTTATAATATCCGACCATCAATTTCAAAATCCGAATACACAGCAGCGACCGGCACGAAATTCTGAGAATTTAGGGTCCCGGCAAAATTTTCGGAATTTAATAAATAATTAAATTTATTCCGAAAATAATTATATAATCATATTTTAATAATTTCGAATAATGATATAATATTAAATTATTAAATAATTTCGAAATGTTTAAATAAATCAAAAGTAAATTCCTTTATGTCACATCAAGGTTTATTTTAAAAATAAACCTTCTTAATCCTTAAACTAAACATGTTTAACTTTAATTAAACAACTTAATCTAATCCATATTTAAATAAACTAATCTACCAACCTAATCTTACTTAACTTAGACTAAGCACACTTAGGGCATCATTAACCATCTAATCAAGATTTAGTGAGTTAAACTCACCGGATTAACGAACCGAGCGAACCAAAACGACGGGGACGACGCGAGGATCGACTTTCCTCAAAGCGGGCCAAGCATCCGGGCTCGGGAAGGCGGCCAAAACGGGCCACGAAGCTGCTGCATACCCATTTTTCTGGGTTGCTGTCCATGGCGGTTTGAGGCCGAGAATGGGCGGATCCGGCGCCGGTTGAGGCGGCCAAGGGCGGCGGAGGCAAGGCGAAGCTCCGGCGGGCTAAGGCGGAGGTCGACGGCGGCGGAGGGAGCTCCGGCGAAGGCCCGAGCTGCTGGAATGCGGGCTGGTGCGGACGAGGGCGACGGCGAACGAGGGAAGAGCAGCGGCGCGAGCGGGCGGCGCGGGACGGACGCACGGCGGCGGCGGCGACGACGGCGTGCGAGCGGGTGGCCGGCCATGGCTGCTCCTTCTTCTTCTCTGCAAATTTTCTGGTCTTCGCACCTTGGATATGGAGATGTAGGCAACGGGAGGGAGGAAGAAGAGAGGGAGGAGAGAGAGAAGGAGTGGGGGGCTTTTCTTTTCTTTTTTTTTTTTTTATTTTTTTTTAATTAATCCAAAAAAAGTGGCCCACCCATACCACAATGATGATTTCATACAACACACACCCAAAACTCCCACAACAATATTACAAAGGGGTCACATCCATTTTCCGCCGGGGTCCAATTTTTGTCCATCCAATTTCTTCAATTCTCATCAATTCTCTTCCAATTGAATCAAATTGAAGTCCATAAAATAAATTCAATGTCACCACACTTCAATTCACATCTTCACTTGTCCATAGAGCCAACTTAAGTCCTAAAAGCGCGACCAAAGACGAGCCTACTAATTTCCCGAGCCAAATTAGCCATTCTCTCGATTATTTTGCTGAAAAGCTCGGCTTGCATGAAAAATTCTCCCAAAGATGATTCAATGATCTTGAAATGATTTGTGACACACCCGACTTCCAATTTCTGAATTCGATCTCAATTCCACGGTTAATTTCACTTTGGCACGATACTAGCCGGCCCAACCTACCGGGTAGCCTTTAGAAATTTTTATGCATTTGACCTGTGGTTGATCATCTCAAGCCACAATGTACATCTTTGAAACATTGGCGACTTACGGTTGTCGGGGTAATCTCAAGGTTTCAAATACGAACACAGGGTACCCAATCGATAGAAAAGTGGGTCCAGTGTCGATCGACAAGGATTATGCGCTCCGGTGGAATCACCCACACTTGATCACATGCCTCTGTCGAGTCGACCTATCTCCGATCTCTAATCAATTTTAAATTGTGCCGTAATGACCCTTGCAGACTAGCTCGGTCGAAAAGTCACTTCCTGGTCAAATTCTCGAGTCTGATGCATTAGAAACTCTTAACAGCTTCATCCGATAGACTAGTTTTCACATGAGTGGCCGACTCACGGAAATGAACTATATGCGTGCCAACGAAATGCCCGTATCAATTTATTGAAAATAGAATTGGAAAATTGGGATGTTACAACTCTTCCCCTCTTATAAAAATTTCGTCATCGAAATTTAAACCTTTACAAATTCTTAAACAAAAAGGTGGGGGTACAGTCGTCTCGTATAATCTTCTCTTTCTCATGATGCTCCTTCTGCACCAATACTGCCATATCACTGCTATCTTGCCCAACCACTTCGGATACAAAATACTAAACACTTGCCCACTTAAAATTCCCCAGGTCTTCAACACAAATCTGCGAAGCTAAACTGGCGATTCTGAGCAGTCTCTAAACTGTCTATGATAATTGCAACTGAATCACTGATTTCTGACCCAACTCTGGACTTGCGATTTTCTGATCTCTGATCTCATCTCAACAGACTGAAATCCTGTACACTTTACTCTGCACTGAACAAAAAGGACTATCTGACTGATCTACTGAAACTGGGAACCTCCGGTCACGATCTGATATAACTCCGACACTAATCTCGGCAACTACAATCACTGACTACTGCACTTACCCTGGCCTGATCTTTCTTTCCTTGACTTCATCTCAACAGTTGAAATTCTGCACTCTCTGCTATAAGAAAGAACCATCTGAAAGCTCTGCCAACTTGGAACATCTGATCTAGATTTGAAATACAATTCATCCCCGGCACTCCATGCAGATGATTTATATGATATACACACTTCGGTGTACCCACTTTGTGATAAGACATAATCTCCAATTTCTGAAATCGAACTTAGATTGGCGGTTAATTTCACTCCGACATGCTTTTAGTGTGACCTAGGCTACTGGGTAGTTTTCGGAGCTTTTTAGGACAAATGACCCGTGGTCGATTTTCTTCGAGCCACGATGAACCCACTTGACACATTGTCGACTCTCGATTGTCGTGAAAATCTCGATGATTCAAATACGGACACAGGGTACCAAAACGACAGTAAAATCAAATTAGTATCGGTCGATGAGAGTTTTCCAATTTAATGGAGCCACCCATAATTGGTCATTCATCTCAGTCGAACCGACCTATCTCTGACCTTAATTCGATTTTTAACTGTGCCGTAATGACCTCTAAAGATGAACACAGTCTAGAAGTCGATTTCTGGTTGAATTCTCAAGTCTATTTGCCTTAAAGTCCTTGATAACTCACCCAACTAGTCTAGTTATCTCGTAAGTGGCCAACTCAGAGAAAAACACTGTAATCGCATCGATGAAATGCCCAATTTAACCAATCGAAATCAGAGTCTGAAAATCAAGATGTCACACACTCAAAACAAGATCTATTCGTACTGTCTGGACAATGCTGAAATTGCTATGATGAGCTTCCCATAAGATCTCTTCTTTAATCTCTGCATCGTCAATTACACACAATCATCCTCAGAACCTTAGCGTTCTGTCTTCAGAAATCTGAAAATCAACCACTCTCTCATCTGCATTCTCTTATAGAATCCTCTGAATTTCTGAATCTGTCCACTGAAGCAATTTGATTCTGATCTGCTCTCTCGGTTCAATTCTGATGGTAGTAATAAGATTCAAAATGTGGCTTACCTTAGATCTGAAAACCGAATTTCGAACTTTCTCAAATAAGATCCAATCCTTGAGTACCAACTGCGCAACTAAGGACTCTCGACTCAGGGCATCTGCGACTTTGCTCACCTTTCTAGAGTGATACGAAATATCATAGTCATAATCCTTAATGAGTTTCATCCAGCGATGCTGTCTCATATTCAACTCCTTTTGAGAGAATACATACTTGAGACTTTGATAGCCAAAGAAGATATGGAATATTCCTCTGTACCGATAATGCCTTCAAAATTCCAAATGAACATAACTACTGCACGTTCTACGATGTGCGTCGAATAATTTAACTCACAAGATCTCAACTGATGGGACGCACATGCCACAACCCTATCCTGTTGTATCAACACACAACCCAATCCTTTAAATGACGCATCACTATATATCTCATCACTTCTATGACCAAATGGAATAGTAAGCACAAGTGCGGTAGTCAGCCTCTTTTTAGGCCCTTGAAAGATACACTCGCACTTATCTGACCACACGAACTTTCCTTAGTTCCTTAGTAGTCGAATCAACTGCAACGCTGACGCTGAAAACCCTTCCATAAAACTTCTGTAATATCCTGCTAATCCCCAAAAACTTCTAATCTCTGTCACTGTAGTCAACCTCGGCTAACTGTTCACTGCTTTAATCTTGGATGGGGTCTACGGAGATTTCTTCGCTTGAAATCACATGACTTAGGAACACAACACGAGTCATCCAAAACTCGCATTTGCTAAACTTATTGCAAAATCCAATAGCACTCAAGGTCTGAAGTACCATCTTCCAATGTCTCTCGTGCTCCTCAGCACTTTTTTTGAACACACCCGGTTAACTTCAATGGGTACGATCACAACTAATTCAAGTACCCTAAAACATCATGCCCATTAGACACAAACAAACAGCTAAAGTGTCCATCAAACCACTTGGTATTACGGTGAACTCATAACTGCTGTATCGAGTACGAGATGCTAACTTCGATGTGTCCTTCCTGATCCTCAATTGATGATACCCTGACCTCCAGTCAATCTTGAGGAATATCGATACACAACCACAACGAACCACATTTCTCCTTCATGTACAGAACTGGTGCTCCCCAAGGTTATGCACTAGAAAGTATGAATCCCCTATCCAACACTTCCTGCATCTACACCATCAGTCCTTTTTAACTCAGGTAACAACATCCAGTAAGGAGCCTTAGGGACTAGCTCTATTCCGGGTGCCAATTTTAATCACGAACTCTATTTCTCTTTCTGACAGCAAACTTGACAATTCTTCAGAAAATACCTTAGAAAACTTATGTGCCACGATTATATTTTCCATATTCGGCTCCTTAACTGACGCATCCATTACAACTGCCATGTAGATTCGATAACCAACAACCTGAACCAAGTCATCTTCACTGACGAATAACAGGGATCGAAGGTACTTTCTAACTTTCAGTAATTCAAAATTTTCATACGCTAACTAAACAAACTGAATTATATCACTGCCACAATCCATAACAGCAGAAAGCTCCTTGTGTCAAACCTTTTCATAAGTGACTTCCAAGTCATACATAAGCAAACCCATCAGGTACAGCTATAGTCAGAGACCCATCTTCCTTTTACCTATTACCACAACGAAAATCCTACAACCTTTCACTCAAAATTCCATTGCGCTACTCTGATAAAAATACCTCAAAAACATTCATCTTCTGATTGATGCATGGTCGATCCCTTCATGCTCTTCTAGCCATCCTGGTAGCGTCCTATCTGCAGTCATGGTACTTGCGCTCTCTTGGACTTACACGGACAATTCCTGACCCGATGGCCGTGCTGGCCACATTCAAAGCATGCTCCCTTTTTACTCTGACACCGGACTAACTCAAGCCTCATTTCCATAAACTCGACACGCAATCAGAGAGTCCTATACCTCTCATCAAGGAACATCATGCACCCTTCCTTACACTGAAGTCCGTTCCAAGTACCCCACTAAATGCCCCGAAGCATGATTCCTCTGATCTGTCTTATCAACGGCGGTGACAAAAACAGCTATGATTCCATCTGTCTGTACGGAAATCTTTGATCGGATGACTGTACTGGCAACCCTTGTAACAAATCCTTTCTCTCTTACAGCACGGAACAGATTCCTTTCTTTTCTTACAGACACGACACACATCGATCAAGTTGAGCACTGACTTTTCAATTCTACTCTTCTGGTGGGTGAAACAGGGTACCTTTCTTCTGGCATTGGCATTTCTCCTCAATCGATTTCCATCTCTGTCTAAACTGAACCTTGACTCAGATACAGCGGCTTGATCCTCGATCACAACTCCAGATCAGGCCTCAACAGGCGCAACAACAACAGCGGTCACAACACTGGCAGCGGTAGAAACAATAGCAACATTAACGGCTCGATCTTGAACTTACTGACCCAACAAGCTTCCAAGGAACACTAGCGCCTGAACGATCCCAACAACCTAAGATCGTTCGGTGCTACTACACTCCAAGTACCGACTTGCGGCGGTACTCTCACACTTGCGTTGGTCTAAGGCTGCGCTCTACCTCGGGTACTGACTCTTATCAGCATCCTACCCCGAGTTACAAGTCCTATCGACCTTCTCCAAGGAGTCCTCCACTCCTGGTCACTCATCCTACAGGCTCTTTATAGACGCCTATTTTCCAATTCCAACATCAGGTTAGAATCTGAGTGACCCCACAAACATACTACCAATCAACTATCAACCACATGCATCAGCATATTAAAAGCTTTTCCTACTAACTATCCCATGACTCATCGCACCTTATCACTCCATACACAGACCATGCTCTGATACCACTTAAACGGGGATGTCACGCCCCGAACCTCGAGCGCGCGCACATCCCACTGCGGTCGATCAAATATGCGACATCCCAGGATACGTCGCCGACCCATTCATTTTATTACGCATGCGGAAGCGAAACAAATCCCCTGACAACATTTGACTTGGGATAGAAAAGCAGGCAATCAATCACAATGCCAAACACTCAATTACAACCACACAGGTTTAAATACAACTCTAGACTGTCTACAAAATAGACCAGCTCAACGAATGGGGAACTATCCTAAAACCAACTAGCAGGACACGTTCACCGATACTTCAGTCTCCACCTTTCCAGAGTTAGGGCTTCGGGTCCTCCACAACCGCCATCTAAGGACCTGAAATTTTAATCCCACAACCGGGATGAGACGATGTCTCAGCAAGTTCAACCCCCTAAACCCCTATTAGAAAGAAAATACACCCCGAGTGGCCTAGCCACATCACACAGAAGACTTACCTCGCCTCAGTTCCTTCCTGCAAGTTAGCACAATTTCAAATCACTCAATCACCGATAGCAATATGAACTTAACAACCGGAACGCATTCTCTTTCACATAACCAACAACCGCGGGGGTCCTGATTATAAGACTAAATCGTTATGACACGTCCCATTCCATGCCACACAATTTCGTCCCATAATCCGACACATCAATAACACCCAACATGCATTCCAATTGTTATTCACTGCCGCACAAGGGCATAGCCTACTCGCTGTTCGGCTATCTACTGACACTCATGCCAGGCATCGCCTCCCCCCATGGAGCGCGGCTTCGTCGGTGCGTCGACGGCATTCCCGAAGGAGCATGGGCCCGAAATCTCTGCGACCCGCATCCACCGCGTGGGCATCCCATATAGGGGCACGTCCGACTCAACAGCCCAGGACGATTCCTCTTAGTTATCACACAGCCAAAAGCATACTCGGCCCTAGGACACTTTATATTTAAATCAATGCTTCCACTTAAAATAGTGATCCCGGCCATTTTTCTTCATATTAAAAATATTCCAGAAATTACTCGCGTGTGTGGGGACACGCTAATTTCGCATCAACAAGCCAATATCCCTCTTTTTCAAACCCCACTATTTAATATAATAATTAAAATCCAATTTTCGCATCAAAACCCGATACTTGGGTTTTTATCAATAAAATCTCTATTTATCACAATCAACACTCAATTTGCCACATACATTCATCAAATTTAAATTCTAAAGGCACAGCAGCAATCGGCACGAAATTCTGATAATATAAGGTCCCGACGAAATTTTCGAATTTTAATAAATAATTAAATTTATTCCGAAAATTAATTAAATAATCATATTCCTATTTTTCACAATCCACATTCAATTTATAATATCCGACCATCAATTTCAAAATCCGAATACACAGCAGCGACCGGCACGAAATTCTGAGAATTTAGGGTCCCGGCAAAATTTTCGGAATTTAATAAATAATTAAATTTATTCCGAAAATAATTATATAATCATATTTTAATAATTTCGAATAATGATATAATATTAAATTATTAAATAATTTCGAAATGTTTAAATAAATCAAAAGTAAATTCCTTTATGTCACATCAAGGTTTATTTTAAAAATAAACCTTCTTAATCCTTAAACTAAACATGTTTAACTTTAATTAAACAACTTAATCTAATCCATATTTAAATAAACTAATCTACCAACCTAATCTTACTTAACTTAGACTAAGCACACTTAGGGCATCATTAACCATCTAATCAAGATTTAGTGAGTTAAACTCACCGGATTAACGAACCGAGCGAACCAAAACGACGGGGACGACGCGAGGATCGACTTTCCTCAAAGCGGGCCAAGCATCCGGGCTCGGGAAGGCGGCCAAAACGGGCCACGAAGCTGCTGCATACCCATTTTTCTGGGTTGCTGTCCATGGCGGTTTGAGGCCGAGAATGGGCGGATCCGGCGCCGGTTGAGGCGGCCAAGGGCGGCGGAGGCAAGGCGAAGCTCCGGCGGGCTAAGGCGGAGGTCGACGGCGGCGAAGGGAGCTCCGGCGAAGGCCCGAGCTGCTGGAATGCGGGCTGGTGCGGACGAGGGCGACGGCGAACGAGGGAAGAGCAGCGGCGCGAGCGGGCGGCGCGGGACGGACGCACGGCGGCGGCGGCGACGACGGCGTGCGAGCGGGTGGCCGGCCATGGCTGCTCCTTCTTCTTCTCTGCAAATTTTCTGGTCTTCGCACCATGGAAAATGGAGAAGAAGGCAACGGGAGGGAGGAAGAAGAGAGGGAGGAGAGAGAAGGAGTGGGGGGCTTTTCTTTTCTTTTTTTTTTTTTCTTTTTTTTTCTTTAATCCAACAAAAGTGGCCCACCATGACCTCATGGATGATGTCATACTCCACTCACCCAAAACTCCCACAACATTATTCCAATGGGTTCACTTCCATTTTCCGCCGGGGTCCAATTTTTGTGCATCCAATTTCTTCAATTCTCATCAATTCTCTTCCAATTGAATCAAATTGAAGTCCATAAAATAAATTCAATGTCACCACACTTCAATTCACATCTTCACTTGTCCATAGAGCCAACTTAAGTCCTAAAAGCGCGACCAAAGACGAGCCTACTAATTTCCCGAGCCAAATTAGCCATTCTCTGATTATTTTGCTGAAAAGCTCGGCTTGCATGAAAAATTCTCCCAAAGATGATTCAATGATCTTGAAATGATTTGTGACACACCCAGACTTCCAATTTCTGAATTCGATCTCAATTCCACGGTTAATTTCACTTTGGCACGATACTAGCCGGCCCAACCTACCGGGTAGCCTTTAGAAATTTTTATGCATTTGACCTGTGGTTGATCATCTCAAGCCACAATGTACATCTTTGAAACATTGGCGACTTACGGTTGTCGGGGTAATCTCAAGGTTTCAAATACGAACACAGGGTACCCAATCGATAGAAAAGTGGGTCCAGTGTCGATCGACAAGGATTATGCGCTCCGGTGGAATCACCCACACTTGATCACATGCCTCTGTCGAGTCGACCTATCTCCGATCTCTAATCAATTTTAAATTGTGCCGTAATGACCCTTGCAGACTAGCTCGGTCGAAAAGTCACTTCCTGATCAAATTCTCGAGTCTGATGCATTAGAAACTCTTAACAGCTTCAGCCGATAGACTAGTTTTCACATGAGTGGCCGACTCAAGGAAAAGAACTATATGCGTGCCAACGAAATGCCCGTCTCAATTTATTGAAAATAGAGTCGGAAAATCGGGATGTCACACGCTAACGTGACATTTTTATGCTTTTTTTCTTTTTTTTGTTTAATTTTTTATTTTAGGGTTTTGGGGAGAAGGCCAACAAGGGTGGCTGGCGAACCCCTACTAGGCATAGGCGAGGGCGAGGGCGAGGGTCGGCCATGACCAGCCACAATGAGGGCGCACAAGCCCTCATCCAGAATCGGCAACCTTGCTTGGGGTCGGCAAGGGCCGCTAAGCCCTCGCTTGGCTAGATCTGGCGAGGGCATTGCGGGACTTGCCCATAGCTAGCAAGGGCCCTGATCTTCACCCCCCCCCCCAACCTCTCTCCAAAACCCTAAACCCTAAAACAAGGAAAAGTAATTTAAAAAAAAGGCATAAAAATTATTAAAATATCATTAAAATATTATTAAAAAGTGTCACATTCGCACCAGCTATCTACATCAACAATTTTCGACTAGACTTGGCTAAATAGACTCAATTAACAAAAGTTGAAAAGGCTTAGGACTTAATTGGCAAAGTTGAAAGATTTAGCACTAAATTGACAAAAGTGCAATAGATTTAGAACTTTTTGGAAAATTTTTCCTTTTTATTTCCTTAACAAAGAAAAGAAAACGTAATTAAGTTAAGCTAGAGTGGGCCGCCAATCACATGCCCTTCGTGAGGTAGCATGTGGAAGATTAAAATATTCAGCCACCGTCGTGCACCACATGCATCCTTGTAAACATCACGTATAGATGGAGAAAAATGTTCAGCCGGTGTCACACACTGCATGCCAATTTTTTAGATATGGATGACGTGTTGTGATCAAGGTGGTTATAAATCGCATCAATTAATAGTGACGTAAAGTCTCTCACGCAATGTTTTATTGCAAAATGACGACTTCATTCCTGAATTTGGGGTGGAGATTAGTGTTTAAGGTAATAATATGCTTGCCAGCTAGAATCAAAGCAATCTATACAATGCTAGAATTGCTTCAATTTCAAGTAAGCATTTATCACCCTCTTTTGGCTTTTTTGTGACTTTACTTGTTATGGTAAGGTAAATAGGTGAATTCTATATTCCAATTAATCATATTAGGCTAGTGTTGTGTGCTAGACAAAGTGTGAAAATCACACTATTTAAAGTGAATTTAAATTTGGAACAGTGATTGGGAAACCAAATTTTAACTCTCGACCTATATTCCGATATTCTCAATTAAAGTAGATCATATGCATGCTAGTACAAATGTTGGAACTTTAATTTGTCACTTTACTTTCGTCTTCGGCAAATTAAAAGAATTGCTCAACCATCACGTATCCAAAGGTGGTCTTGCGAGTAATGGGTTGCTAGTGTTTTGCCTTTAATGGTTCTTGAAAGGTTTTAGCACCATTGTCAGTGTCATATAAAAGTTGTAGCACTAACTTTTTCTTTTCTGAAAATTTGTATAAAAAATCTTAAACCTATTATATTTTTGTTAATTAAGTCATAAACTTCTTAATTTTGTCAATTAAGTCTTAGACATTTTAATATTTTGCTAATTGAGTTTATCTAATCAATTTTGGCTAGAAATTATTGATGTAAACAGCTAGTGCAGACGTGGCATTTTTATGCTTTTTCTCTTTTTTTTGTTTACTTTTTTTTTAGGGTTTTGGGGAGAAGGCCAACAAAGGTGGCTGGTGGACCCCTACTAGGCACAGGCAAGGGCGAGGGTTGGCCATGACTAGCCACAGTGAGGGCACACAAGCCCTCACCCAGAATCGGGCGACCTTGCTTGGGGTCAGCGAGGGCTGCTAAGCCCTCACTTGGCTAGATCTGGTGAGGGCATTGTGGCCCTTGCCCATAGCTGGCAAGGGCCCTGATCTCCCCCCTCCCCCCTTGGGGACTCTCTCCAAAACCCTAAAAAAAAAGGAAATGTAATTTAAAAAAAGCATGAAAATTATTAAAATATCATTAAAATATTATTAAAAAGTGTCACATCCGCACCGGCCATCTACGTCAACAATTTTTAGCTAGACTTGGCTGAATAGACTCAATTAACAAAAGTTGAAAAGGCTTAGGACTTGATTAGCAAAGTTGAAAGATTTAGCACTTAATTGACAAAAGTGCAATAGATTTAGGACTTTTTGGACAATTTTTCCTTTTTATTTCCTTGACAAGGAAAAGAAAACTTAATTAAGTTAAGCTAGAGTGGGCTGCCAATCGCATGCCCTTCGTGAGGTAGCATGTGGAAGATTAAACTATTCAGCCACCATCGTGCACCACATGCATCCTTGTAAACATCATGTATAGATGGAGAAAAATGTTCAGCCGGTGTCACACACGGCATGCCAATTATTTAGATATGGATGCCGTGTTGTGATCAAGGTGGTCATAAATCGCATCAACTAACAGTGATGTAAAGTCTCTTGTGCAATGTTTTATTGCAAAATGACAACTTCATTCATGAATTTGGGATGGAGATTAGTGTTCAAGGTAATAATATGCTTGTCCGCTAGAATCAAAGAATTCTATACGATGCTAGAATTGCTTCAATTTGGAGTAAGCATTTACCACCCTCTTTTGGCTTTTTTGTGACTTTACTTGTTATGGTAAGCTAAATAGGTGAATTCTATATTCCAATGAATTAGATTAGGCTAGTAAAAGTGAATTAAAATTTGGAGCAATGATTGGGAAACCAAATTTTAACTCTTGGCCTATATTCCGATATTCTCAATTAAAGTAGATCATATGCATGCTAGTATGAATGTTGGAACTTGAATTTGTCACTTTACTTTCGTCTTGGGCAAATTAAAAGAATCACTTGACCATCATGTATCCAAAAGTGGTCTTGCAAGTAATGGGTTGCCAGTGTTTCGTCCTTTAATGGTTCTTGAAAGGTTTTAGCACCAATGTCAGTGTCATATAAAAGTTGTGGCACTGACTTTTTCTTTTCCGAATAATTGTCTAAAAAATCTTAAACCTATTATATTTTTTGTCAATTCAATCATAAACTTTTCAATTTTGTCAATTAAGTCCTAAACATTATAATATTTTGCTAATTGAGTTTATTTGATCAATTTTGACTAAAAATTGTTGATGTGAATAGCTGGTGCTAACATGGCATTTTTATTCTTTTTTCCTTCTTTGTTTGTTTTTTTTTTTTTTTTTATGGTTTTGGGGAGAAAGCCAACAAGGGTGGCTGGCGGACCCCTTCTAGGCACAGGCGAGGACGAGGGTCGGCCATGACCAGCCACAGTGAGGGCGCACAAGCCCTCACCCAAAATTGGTGACCTTGCTCTGGAGAGGGCATTGTGGCCCTTGCCCATAGCTGGCAAGGGCCCTCATCTTCCCCCACCCCCCCCCCCCGGGTCTCTCTCCAAAACCTTAAAACAAAGAAAAGTAATTTTAAAAAAGGCATAAAAATTATTAAAATATCATTAAAAATTTATTAAAAAGTGTCACATCCACACCGGCTATCTACGTTAACAATTTTCAGCTAGACTTGGTTGAATAGACTCAATTAACAAAAGTTGAAAATGCTTAGGACTTAATTGGCAAAGTTGAAAGATTTAGCACTAAATTGACAAAAGTGCAATAGATTTAAAACTTTTTGGACAATTTTTCCTTTTTATTTCCTTGACAAGTAAAAGAAAACTTAGTTAAGTTAATCTAGAGTGGACCACCAATCGCATGCCCTTCATGAGGTAGCATGTAGAAGATTACAATATTCAGCCTCCGTCGTGCACCGCATGCATCCTTGTAAACATCACGTATAGATAGAGAAAAATGTTCAGCCGGTGTCACACAGTGCATGCCAATTGTTTAGATATGGATGGCGTGTTGTGATCAAGGTGGTCATAAATTGCATCAACTAATAGTGATGTAAAGTCTCTCGTGCAATGTTTTATTGCAGAATGATGACTTCATTCATGAATTTGGGATGGAGATTAGTGTTCAAGGTAATAATATGGTTGTCAGCTAGAATCAAAGCAATCTATACAATGCTAGAATTGATTCAATTTCGAGTAAGCATTTATCACCCTCTTTTGGCTTTTTTGTGACTTTACTTGTTATGGTAAGCTAAATAGGTGAAGTCTATATTCCAATGAATCATATTAGGTTGGTGTTGTGTGCTAGACAAAGTGTAAAAATCACACTAGTTAAAGTGAATTTAAATTTGGAGCAATGATTGGGAAACCAAATTTTAACTCTCGGCCTATATTCCGATATTCTCAATTAAAGTAGATCATATGCATGCTAGTACGAATGTTGGAACTTTAATTTGTCACTTTACTTTCATCTTGGGCAAATTAAAAGAATCGCTCGACCATCATGTATCCGAAATTGGTCTTGTGAGTGTTGGGTTGCCAGTGTTTCGCCCTTTAATGGTTCTTGAAAGGTTTTAGCACCATTGTCAATGTCATATAAAAGTTGTGGCATTGACTTTTTCTTTTCTGAAAAATTGTCTAAAAAATATTAGACCTATTATATTTTTGTCAATTCAGTCATAAACCTTTTAATTGTACCAATTAGTCATAAACATTTTAATAGTTTGCTAATTGAGTTTATCTAATCAATTTTGGCAAAAAATTGTTGACGTGAACAGCTGGTGCTAACGTGGCATTTTTTTTTCTTTTTTCTTTCTTTGTTTGCACATATATATATGGTTTTGGGGAGAAGGCCAACAAGGGTGGCTAGTGGACCCTTGTTAGGCACAGGCGAGGGCGAGGGTTGGCCATGACCAGCCACAGTGAGGGCGCACAAGCCCTCACCCAAAATCGGCGACCTTGCTTGGGGTTGGCGAGGGCCACTAAACCCTCGCTTGGCTAGATCTGGCAAGGGCATTGCGACCCTTGCTCATAGCTGGCAAGGGCCCTTAACTCCCCCCCCCCCCCCGACCTATCTCCAAAACCCTAAAAAAAAAAAAAAAAAACTAATTTAAGAAAAAGCATAAAAATTATTAAAATATTAAGCTAGAGTGGGCTGCCAATCGCATGCCCTTCTTGAGGTAGTGTGACACCCCGAACCCTTCTCAGGTCGTCCCCAACGCCGATGTTACACTTTCTTTCCTCTTTCTCCCTTGTACTTAAAACAAGTGTCGTTAATCACAGGCAATTTTTTTTTTTTTAAAACGAATCGGTCCCAATGCGACTCATAGCGGAAGCAAATTAGACATCACCATCTATCCCCCTACCAATCCATGATACAAATACACACCACTAATCATCAAGATTTAAAAGATAAGCCATGCCACTATTATTTACATATTATCATGATGGGTTTTTCACGGGTCGATACAACAAAAGGAGACCAAGATTTTTAGCCACACTCGGCCTCATCCCAAAAAGATACTACGACCCCTAAAGAAAATCACATGACATCCCCCATCTAACAGCGGCGGCTACTCCCCAAAAAGATGACACCAGCTCTCTACCATTCACGCAACCATCACACCCATCCAGGTGCATCGGGTGGTGGTGGCGGCAACATTCCCCTAAACACTCCGTCTCGGCGGACATGAACAGACAAAAACTCTTGGATGACTGGGCCCTCAGCCAGGCCCACGTCGTACGTGACCAGCACACGCACTCGCACAAATGTCAGTCCAGGGATAGTGACGCAGTCGATCTCCGTACATTCTACTTCTACATCTGACGGGATACCATAGAAGGTGCCTCGCGTGACGGTAGGAAGCGGCATCTTTCTAATCTGAAATGTTATCCCCAAAAGGGGTGAGTACAACTACCCAGCAGATGAGGAAGTCCAATAACAACTCAATGCACCATACAATTCATACATGCATTGCAGGCGTTACTTACCTTGTAACCATGCACATACCATCATGTATCATCAGGCATATCATCATGCGTATATCATCCTCATCATGCATATCATCATGCATATATCATTATCATCATGCATATCACCATGCATATCATCATCATCATCATGCACATCATCATGCATATCTCATTATCATCATGCATATCATCATCCTCATCATACACATCATCATGCATATCATCATGCATATCATCATGCATATATCATCCTCATCATACACATCATCATGCATATCATCATGCATATCATCATCCTCATCATACACATCATCATGCATATCATCATGCATATATCATCCTCATCATATACATCATCATGCATATCATCATGCATATATCATCATGCATATCATCATGCATATATCCTCATCATCATGCACATCATCATGCATATGTCATTATTATCATGCATGATTTAATTCCAATGTCATCTTGGACCATCATATTTCTCATTCCCGGGACCAATGTTTGCATCCCCCATGCATCAAGATACAATTTCAGATCATCCGGCTCCCCCACTCTCCGGGCATCTCGTACCCCAACTGGCATCACGAGGACCCTCCGGTATCCAGCCATTTAAGGCCATCGGGCAACCGGCCGCACCCTTCAGGCCAGGCATCTCGCACCCAATCCGGCATCGCGAGGTATCCCTCGGCATAATTACCATGCTGAGCTTTCGGCTCCCCCACTCTCCGGGCATCTCGACACCACTCGGTCTCCCGAGGACCCTCCGGCATTCGGCCACTCATGACCACCGGGCAACCGGCCGTACCCTTCTAGCCAGGCATCCCGATACTCCCGGGGCATCATAGGCTCACCTCCGACGGTCTTCTCAATTCATATTATTATGATTCAATTTATCATGACATATGATGTGATGACAATTCAAGATCATGCTCCACATTGAATACGTACATACATTTCAATTCCATGTCATACATACACCAAGACTTCATCACATAATAACATTAATTAAATGGAATCTATGGCCAATAAAATAATCCATTATTATTTTATTTATTTATTTATTTATTATTATTATTATTATTATTATTTTATTATATTTATTTATTTTCATAAATAAATATTTAATATCTATGATTTTCCCAAAATCATAGTATTCAAACAATCACTAATAGGATTACAATTTCATATAAAATTCATGGCCAAATTGAATTTCTCATAAATTTCACAATTTCCATGAAATAGCACCTTATATTCGGGTAATGGCCAGACTTGCACAGTTTTCAAATAATTTCGATTAAAATACTCATATGGCCTTCAAAAATTACGAAATTTTACAGGGTGATAGCCAACACATTTTCGTGCACTTTTCATGAAGAACTCTAAGCCAAATTCTTTTTTAGATTAATTTCTACAACCCCACGAAGCTTCTGGAACCACGACCGCGTCGTCCAGAACACACTTCATATTCGAGTATGTTGTAGCTTAAGGTGTTTCCTACAACTTTCAAGAATACAACAAAGTGATATCTCCAACAAAAATCAACATGCGACCAAGAAATCAACAAGAGGTCAGTGAAAATTTCGCAGATCTAGGGTCTCCGTATAATGGAACTTTTGACCCCTCAAATGTCCATCGTTTTCTACGAATTTTTAGTATGTCATAGTACAAGACATTAGCTTCAACTTTCGTGAAGACACCGAAGCCAAAATCGAACTCCAAACACCCATGCAAACTCGAACAAGCCACTGACTCCAACAAACCGAACAAGAACAGTCACACGGTTTGCAAATAACCAACTCTTACCTTGATTTTTCGCACAAATCATACCTAAAATCTAACATGCAAACACCACAACACACATGCAAGAGAAGTTACGGACTCCACTTGCCTTAAAGATGAACAAGCAACAACGAACGGCGATGATCGGACGGCGAACGAACGGCACCCTTCCGGCTCCGCCTCCTTCCCTCTCGGCTCCTCTCCCTTTCTCTCAAACTCTCTCTCTCGCACACCTCTCTCTTTCGACGAAAATGAAGCAAGAAATCCGGCCACTCCTCTTCTCTCTCTCTCTTTTTATATCCCCTAAAGCCCATGATTAGTAATGATTGATCCACCTATTGTCCAACCAATGCATGCTCTCCTTTGTGCCACATGTAGTTTTTATTTTTGAATTTAAATGGGCTTGGGCTTAGGCCCATCCGGCCACTCCCTTGGGCTGGTCGAAATCCTTCCCTTGGCTTCCATTTGGGCCGGCCATTCGGCCCACTAGGCTTAGGCCAATGGGTCCAAGGCCCATTCCGAAAATAACCCTCTTTTTCCCTTTTTTTTTTTTTTTGAATTCCTTTCTATAAATATTTCTAAATTTAAATTTCATCTTGGCCAAAGTCTTGGGACACTTTGTTTATTAGGATTTAAATTTATAATCTCATGGCCAATTATTAATCTATAAATTTAAATACACAAATCATCAAATTAAAAGACAAATCGGCTAAGGTATAAGCCAAAAGAAATTCTATCACCTAATTAAAGATTTTAACACACCTTAAGGCTCGGCTTTGAATTTCTGGGATGCCACAATTCTCCCCTCCTTAGAGAATTTCGTCCTCGAAATTCAAGCACTACTCGCGCCTTCTTGAAACAAATAGGGATACTTTTCCTTCATCTGATCCTCACCTTCCCATGTGGCTTCCTCCACGTCATGATGTCGCCATAACACCTTAACTAATGGGATCTTTTTAGTCCTAAGAATTTGCTCCTTTTGATCCAATATCTGCACAGGCTTTTCAATGTACCTTACTTTCTCATCCATTTTGATGGCTTCATGATCGAGTATGTGACCAGGATCCGACTGGTACTTCCTCAACATCGATACATGAAACACATCGTGCAGATTTGCTAACTTAGGAGGTAATGCTAAACGATAAGCCACGTCTCCTATTTTCTTAAGTATCTCAAAAGGTTCGACAAATCTAGGGCTTAACTTACCCTTCTTCCCAAATCGAGATATCCCTTTCATTGGAGATACCTTAAGGAATACATGGTCTCCTACACTAAATTCTAAAGGCCTTCTATGTCTATATGCGTAGTCTTTCTGTCTACTCTAAGCTATTCTAAGTCTTTCTCTGATAATATCGACAGCTTCAGCGGTAACTTGTACCAATTCAGGTCCTGTCAACTTCCTTTTACCTACTTCACTCCAACAGACAGGAGTCCTACATCTCCTTCCATATAATGCTTCATAAGGAGCCGTGCCTATACTCTTCTGAAAACTATTATTATAGGCGAACTCCACCAAATGCAATCTTTCATCCCAATTTCCTTTGAAATCGATTGCACAAGCCCTTAACATATCCTCTAATATCTGGATTACTCTTTCTGATTGACCATCTGTCTGAGGATGAAAAGCAGTACTAAGCTGAAGCTTAGAACCTAACGCAATTTGAAGACTTTTCCAAAAATTCGATGTAAACCTCGAATCTCGATCTGAAGTAATGGTCACTGGAACACCATGTAAGCGTACCACTTGACTTACATACATGTCCGCATACTTATCCATTGGGTAGTCCATGCGAATCGCTAGGAAATGTGCCGATTTAGTCAAACGATCCACTATAACCCAAATAGAGTCATGACCACTTGACGTCCTTGGCAATCCTTGCACAAAGTCCATCGTTATATGTTCCCATTTCCATTCAGGAATATCTAATGGTCTCAAGAGTCCTGCGGGTTTTCGATGCTCCGCTTTTACTTGCTGACACGTCAAACATTGAGAAACGTACTTAGCCGTATCTGCCTTCATACCATTCCACCAAAATTGCTAACGCAAATTTCTGTACATCTTTGTACTACCTAGGTGGATACTATAATTACTCTTATGTGCCTCCGACAGAATTTCCTTCCTCAATTCCTCATTGTTGGGAACACAAAGTCGTCCTTGACATCTTACTATTCCATCATCAGAGATCTGAAATTATGATCTTTTTCCTAAAGATACAGCATCCTTCACTTTCAAAATCTCTGGGTCAGATTCTTACAGAATGTTAATTTTCTGGATAATCTCTGGCTCAATCCTCAATGCACTAAGCATACTAGTAAGACAATCCACTTCAAATTTAAATTCGGAATTTGCCACAGATTCCAACAATTTCCATTCCGCCATCCTCAAACTAGCTATTTCTGCGGCCGACTTTCGACTAAGAGCATCTGCTACTCTATTCGCTTTTCCTGGATGATATCTTATCTCACAATCATAATCCTTCAATAACTCCATCCACCTCCTTTGTCTCATGTTCAACTCTTTTTGTGAGAACAGATACTTCAAACTCTTATGATCCGTGTAAATCTCAAACTTCTCCCCATACAAATAGTGTCTCCATATCTTCAAGGCAAACACTATAGCTGCTAGCTCTAAATCATGCGTCGGGTAATTCAGTTCATGTGGTTTCAATTGTCTGGATGCATAGGCTATGACCTTGCCATGCTGCATCAAAACACATCCTAATCCTTTGTGAGATGCATCATTATACACCGTAAAACCATCAAGTCCAGTAGGTATAGTCAGAATTAGAGTTGAAGTCAATTTCCTTTTGAGCTCCTGAAAACTCCTTTCACATTCTCCATTCCATTCAAATTTCACATTCTTTCGGGTCAACTTAGTTAAAGGCCCTGCCAGTCGTGAAAATCCTTCGATGAATCTCCTATAATAACCAGCCAGTCCTAAGAAACTCCGTATTTCAGTAGGTGTTGTCGGTCTCGGCCAATTTACTATCATTTCAACTTTTGCCGGGTCTACCGCAATTCCTTTTCCTGACACCACATGTCCTAGAAATACTATCCGATCCAACCAGAATTCACACTTACTGAACTTAGCATACAACTTATGCTCTCTCAGAGTCTGCAAAACTATTCTCAAATGCTGTTCATGCTCTTTAGGTCCTTTCGAATATACCAGAATATCATCAATAAACACAATTACAAACTGGTCTAAATAAGGCTGAAATATTCTATTCATCAAATCCATAAATGCAGCAGGGGCGTTAGTCAATCCAAATGGCATAACAAGGAACTCATAGTGCCCATAACGAGTTCTAAACGCAGTCTTAGGAATGTCCTCTTTCTTGATTCTTAACTGATGATATCCCGACCTCAAATCAATCTTAGAGAAAACTGAACTTCCCTGGAGTTGGTCAAATAAATCATCAATTCTAGGCAAAGGATACTTATTCTTAATGGTCACCTGATTCAACTGCCTATAGTCAATACACAAGGGCATCGATCCATCTTTCTTTTTCACAAATAAGACCGGTGCACCCCAAGGTGAAGCACTTGGTCTAATGAATCCTTTATCAAGCAATTCTTGCAGTTGCACTTTCAATTCCTTTAATTGAACTAGGGCCATCCTATACGGGGCTTTTGATATTGGTCCTGTTCCAGGCATTAATTCAATTTCAAACTCAATCTCTCGCTCTGGCGGTAATCTAGGCAGTTCCTCAGGGAATACATCTTGAAATTCATTAACTACCTAAATTTCATCAATCTCAGGCTCTTCCCTAGTATAATCTTTAACCATGGCCAAATATCCTTGACATCCTTTGTCAAGTAACGCATAGGCTTCTATTGCTGAAATAAGTGCTACAGGTAAATGGGTCTGACCTCCAAGAAATTCACAACTAGACTGATCAGGTAAGGTAAATTGGATTACTTTCCTATAACAATCCATCTGAGCCCGATATTTATGAAGCCAATCCATTCCTATGATAACATCAAAATCATACATGGCCATTACAACTAAGTCTATTTCCATATCTTTTCCTCCCATTGTTATCTTACAATTTCCACACACCAATGTAGACAATAACATATCCTTTAGAGGCGTAGAAATACAAAGAGGCATCTCAAGAGGCATAGTTTTTATCTTACTCTACTGTCTATATCTTTCAGACACAAACGAATGCGTAGCACCCGTATCAAACAATGCATATGCCTTTTTATCATTTATAAGGATTGTACCTGAGATAACATTTTTGGAAGCTTCCGCTTCCTCTTGGGTAATCGCATACACTCTTCCCTGTGCTGGTGGCCTCCGGGAATTCCTTGGTAAGTTTGGCTTAACGAGCGATTCCGCAACGGTTGCCGCACCGAGCCCATACTCGCGTGCGATCTCTCCTGAGGGCAGTTTCTCTTAATATGGCCTATCTGTCCACAACCATAGCACTTTGGTTGTCCAATGCAAGGTCCTGGGCCATGTCGCCCATTACACATTCGACACTCCGCATTCTGATAAGGTGTCCTTCCCAAACTCAGGCTACCCTTGCCTCTTCCATAATTCCCAAAATTACTCTTCTTTTTAGATCCCCAGGTCTGACCTTGACCTATATAGGGTCTCTTATCCCTTCTCACATCACTAAAAGACAATGGTTTCTTATCCTCTGAATATTCCCTCATCAACTCTTGTTCCACCAACTGTGCCTTTTCATAAATCTCATTATAATCTCTTATGTTCAAAGGCACTAGTTGTCTCCTGATATCAGTCCTCAGCCCTTTCAAAAATCTCTTAGCTTTCTCTTCCTGGTCCTCAACTAGCCTAGGAGCATATCTAGACAATTCAGAAAATCTAGCCTCATACTGATCTACCATCAGCTCCTTTTGTTCTAACTGAACAAACTCAGTAATTTTCCTATCCTTAGCACAGTCAAAAAAATGCTTCCTATTAAAAGCTCTCACAAACTCTTCCCAGTTAACCTCAGTACCTGGTGGGAAGATCGTATCCCTCGATGCTCTCCACCAAAACTTCGCATTTCCCTCCAGTTGGTACTCCGCTAAAACTATTTTCTTAGCATTAGTGCAGTCCAACAGCCGGAAAATTCGTTCCATCCCGTCAATCCATTGCTCTGCCTCCTCAAGACTTCCCATTCCATTAAACTTAAGTGGCTTCAGCTTCAAAAACTGCTCCACTAGTCCTTGAGTACGGCGTTCTGCTCCGGGCTGTTGCTGCGCCTGCCTCTCCATCAGATTTCCAATATTGGCTAATGCCTGCAGGATATCTTCCATTCGGGGTTCAGCCCTTGCAGTAGAGGCTTCAGCCCTCGATGGATGAGCACTTCCAGCTCGCACCATGACTTTCCTGCAATTTCCAAGCATTGCCTCAGGAATAATCTGAGACTCACTGCCTCCACTCAAAGCAATTACTATCACTACATAAGTAACATATACATGTTACTGGCACCTAAAAGCAGCTCAAAACAAACTACTAGGGATCTACGAGTGAATACCCATCACCCGTTATTCATTTATTTTGTTTTATATCCTATGGTGTGCATTGTCATCATGTTTCCTCAATTTCCAAATGAGGCTCCTTATCACTCCACCTTTAACCATTCGCTCTGATACCAAAAAGCGCGGCTGTGACACCCCGAACCCTTCTCAGGTCGTCACCAGCGCCGATGTTACACTTTCTTTCCTCTTTCTCCCTTGTACTTAAAACAAGTGTCGTTAATCACAGGCAATTTTTTTTTTTAAACGAATCGGTCCCAATGCGACTCATAGCGGAAGCAAATTAGACATCACCATCTATCCCCCTACCAATCCATGATACAAATACACACCACTAATCATCAGGATTTAAAAGATAAGCCATGCCACTATTATTTACATATTATCATGATGGGTTTTTCACGGGTCGATACAACAAAAGGAGACCAAGATTTTTAGCCACACTCAGCCTCATCCCAAAAAGATACTACGACCCCTAAAGAAAATCACATGACATCCCCCATCCAACAATGGCGGCTACTCCCCAAAAAGATGACACCAGCTCTCTACCCTTCACGCAACCATCACACCCATCCAGGTGCATCGGGTGGTGGTGGCGGCAACATTCCCCTAAACACTTCGTCTCGGCGGACATGAACAGACAAAAACTCTTGGATGACTGGGCCCTCAGCTAGGCCCACGTCGTACATGACCAGCACACGCACTCGCACAAATGTCAGTCCAGGGATAGTGACGCAGTCGATCTCCGTACATTCTACTTCTACATCTGACAGGATACCATAGAAGGTGCCTCGCGTGACGGTAGGAAGTGGCATCTTTCTAATCTGAAATGTTATCCCCAAAAGGGGTGAATACAACTACCCAGCAGATGAGGAAGTCTAATAACAACTTAATGCACCATACAATTCATACATGCATTGCAGGCGTTACTTACCTTGTAACCATGCACATACCATCATGTATCATCAGGCATATCATCATGCGTATATCATCCTCATCATGCATATCGTCATGCATATATCATTATCATCATGCATATCACCATGCATATCATCATCCTCATCATACACATCATCATGCATATCTCATTATCATCATGCATATCATCATCCTCATCATACACATCATCATGCATATCATCATGCATATCATCATCCTCATCATACACATCATCATGCATATCATCATGCATATCATCATGCATATCATCATGCATATATCCTCATCATCATGCACATCATCATGCATATGTCATTATTATCATGCATGATTTAATTCCAATTTCATCTTGGACCATCATATTTCTCATTCCCGGGACCAATGTTTGCGTCCCCCATGCATCAAGATACAATTTCAGATCATTCGGCTCCCCCACTCTCCGGGCATCTCGTACCCCAACTGGCATCACGAGGACCCTCCGGTATCCAGCCATTTAAGGCCATCGGGCAACCGGCCGCACCCTTCAGGCCAGGCATCTCGCACCCAATCCGGCATCGCGAGGTATCCCTCGGCATAATTACCATGCTGAGCTTTCGGCTCCCCCACTCTCCGGGCATCTCGACACCACTCGGTCTCCCGAGGACCCTCCGGCATTCGGCCACTCATGACCACCGGGCAACCGGCCGTACCCTTCTAGCCAGGCATCCCGATACTCCCGGGGCATCATAGGCTCACCTCCGACGGTCTTCTCAATTCACATTATTATGATTCAATTTATCATGGCGTATGATGTGATGACAATTCAAGATCATGCTCAACATTGAATACATACATACATTTCAATTCCATGTCATACACATACAAAGACTTTATCACATAATAACATGAATTAATCAAATGGAATCTATGGCCAATAAAATAATCCATTATTATTTTTTATTATTATATTATTATTTTATTTATTTATTTAATATCTATGATTTTCCCAAAATCATAATATTCAAACAATCACTAATAGGGTTACAATTTCATATAAAATTCATGGCCAAATTGAATTTCTCATAAATTTCACAATTTCCATGAAATAGCACCTTATATTCGGGTAATGGCCAGACTTACACAGTTTCCAAATAATTTCGATTAAAATACTCATATGGCCTTCAAAAATTATGAAATTTTACAGGGTGATAACCAACATATTTTCGTGCACTTTTCATGCAGAACCATAAGCCAAATTATTTTTATATTAATTTCTACAACCCTACGAAGCTTCTGGAACCACGACCGCGACGTCCAGAACACACTTCTCCGAAATTTGTAGATCTCGCCCATCAAATCTCTTTCGTTTCCTCTGAAATTTGAGTATGTTATGTAGTAAGGTGTCCTTTACAATTTTCATGCAGAGATCTAGGACAAATAACCAGATTATGGTCACCATTTTAGTCCATGAAGTCTCGGGTGTCTCGAGATACTTCACCAGAATCATTATTTCCAAGATCTAGCCGATTCACCAAGCTATACTTGTTCTTTTTGCTTCATATTCCATTATGTTGTAGCTTAAGGTGTTTCCTACAACTTTCAAGAATACAACAAAGTGATATCTCCAACAGAAATCAACATGCGACCAAGAAATCAACAAGAGGTCAGTGAAAATTTCGCAGATCTAGGGTCTCCGTATAATGGAACTTTTGACCCCTCAAATGTCCATCGTTTTCTACGAATTTTTAGTATGTCATAGTACAAGACGTTAGCTTCAACTTTCGTGAAGACACCGAAGCCAAAATCGAACTCCAAACACCCATGCAAACTCGAACAAGCCACTGACTCCAACAAACCGAACAAGAACAGTCACGCGGTTTGCAAATAACCAACTCTTACCTTGATTTTTCGCACAAATCATACCTAAAATCTAACATGCAAACACCACAACAGACATGCAAGAGAAGTTACGGACTCCACTTGCCTTAAAGATGAACAAGCAACAACGAACGGCGATGATCGGACGGCGAACGAACGGCACCCTTCCGGCTCCGCCTCCTTCCCTCTCGGCTCCTCTCCCTTTCTCTCAAACTCTCTCTCTCGCACACCTCTCTCTTTCGACGAAAATGAAGCAAGAAATCCGGCCACTCCTCTTCTCTCTCTCTTTTTATATCCCCTAAAGCCCATAATTAGTAATGATTGATTCACCTATTGTCCAACCAATGCATGCTCTCCTTTGTGCCACATGAAATTTTTTTTTTTTTGAATTTGAATGGGCTTGGGCTTAGGCCCATCCGGCCACTCCCTTTGGGCTGGTCGAATCCTCCCCTTGGCTTCCATTTGGGCCGGCCATTCGGCCCACTAGGCTTAGGCCAATGGGTCCAAGGCCCATTCCGAAAATAACCCTCTTTTTCCCTTTTTTTTTTTTTTGAATTCCTTTCTATAAATATTTCTAAATTTAAATTTCATCTTGGCCAAAGTCTTGGGACACTTTGTTTATTAGGATTTAAATTTATAATCTCATGGCCAATTGTTAATCTATAAATTTAAATACACAAATCATCAAATTAAAAGACAAATTGGCTAAGCCATAAGCCAAAGAAATTCTATCACCTAATTAAAGACTTTAACACACCTTAAGGCTCGGCTTTGAATTTCTGGGATGCCACAGGTAGCATGTGGAAGATTACAATATTCAGCCATCGTAGTGCACCACATGGTAAACATCACATATAGATGGAGAAAAATGTTCAACCGGTGTCACACACTGCATGCCAATTGTTTAGATATGGATGACGTGTTGTGATCAAGGTGGTCATAAATTGCATTAACTAACAGTGACGTAAAGTCTCTTGTACAATGTTTTATTGCAAAATGATGACTTCATTCATGAATTTGGGATGGAGATTAGTGTTCAAGGTATTAATATGGTTGTCAACTAGAATCAAAGCAATCTATATGATGCTAGAGTTGCTTCAATTTGGAGCAAGCATTTATCATCGTCTTTTGACTTTTTTGTGACTTTACTTGTTATGGTAAGCTAAATAGGTGAATTCTATATTCTAATGAATAATATTAGGCTGGTGTTGTGTGCTAGACAAAGTGTGAAAATCACACTAGTTAAAGTGAATTTAAATTTGGAGCAGTGATTGGGAAACCAAATTTTAACTCTCGGTCTATATTCCGATATTCTCAATTAAAGTAGATCATATGCATGCTAGTACGAATGTTGGAACTTGAATTTGTCACTTTACTTTTGTCTTGGGCAAATTAAAAGAATCGCTCGACCATCATGTATCCAAAAGTGGTCTTGCGAGTAATGGGTTGCCAGTGTTTGGAAAAGGGTGTTGTTTTTCGGTTTCTTGTAATGTAATGCAGGGTAAATGGGTGCTTCTAAATTTGGGTCCTGTCTCAAGTTAATGCTTCAATAGTGGCGGTTCTGAGGATGATGTAGAGGTAAATTCAAGGCTAATGCTGCTTTAGCTTGCTTAGTCATATATTATATATATGATTACAATTATGCTTGAATGTAAATAATAGTAAAATCTGATTTGTATATTCACAATTATAAGATCATTTTTGACATAAAGAAAAGACAATGGACTGGCAATCACAAATTCTTATCTAATATGAGCCGTCACTTGAATCAATTTCCTTTTGTAGATGGCTAGGTTAGGCTAGGCAAGTGCTCTTGCCATTCCCTTAGTCGTGGGTAACCCTTAGTAGTACGGTCTAATTCTTTTTTTCTTTTTCTTTTTTTGTCTGAAATGGATAAATTTCATTGCTTAACCACCATCAGAGTACCACCATCAGAGTACCACAAGGTTTGAACATTTAAGCATAAAATTAACAAAAGAGAAGGGGGTCCAATTTATCCAGTTAAGAGGAAGTTATCCTGCTTTGTGGGCTTTTGCGACCCAATCAGCTACTCTGTTGGCATCTCTGGGCTTATGGGCTAATGTGACATGAGGCATATGCATCAAAAGAGATCTGCAGTCGTTGGTTACTGTTTGTGCGGCCCATACACATCTTTTTGACCCAAAATCCCCTGAACCACTTCTAAGTTATCTAAACTGAGTTGGAAGTCTTCTGTACTTTTCAAGTACACAGTAGCTCGTGCATTTCTATCTTGGTTGAGGTTTTGCAACCAGAGCAAGGCTTCACGCACCGCTAGGGTTTCGGCGATTAGGATTGAGGGCGCACAGGTGGATTTCGTGAAGCCGTCAATAAGGAGTCCACTGCTATTTCAAACAACTCCTGCGACTAAACTTGATTTCGTGGAGCTGCACCAGGCGCTGTCAACGCTGATTATGCAGGTATGGGTCTTCTCGAGTTTTTTGGGGCTGCTGATCATCGGATATGGTCTCATCTTGTTGTGCGGGGTTTTGTTTTGTAGGAGCCGGTTGTTGAAGAGGAGATTCATGGATGTCGCATCCTCAAAAATCAGCCTGAGGTTTGGCCGATGAGCTTGGAAAATTAAGGCATTCCGTGCTTTCCAAATTTGCCTTAATATTTCAGCAAAGAAAGCTTTAACCTGAGGATCCGCTGCCGAGGTAAGGACTTCCAGAACCCATTTGTTGATACGGGTTATTTTCTTCGGGGAGGTGTCAATCCGCAGTCTCGAATCTGACCATATGGGTTTTGTGCAGCTGCACAAAGTGAATAGATGTTTGACCCTTTTTGGGTTGTGATGACAGATTGAGCATCTTGGATTTGTTGTTATATTCCTCTTGAATAAATTTTCTTTGGTAGGGAGAGCATTGTTGCACAAGCTCCATACTAGGAATTAGACTTCGAGGCTGGTCTGTAGCTTCCAGATTTCATGCCATAGTGTTTTGGGGGTCTGATAGGAAGTGGAGGGTAGCATTGTTGGTGAGTTCTTCTTGTGATCTCTGAGTCGATTATAGCCACTCTTGACTGTGTAGGTTCCTGAGCCATTTGCTGTCCATATTAATTTATCAGGTTCTAGGGTAAGACTAAGAGGAGTCGATAATATTACATTGGCCACAATCTCACCAAAGATCATTGTAATTTGCTGGGCATTCCATTCTCTGGTATTTTGATCTATTAATTCCACCACCATTTATGGGTCGTTTCTGTTCAAAGGTCCACCAATCTTTCCAATGGTTAACCAGCAATCCTCTCGAATTCTGATTTTTTCCCCATCTCCTACTTCCCATTTAGTTGCAGGTTCAATTACTTCTCTACCCATCAAGAGACTTTGCCATCCCTAGGACGGTCTATGGCCTTTATGTGCGTTCCAGAAAGTATCTCTTGGAACATATAAGCTCCTTAAAATTCTGCTCCATAGGGCTTCCGGGGCTTGAATCAGTCTCCAAGCTTGTTTCCCTAGCAAAGATTTGTTGAAATTCACTAGGTCTCTGAAGCCGAGGCCTCCACTGTCCTTTTGGGTTTTCAAGAGTTCCCAATTCCTCCAATGAACTCATTTCTTTGCTGAATTTTGTTTCCACCAGAAGTTGGATATTCGCTGTTCTATCGCCCAACAAATAGATATTGGGATTTTGAAGAGAGACATAGCATATTGTGGCAAGACTTGGACTACTGTCTTGATGAGTATCTCTTTCCCCGCCTTGGAGATTAGTTTTTCTTTCCAGCCCTCTAATTTTTTCTCGACTCTAGCAAGGACCCTAGCGAACATATGTTTTTTGGTTTGGCCCCAATCTAAGAGTATTCCCAGATATTTTCCTGTTTTCTCTATAATATGAATCCTTAATTCATTTGATAGGTTTGATTTTAAGAGATGGGGGCAGCCCTTCCCGAAGAAAGTCCCAGATTTGTTTAGGTTGATGGCTTGACTCGAGGCAAAGTAGTATTGGTTAAGGATGTTGGTCAGATTTTGGGCTTTAGTGATTGTACCATTTAGGAAGAAAATAGCATCATTAGCAAATAAGAGATGTGACAAAGTGGGGCAAGTTGTGTTTACTTTGATTCCCTTTATGGTTTGGTCTTCAACTACTTTTGTCATGAGGGATGAAAGAGCATTAGCCATGAGAATAAAGAGATAGGGGGATAATGAGTCCCCTTGTCGAATACCTTGGGTTGGGATAAAAGGAGTGCAGAGATCCCCATTTACTCTAACACTATATGAGATTGAGGAGATGCATTGTTTGACTAAGAAAACCCATTTGTCATTAAATCCCAGCTTTAGCAGATAATCGCATAAGAAATCCCATTCCACCCTATCAAAGCCTTTTTGCATGTCAAGTTTTAGGACTGCTTGAAACTTCTGCTTTCTTTTCCTCACTCTTAATTGGGGCAAAAGAACAGCCCAAGTGCCATAACTTGGCACAGGAGAACATTTAAGTGCCATAACTTCGAAAAGGTACACTTAAGTGCCACTTTTTTTAAAAAGTGGGACACTTAAGTGCCACCTCCAGTGACCCTTACCGGAAATCCTACGTGGCAATATTTTATTTTATTTTTATTTCCTACATGACTCGCCGGAGAGCTAAGTCGGCTCTAACTCACTAGAAACGACGTCATCTGCATAATAAAAGCCCCATATCTTCCAAAAACGATGTCGTCTCCCAAAATGCCCCAAATCTAAAACCCTAAATCGGCCAAAATCCCTATTGAAGTGCTCAAATCCAAGTCTCAAACCCTAATTTTCATTTGCTCAAAATTCCTTCGTCAAATCTTGAAAATGGAGAGTAGGACTCGCAGCAGTGCCCCAATTTCCTCTCATCGAAGCGAAGGAGAAGGCCACCGTTTCTGTTTTTGTGGGTTACCGAGTCCAAGAAGAATATCATGGACTCGAATCAATCCTGGGAGAAGATTTTATGGATGCACTCGATATAAAGAAGCGTCGAAGTGCAAATACTTCAGATGGGTCGATGCAAAGTTCTCTGAACGAGTCACAGAGATGATATTGGATCTACTTCATAAAAGACAGCAATCTCCATCTGTGTTTGTGGACAACTTGGATAATGTTGACTTAATGCAAGCTCAAGCGTCTTCAATTAAACTTTTCAAGAATGAAGTCTCAATGCACACTCAAGCATCTTCAACTAAACATTTCAAGAATGAAGTTTTAATGATAAAAATTGAACAAAAGTATTACCAAGCATTTATTATGGTGTTGTTTTGTTGTCTATTGTACTTTATGATGAAATGTAAAACACTTGAAAATAAGAAAAAGTTTCTCCGACTGCCATAGTTAAAAATGGTGTTGTTTTGGATTAAACGTATGCTTTTTTTTCTTTTTGAAAGATGCGAAGAAGTTTGTGTTGTTCCATAAGATCATTGTGGCTTTGTTGTTGTTTGTACTGTCATATGGAGTTGCCATAAGTTAAACTACCATCATCTTCTCTATTTTGATGCAAACCAACATATACACAAGACAATCTTACCTTTACCAAAAATATATATATATATATACACAAGACAAACATGAGTGATTACCCGAGTGCCATAAGTTGTATTTAGTAACCACTTAAGTGCCAGTCGCAATGAAAAAATGATTACTTAAGTGTCAAGTTATTATTAAAGTGATCAGTTAAGTGTCATTTCTCTAAAAATTGCGCCAGCCACCACCACCAGTTGCACCACCAACCATCACCACTAACCACACTACACACTAGGCGCTCCAGCCACCACCATGTTGGTGGTGTTGCTGCACAAGGTACTAGTGTAAGCTGAGCCTTGCACTAGCTTGCACCAGTACACATGGTGTAAGATGTGCAAACTGCACACTTGCACCAAGTGTAAGTGCAGCATACTTAAGCCTATAACCCCCACCACAAACCCATAATCACCAGGCATCACCACCAGCCACACCAGCACCCCAGCCACCACATTAGCACCCCAACAACAAAATCACTACCATCAAACATCACCATCCACCACCACCAGCCACAGCAGCACTCCAGCTACCACCACTGAACACCAACAGCAACAACAGCGGCAGCAAGTAAAAGCAGAATCTATGATAAATAGCAAAAATTGACAAGCAGCGCAAGATCATTTCATTGATATTGAAATTAAGTCTCATAACATCAATGCCAAACTAAAGAAAAAAAAAAGATAACCATCCATAATAAGTGTTATTATAATATTAACGTTTACATAAATGTTTTGACTCATAAGCTCCACAAATCCTATCACGTCACATCTCATCATTCAATATGCACGACATCCCCTATTCGTGCTCCTTTCGATGGGCCTTTCACTTGATTCATAATTCTTGCACTCTTTCTAACTGGACGTGCAACTTCTTCTTCAACCTTCTCAGTATCCACTGACTCAGATGGAGTTACAAATGTCCCAGGCCGAATTGATACAAAAGGAGCTACAACTGGGTTCTTTCTCTTCTTTCTTGTTGGCATAGTTGATGTTTTCATTTTTGTTGGTTCAGTCGTTGATTCTTGAGTTGGGCCTAAGATAAGAACCTCTAAATTTCTGCCAAGCTACAAAAAAACAATAAATTGTCAGCAAAAGTCTACAGTATAAATTAAATTAAATGCAGCCAATAAAACTTACATTCAGAATAATTGTTCCAATACGCTCATCTGTAGAAAGGCCATAGCCATATTGTCTTAACTTCTTCCCAAGTGCCCCTCTTGTTTGAATAGAGGCGTCACTTTCAAGAACTTGTGATTTGTTGGCTTTTTTTCTTGCTTTCTTAAGCCTTTCAGCTACAGCCGGGGCTTCTTCGACCAATTCTTCAGCTGGGCATCTTCTAGATGGCCTTTATGTAGCTACCCCTTCACCTAGCCTTCTTCTAGTTATCCTTCTGTCCTTCAACTTCAATGACACCTCCTTCTGTTGGGCCTTATGGTGGTATTGGTGGTGATACTTGCGGTGCCCCTTGTAATGATTCTTCTAGTGGCCCTTATGATGACCCTTAAGGTGGCTCTTGTGATGGCCCTTCAGTTGGCAGTTGAGTTCCAACTTGCTTTCTTCAAACCTGAGAAACAGACAAAAGACACCATAAATATAACATCAATAAAAAAAAAATGAAAAACTGAATACAAATGGTTGAATTTACCACTGGATATTTTTTTCGCTGCTGAAGAATAGTCGACTGAACTGGCCATGATGCTACTTGGGCTAATCCTTCAGCTGGTCGTCTTCTACCTTGCCTTCTTCGAACAGGCTGTTCAATTTCGTGACTTACCGGGGTTCTTCTTGTGACCTAACAAACACATTACATACAAAGCCAAATAGGATATTATGTACATGTTTATGATAAACGACAAAGCAACATAAACATAAAATAGATTTCATGACTTACCGGGGTTCTAGTTGTCGACAAAACAACAGTCGACTCACTTGGCCCTACTATTTGCATTTCTCCAATTGTCTCTTCACTAGGCCCTTCACCTTGCCTCAACGGTTGTTGTTGCTTCCTCAATTGACAACCTTTAATATTATGGCCTGCTAGGCGACAATAAGAGCACGTTATCTTTACACCATGCATGCTCATTCTTTGCTAACCCAAGACCTCTCCCTTCACCATTCTTCATCTTCGTTTTGGCCTTCCAATTTTCTTCTTCAGTGGCAAAGGTTGAGGTGTTTCACGATCCGTGGGCTCCCAAAACTTGCTACTTCTAATTAGCTGCATCATGAACTGATAGGAAGCAAGGTATTTTGATTTATTGTACCAATTATTGATGTAATCATCTGTATTGTCGCCCTTCAACTGGATGGCACATATGGCATGTGCACATGGAATTCCACTTACTTGCCATTCTCTACATGAACACTTCCTACTTCCTAGATTAACAACATACTTATCAGCACCCGTCATTATCTCATATCCGCCATCTCCATTTCAAATGGAATGACAATGCCTACTTGCAGCCAAGTTCTCATTCAATTTCTTGGCAATCTTAAGACCATATTGTCCTGTCGGCTTTGCAACCTCATCTCTTTATTTCTGCAGCCATATCATAACCGCAACTTGTATATCATCAAGCATTGAAATGACTAGTTTGTATCTAGCATCTATTATCTTCAAATTAAATACTTCACAAATGTTGTTGTCGACGTTATCGCACTTGAACTCCTCATTGAAGAATGCCATGCACCAATGCTTCGGTTCTAGTTGAAATAGGGTAGCACAACCTTCCTTTGTCAACTGAAGCAGTCCTTCTTTAGCTATCCTAAAGTCATCCGTGTTTGCACTCTTTGCTAATTGCCAAAATTGCAACTACAGCTTATCCCCTTTGTAGGTCTTTGCCCAATTTCCATATATGTGCCGCGCACACATTTGATGTTCAGCATGGGGCAATAACTCGATTACTACTGGAACCAATCCCTATAATAATTCAAAGTAAGAAATACTATAGCAAATTACATGTTTATATTACAAAGCAAACTATTGACTAAATTTTTCAAAAAACAAGTATTACTTTTTATTGGTCGCTCATGAATGCCCACCCTTCCCCATTTGTTATCTCCAAGTCAGCCATCGGATTTTTCAAGAACCAGGACTAATTATCCTTGTTCTCAATCTTTACAATAGCCCAAGCTAGTGGGAACATTTGGTTATACGCATCTTTTCCAATTACCACCAACAATTCTCTCTTGCACAAGCCCTTCAAGAAACAACCGTCCAATCCTATAATCCGTCTACAACCAACTAAAAATCCTCGTCTGCATGCATCAAAACACACATAGAATTTATTGAACTTGGTCCCATGATCAGGAAGCGGTCTCTCAACCACCTCTACATACACTCTACTTGTAGGTTTTGTAGACTACACTCCCAAGCATACTCTCACACCTGCCCATATTCCTTAGCATACTAACTAATAAGTATCTTTATTACCTTTTGCTTTGCTCTTTTGCACTGAGTCCTAAATACATTGATGCATACACGCTCCTTCACCAGCATCCTAAAGTTAGTAATTTTCATCTTGGACATCAGCTTGATCAGATCGAAAAAGTGCTTGGACAACCATGCACTTGTTATCCTTTTGTTTTAAAAATTAATGGAACAAGTGTGTTCCTCTTAGTAGGCTCTAATCTGGAAAGACCCACTCTTCTTAACAAATGCGCCGTAAATCTTCCATGGATAGTTTTGTTGCGAACACCTAGCTCTTACAAATTTCTTAGTATTTCTAATGAAATCAATATTTCTTTGTGTAGCAATGGAGTTCTTCAGTATAGCTTCCCTAAATTGTATTACATCGTGGAATTTCATACCTACTGACAAAGTAGGAGAGGCAACGGATGGATCATAGGAAAGAAACTTACTTTTCCTTCTACGCACAGCTCGTTGATCTTCTTCAAGTTCGTCTTGGGAAGTAGCAGTGTCGATACTTTCTTCATAATCAGTCTCTTGGCCAGCAACACCAACATCTGCAGAGCCTTCGTCTCTGTTTGGAACTTCATCAACTACCTGCAAAGTTGCAAATTTATCTAACAAAAAGTTCATTTGTTATTTCCTTGACTATGTAAGCTCCTCATCGCCGTCGTCACTTAAGATTAATAAATTCTCAGCAGCCAACCCTTCATCATCATCGTTATCATCACCATCACTGAATTCAGCTACTTCCCAATCTAATTCGGTGATGGTGATATCACCTATGTTACAATTGCTCTGGTGAATAGCATCTACGTCCCTCTCCTCCCCGTCCTGTCCATCATGCCCTGCTTCATCCCTAACTTCAGTACTAACTTGAATATCATCTCCTCCTTCTCCTACTTGGGTGATATCTTTGTCATCATCTTTGTCCTCACTATCACTATTGTTTTCAACAAATACTTTCACATCTTCGCCATGGAGATAATGATATAGAACATCCTTAAAACCATTATCATCTTCCAAAACTCTCAAACCATCTCTCAAGTCTTTCCCAAGAACACAATACAACAACTTTTGTACTCTACACGGCTAAAATGTCACTATATCCCTAACAAATCCAATATAAAATGCCTTCTTTATATCTACAAAGATAGTACCCACATTCCCCCTCTCATACTCCCACTCATCCTCCCCAATCACAAACTCACCACCGTAGTAAACGATGACAGCAACATAGTCTTTATCATGAGCCATTTCTGCAATAAAAGAGGGCAAATATACAATTAACTTTTAGGACCACATTCACAAAGGACAACAGACAATTGCAAGTGGAGGTCCCTACACTCTTTATTAAAGAAAAGAAGAAAGATGATGCATAGGTCAGACGACAGCTGCAGCTTAAAAAGAGGCCTTAGGACAAGGACAAATAGAGATGGGACCCAACAACTACTTTGATTATGTCACTGCATTCCTTTAAAATATGGAAAGATCCCTCAGATAAGCATGGGTCCTTATGACACCAATTTCAACAATGCAATTTATTAAAAAAATATCCAGAAGTCCCCATCCCCACGACAACCAAAGATTCGATTCAAACATGTCCAAGGTCCAATACTCCGAACCCTAACAATCACCAATCACCATTGCACATTTCACATCCGACCACTACAAATTACTTTTGCACATCATAATTCAACATCAAAGCCCTAAATCACACATCACAGTGGATGGGGCGACGTCGAGCCCTACACCGACCCATAATTTTCCCCCTGTCGAGCCCTACACCGAGCCCTACATTTCAAGGCCGATCCTAAACTGTCAATTCGAACCCCCTAATAGGATTTTAGCACCACATCTGAGTCATAAATCTCACATCAATACCATCCAAGCTTGAGCTTTCCCAGTCGACCCCTAAATTTCAAGTCCAAGCCCTGATAAACGAGTCGAAACCCTAATTTCACCATAGGGGAGAGGAAGAAGAGAAAAAAACCTGAGCAAATTGACGACCACGAGCGACGATGGCGAGTGACAACGGCGAGTGATGACCTGCGAACGGCGACTTGTGAACAGCGAGCTGTGAACGGCGATGGAGAGGACGTCAGATCTGGTGTGAACTGATGGACGAACGGTTAAAATCCAAATAAGCTAAACAACGTCATTTAGCACTAAGAAAAAACGACGTCGTTTAGTTTGGCCAAAGGCACAATGGATGGGGTGACGTTGTTTTCCTCCTCCACATGTGCTTTTTTTTTTTTTTAACTAAATTGCCACGTCAGTTAAGCATGTCGCAGGAAAATGCCACATCTGCATTTTGGCCAGTTTTTAGCCGAATTGGCACTTAAGTGTTCTATTTTACTTCAATATTGGCACTTAAGTATACCTTTTCAAAGTTATGGCACTTAAGTATCCCTCCGTGCCAAGTTATGGCACTCTAAGTGTCCCAAACTCCTTAATTGGTGTAGGACCTCTTGAACAATGAAAATATTGTCCTGGATTTGACGGCCGCTAACAAAAGCACTTTGTTCTTGGGGGATTAGGTTCGGGAGGAGGGGTTTTAAGCGGTTGGCCATAGCTTTAGCAATGATTTTATAACTGAAATTGCAAAGACTAATAGGCCTATATTGGGTTATACTTTCAAGGTGGGCAACTTTAGGAATAAGAGTGATATAGGTCTTATTCAACTCAGGATCGAGAGTACCTTGGCTGAAAAAAGAGTCTACCATTCTGAAAATGTCTTCATGAACCACTGACCACTGGCTTTGGTAGAATAATCCGTTGAGTCCATCCGGCCCTAGTACTTTAGTAGATCCCAATTGAAAGACCGCATCTCTCACTTCTTTTTCAGAGATAGGCTTGATTAGGCTTTCATTCATCTCATCATTCACCAGTTGTATGCATTGATCAAGGATTGGTTGATAGTTTCTCTCCTCTACCGTGGTATATAAGGATTGGTAGAAATCCCTGATGTGTTGTTTTATGGTTGAAGGCTCACGGCTCCATGTATTATCATCGATCCATAACATAGAGATCTTGTTCCAAACTCTTCTTTGTACAGTCCCGGCATGAAAGAATTTTGTGTTTTGATCACCCCACCTCATCCACTTGATTCTTGACTACATGCTTCAATACATTTCTTCTTGTTGCCAAAGGGCTTCTATTTGTCCAATCACATTTCTATACTCCTCTCTGTCATGTTGCTCTTCCTCCTTGTTTGTCATCTTCATTAGTCTTTGCTTGAGTATATCTATTTGTCGGATTGCATTGTGGAAATTTCCCCTACTCCATTTGGCTAGATCAGCTGTAACTTTCTGCACTTTTCTTGTAAAGTTTACTTAGTCAATGTTGTTTTTTCCCCAAGCCTCTTGAATGACATTTATGCATTCCTTTTCTTCAAGCCAGTACGCCTCAAATATGAATTCCTTCTTTCTTCTTATAGTATTTGGTTCTAAGGCAAGTAGCAAGGGGTTGTGATCAGAGCCAATCACCAGTAAAGTAAGGACCTTTGCGTTTGGAAATTGTACTCTCCATGCCCAATTACATAAGGCTCTATCAAGCCTTTTCTTCACTAGGTCATCTCCTTCTCTATTATTAGGCCAGGTGAATTTGTAGCATTTACTTTCCATGTCCATTAAAGAGCAGGAGTCTATAAAATTACGAAAAGCCACCATTCTGTGTCTATTTGCTTCTCTTCTTCCAACTTTTTCCCAATAATAAAGGACTTTGTTAAAATCTCCCATACAAAGCCAAGGTAGGTTGTTGGATGAATTAATTGAGGATAGCATTTGCCAAAGGCTTAATCTCTCTTGGAAGGAGGTAGATGCATGTAGAAATGATATTCTCATTTGATCGTTGCTGTTGAGGACTTTGCACTTGACATCAATGATCTCCCCTAAGCAAGCCATGACTTCCACGTGTACTTGATCATCCCACATGAGTATTAAACCCCCTGCAATTTCGACTGGATTAATTATAGTAGAGAAGTCGAACTTTAGACTCTTTCATACTCAGTCAACCTTGTTTTCTTTATTCTTGGTTTCCATAAGGAACACCAAGTTAGGCCTTTCTTGAGCCACTAAGGCTCTAAGGTGCTGAATTGTCAGGGGTGTGCCCAGGCCCTGACAATTCCAGCATAGGATTTTCATGTATAACCTAGTGGCTTATTAGGGCTAGCCACCAAAGCCCGTTCCAGAACACCTTCCATCGATTATATAGGGGTATCCAATAAGTTCTCCTCATCGAGGAGCTGAATTGAGGAGGATCTCTTCTCATAAGGGTTAACCCTTTTCTACTTTTTTGTCACTTGAGTTTTGAGTTTGCTTTTGTTTTTCTTCAGGTGATCGGCCCATTTGTCCTCCATAACTGAGGGAAAAAGCAGGAGTTGGGTTTGTTGAGGTCTCTTCCCCTTATTTGGGGAAACATGACAATCCATCCATACATCATCTCCTGGATCATTTGCTGGGACAATGGGTAAAATTATGGCTAAGGCTTCTGGTTCAGCAACAAATGGTTCTGATCTGGATATTTTATCAGTGGATGGCATGGGGGTTTCAGGCACCATTTCTTCCTCTTCAGGTGGGTGTTCAATTTGCCCATAGAAGGTCTTCCAACAAGGGCTGGACTCGCTGACTTCTGCTTTCAGCCAAGACCCGTATTTTCCAGGCTTATCTTAAGACAATCTAGTCTCTTCATAAGGTATTTCAAGGCAGAAATTAGCGTAATGTCCAATTCGACCACATGAGTAGCAGAAATGAGGTAATCTTTCATATTTAAACTCCAACCACCATTTATTTCCTCCTAGATTAACCATTGTTCCTATTTTCAGGGGGTTTGACAGATTGAGGCTGACTTTTGCCTTTCCTACCTTGCACTAGCTATTGTTCAGGGCTTCCAATTTAACATCCTCCACTTTGCCGAGTTTAGGGGCTATGTTCCGAACTGAATCTTCATTTATCCGAGCTCGAGGTAACCCCAAGATATGCACCCAAAAGGCATTATGTGAGAAATCATAGCAATGTTCAGGGATGTCGGGGTCTCCTTCCAAGAGAACAAGTAAGTTACTTGCAAATGACCAAGGCCCATTTTCTAAAACTCTTTTTTTTTTTTTTTTGTCCTCCAACGATTCAAATATGAATGAGAAAAACCCAATGCTATAACTTCACATTTAACATATTATGATTTCCATGCCCTCCTCATTGTGCTGATAAATGCCTGGAAGTTGACATTTGGTTTAGAAATCAATTTTCCATAAAGGGTTAGTTCACTTTCCTGTTTATCTTTGTCAAGTATATGGGCATCTAGCTCCGTGACGTCATCTTCCGACCAAGGGTCCCCAATTCTTCTGCATAATGTTGCCAGTCGGAGTTGGTTTTCTTTAATTTTGTCCATCTTTAACCTGTATGGATGCTTGTTTTGGTGGGACTAAAAATTGAGGTGGAGTGAAGGGAGCTCTATGATCCAGGAAAGGATTACAGGGGCTTGTGGTTACTGGTTTTGCAGAATAGTCAATAGGGTTTGAGATAAGGCCGAAGTTAGCGATTATCAAGCATGTGGTTAGGCATTGGATGGGGTAGGAGTTTGTGATTGCTGGTTATGCCGGATGAGAAGAGGATATTGGGTTTGGGATGAAAGACAAATTTAGCGATTATGGTTTAGGGAAAAGTACCTTTGTGAGTCCCTTCTGCGCAATCCACCATTTTCGCAAACTAGAGGGGAGAGGTGGGCTTGATTCAATTGAAGGGCAAGATCTGGATTTAGGGTTTTGGTGTGCTAAAGGGCGTCATCTGATGGAGAATGGTAAGGAAGCTAATATGGTGGAAAGGGTTTGCGTATAGCCATAAGATTGAGCAAGGCCACAAAATGGGAGTCTAGGGTTGCAAGGGAAGCAGCTATCAACAAGGATAGAGGGGGAGCTCACACCACTGATGAGAGGGGAAGCGCAAAGGAGAGCGCGAGGCCAGAAAGATTGAATAAATGACTAAATCCATTTGCTCCTTCCTTTTGATGCAAGTAAGGGACTGTCCTTATATTGTCTCGGGCCACATACCCTTCTCATAATATGTTTCCTATCTTTCTAGTCCGGTTTCCATAGTTCTCCACAATTTAATGGACATTAAGCATAACTTTCACCCCAAATATTTGAGAATATTAACTCTTTGTATTGCACGGAATAGCATAATACAATTTCAATAATATTTGATAATATTATATTTAAATTTTATGAAAAATTAATCCATTCCTTTTTTCTTTTGGGTCAAAAAGACTATTTCATTCATCGTCGCAAGATATCGGAAAATGATAGATGAGTCTGGGAACACAACATATTCCAAAGAGGCGAAGGGGGATAACGTAACCAATTAGAAGGGAGGGATTTCCTGCGTTGAGCTTTGGGGCAAGCCCAATCAGCTTAGCTGCTTGGCCTCACGGGGGCACTCGTCCGGGCCATAAGTACATCCGGCGGTCTTCAATCACATCATGCAGGGCCCATGGGCTTTCGCTTTCTACTGAATTGGACTGCACTATTGATGAGCTAGGGCTTCGGTTTGGCCCCCAGGAGACGCGCGCACTGTTCTTGCAAAGCCGACAATCAACAACCTTCTACCGGCGGCCCCTACGAACTCCGGCCACCGATCCTTCAACACTTCCTTCCACCCAAGAGCCGCCGTCGATGTTGAGCTTGATGGATTTTACTAGCCAGCGGAACCCATCGAACTGGCCGAGAAGGTAAGCTTTCGTTCCCTGTTTCTTCCCCTTCGATTTAGGGTTCCCCATTTGATTTAATTTTGACCTACTCAGCACGATCCTGCAAGTAGAGAGGGAAGGACCGAATGGAGCTGATCTCTCTCTCTCTCTCTCTCTCTCTCTCTCTCTCTCCGCCATTGTCAAGCGAAAGCGAAGCTGAAACAGAGATTGGAATTCTCGATCGCTGCCCTCGATCACATAAGGTGCTTCTCTATAAGTCGATTACTTGTTTGCTCAATTCGCCAAATTTGGCACTTCCGATCCTCAATCCCAATTTCCATATTCTGTGGGAAACGGATGGCGAATTTGTCGTTGTGTGCCCTCCATTTCATGGTACTTAAACGTGTATACTGACGGTTAAGCCTAAGCGTGAGATCAATTTCTTGTTCGGAGGTGTGGCAAAACTTCGAGTCTAGGGCTTAGGGTTTTCCCATTTGTTGGTCAAGTTAAACGCTTATTTATGACAAAGGAGCTGTTTTGACTACTGGCGTTTTTCCTTTTTCCTTTTGTTTTGTTTTTTTTTTTTTTTTTTTGGGGGGGTTGGTGTTTGGAATTTGGGATCTGTTTCCTGAACCATCCAAGATTCTTGTGGGGGTTGTTGGTTAGGGCCTCTGTGTTAGTCGATAGTAAGTTTCTGTTGAATGTACTCATCTTGGTGAAGTAATATCAGTCGGTGTGTGCCGGGTGATGTCCATGAATTAACTTTGGAATTGT
Organism: Eucalyptus melliodora; assembly: GCA_004368105.4. Taxonomy (NCBI): domain Eukaryota; kingdom Viridiplantae; phylum Streptophyta; class Magnoliopsida; order Myrtales; family Myrtaceae; genus Eucalyptus; species Eucalyptus melliodora. The sequence goes on from CM023411.3 coordinate 9,730,781, forward strand.
TGCCATCGGTTGCACGTCCTGGATGTGCATTCGCTTTTGTTCAATTGAACTGTGTAGTTTCGATCCATCCCTGAGACATGGTCATTGGGTGATTTTTGTAATCGCTCGTGGTTGTTGTCTAAGTTGCTGTAAGGGCTTGGCTTGGTTATTTTAACCGAACAATGCTAAGGCTGGAGGCAGATTTGTGCTTGTTGACGCCTAAATTTTGACAATCCAATTATATATCTATTGCATAAAAATTAGGGATTGATTTTTAACCCCTAAAAAAAAATTACATAGCATATAATTTTAAGTGCACTTATTTATTATTATTGCATTGATATTGGGCTGGTGACAGATGAATTTGAATTGACAGTTCTGAACTTTAATTTGACGAGTTGGACGAAGCCCACGCAGAGAGCAAATTAGCTTGAGCCCTTTTTTTTATGACCGAAAATTATTTTGTGAGAAATAGAGATTTGATATTTTCGGTGATATGACGGTGGATTTTTCAATATCCTCGAATAGGGTAAGTGTGACAAAAAGATATTACGAGCTCATCTATGCAAGATTTGGAATTTGAGAAAAATCTTATTGCAATCTTAGATGATAAAATCGGTAGAGGATATTCGAGAGGAAATCTTTGTATAAGCTACGAAAACCTAAATGTATAAATGTATACTGTGCTTTCTTAAGGTGATAGTTTGGTCTTTGTTTTTGAATTGCTTCAGTCAAAACATGATGTGAAGGACAAGAATAGGTGACTGAAGTTGATAAGAAGCTACACGGAGGGCATTAAGGTCATTGACCTTAAGGATGCACAGCCAACTGTGATGGAGGACTTACGGGTGTATCTACTTGCTGATTGCGTTCCCCTTGATTCATTGTGACTCGAGTCTGGTTTTCCATTCTTTTAATTGACTAAGATAAAAGGCAGCTGAAGTTAGTTTGCTAGGCTAGCACACAATGGCTTTCTCTAAAAGGGGTTTAAAATATGTTCTTGAGAGTACTGCGTAGTCTTTATAGCTTTCCACTTGATTGTTGCTGGGGTTTATGATTCATTTTTTGCATTTCCTGTAATTAAATTGAAATGACTGCTGAATGAATGTTGGAGTTCCTGCCATGTCATTTTTACCTTCTGAGATTGATTGGGTAGTTTTTCTAGACTTCTAGTTGATTATTGGACCCAATAACACACGCACACTTACTGCATCAGAACACAACCAGTGAAACTGTGATATAAGTGTTTCATGCTTTACCTAAATTTCCTATTGCTATTGGAATGGTTAATTTTTTTTATTGTAAGCAATATTGGTATCATGAGGAGGTTCTTATCAGAATCTGAATTAATGTGTTAGGTCTCTATTGTCTTTTAATTTTAGTTTCTACATAACTCATAGATGGGACCTCCACTAATTAAGCGTTTAGTAGACAGCGGGGCTTAAAAAGTATATGATTATCGTTTTTGTGTTGGTCCGGGAATGACAAATGGAGTTCTTTGTCATGCTTCTTGATTTCTAAGGCATATATACAAAAGTTCACAGGCCTGAAAGCTGCTGGTCAAGTATGGCTCCTATCGAACTTCGACTCTCAGGAGGATATGGCCTACCCAAATGATCCCAAAGTGCCCATAAAAGTAGATGATGATCTGAAGCAACTCTTTTGGAGTATCGAACTACCGCGGGACATGATTGACATCGAGAAGGATCTCCAGAAGAATAGGATGAAACCATCAACAAACACGACGCAGAGAAGGCTTGCGGCCCAAATCCATGGGATTTCGCAGAAGCCCAAGCTCAAGAAGAAGAAGCACGAGATCAGCAAAAGGACGAATCCCACCAACGTTCATCTTCCAGAACTCTTTGAGAATCTGAGAGGTTCCTGAAGGATGGAGACGCAGAAGCTGTCCTCGGCAAGCAAATACCAGAGGACTGCATGGACGGCAATCTTTTTCCCCGTGTATATTTGAGTGTTGTACTTACCGCATGCTTGTTTTTGGATCGTTGATCTCGACCATAATTTGAGGTGTACAGTCGCCGAGTTCTTAAAGTCAGATTCATCCAAGTTCAAAGGAGGCAAAGGAAAGCTATTGAACCGGATTAGATCCACAAAAAGACCAATGACAAATACATAGCGGCATCTGTCTTCTAAGCACTTTTTGCTTCTTCCGATTCCTGATTGACAAGTGAGTGAGTGGTATCGACAAAGCACCTGTTGCTTGGAGTGATAGTCCTGTCTCTCTGCATTATTAGCATGGGCAATCTAAGGGCACGTTTGGCAACGATTCTGTTCCTGGGAGCTGATTCTGACTAGAAATGATTATTTTTATTCTGTTCCCGGGAATTGATTCTGAGTAAAAAAGCGTGTTTGGTAACTGTTCAAAATTTTTTATTCTAGAATAGAATTGCATTTGGTACCGTATTAATTGATTCTGTTCCAAATTAATTTCTTTTGATTTTTAAATAAATTTTAAATAATTTCTTTACTTTTTTACCTTTTTCTTTTCTTTTTTCCTTTTTTTTCTTTTTTTCCCTTTTTTCCTATTCTTCTTCTTCTTCTTCATTTGGCCGGTCGCCGGACCGACGACCGGCCAGACGAGGGTCGACGACGCTCACCGAAGCGTCACCGGCCCTCGGCGAGGTCGACCTTTGTCGGCCGAGCCTCGCCAGCAGCTGAGCGAGGCTCGCCCAGCCCCACCGAGGCTCGGCCTCGCTAGATCTGGCAAGGCCGAGCCTCGCCGATGGCCAGGCTGCCTCGCCCAGCCTCGACGAGGCCAGCTTGGCCACCGGCGGAGCTGGGCGAGCCTCGTCAGTGGCCAGGCAAGCCTCACCGACAGCTAGGCGAGGCTCGCCTAGCCACCGGCGAGGCTCGACCTCACTCGATTTGGCGAGGCTAAGCCTCGCCCAGCTACCGGCAAGGCTCGCCGATGGCTGGGCTTGCCTCCGGCGACCTCGCCGGACCGGTGACCGGCGGCGAACCGGCGACCGGCGGGCGGCGGCGGCGGGCGATGACGGACGGCAACCGAGATGATGAAAGAGAAGAACGAGGGTTTTACGTTTTGATTCTTTTTCTGATTCTCGGACGTAGAATCAAATTTTTTTTATTTTCAAATCTTGTCCAAAATCGTTCCCGAGAACAAAAATTTTACCAAATGTGATTCTCATCCCAAACTGATTCTGGAAACAAAAAATCAGAATCTGGCACTGTTTGGCATGTTGCCAAACAGGCCCTAAGTTTCCCAACATCCCTATTTGACAAAAGTTCGGTTCTCAAGCCACTGCGACTGCATCTTAGTAATTGTATGACATGTGAGGGACATTCCTATCTCTCGTTATTGCTCCAAGACTCAAAACACGGTCATTTGAAGAACTCAAAAAAATTGGACGACTTTGGCTTTCAGATAGCTTTCTAGATGCTTCCTGCCATTTATATGTGAATTCAAAAGTATCGACTCTGAATCAGAAAAACAGCATGCAATGAACCTATTCATATCCCCCGGCACAGGGGAAAAGTACCAAAAAGTCATAAAAACCTATTACACTAGTACCAATTTAGTCCTAAATTTTTCAATTAGACTAATTTAGTCCTAAATCTTTTAATATTGGTACTCATTCAGTCCATCCAGCCAATTTTGGCCGGCTGATACTGACATGGACGTCGGCGGATGGCCGGACGCTGACGTGGCAATTTTTATGATTTTTTTTGAATTCTTTTTGAATTTTTTTCTTTTTCCTTTTCTTTTTACTTTTTTTTTCTACCGCCGGTGAGGGTCGCGGCCCTCACCCGGCCTCCCCCAGGCCGCCGGCAAGGCGGCTTCTCCCGGATCTAGGCGAGGCCGCCTCGCCCTCGGCCTTGGGTGAGGCTGAGCGACCCTCTCTCGGCCTCGCCTAGGGCTGCGGGTGAGGCGACTTAGCCCAGATCTGGGCGAGGCTAGCCTCACTCTGGCCTTACCACGAGCGAAGGCGGCCTCACCCGCGGCTGATGAGGGAAGGGACGAAGAAGGCGAGGTTGTCGAGGGGGCGAGTCTTGAAGGAGGACCAATACTTGGATTCTGGGGTCTTGCTGGAAGGGGTTCTTGGCTTCAGCTTCGGCTTCACCGGGAAGGTCTTGGACACCTTCTTGGGTTCCTCCTCCATTGATGCGAATGCGAAAGCTCGAGCTCTTCTTTGGCCTCGCTGGCCACGGGCGAGGCCGCCTTCGCCCGTGGCAAGGCCAGGGCGAGGCTGGCCTCGCCCAGATCTGGGCTAAGCCGCCTCACCTGCGGCCCTAGGCAAGGCCAAGAGAGGGCCACTTGGCCTCGCCCAGGGCTGCGGGTGAGGCTAGCCTCGCCCAGATCCGGGCAAAGCTACCTTGCCGGTGACCCAGGGAGAGGCCGAGCGAGGGCCGCGACCCTCGCCGACGGTAGGCAAGGGCTTCGTGGCCCTCGCCTAGTGGCCAGCGCACGCCGACAAGCCTCACCGAAAGCTCACCGGACACCGCCAAGAAGAACGCAGGAAAAAAAAATAAAAGCAAAAACAAAAAAATTTAATAAAAAATTAATAAAAAAATTCCAAAAAAAGAAGTCATAAAAATTGTGTCTAGCCATCAGCCAATGTCCATGTCAGCGTCGGCCAGCCAAAATTGGCCAAATGGACTGAATTAATACCAATATTAAAAGATTTTATGACTAAATTGGTATAATTGAAAAGTTTATGACTAAATTGGTACCAATGCAATAGATTTAAGAATTTTTTGGTACTTTTCCCCCTGGCATAGTCCTTAAGAACACAAACCCGAGTTCTTAAGTAATTATGCAATGTGCGAGAAATAATAATGTCATAGTCTGTCATTGGGGCTGATTCGGATGTTAATAGAAGTCGAGACACTCTTGTGGACAGGAACAAAAGAGTATGGGCGAAGAAAGAAGAAAGAAAATGGGGTAACTGAAATCACGAGACGGTAGGCAAATTTTGTGCAGAGAGCGAATGTCGGAACGAGGATTTTGGCATGTGAGAATATTCTTCATACTCATTCGCAACTCGTGTTCATGTTTAGCTCCTAGTTATTTTTCTAGATGATCCAGTTACAATGTGAAAATTAAGCGGATGGAGCGAACAAAAGTTGATTGCAAAAACAATGGCATGCGCGGAGAATGGGGTTGGGGGATGTGGAAATAGTGCATTTGAATTTCATGAACTACAGTGCACAATTACTGGAATATTCACAGAGGTCTAAGCGGCGGAAGGGCGACTAGCCAGTCCTCCTGGCCTGCCACTTCTTCTGAACAATTATCATGCTGCTCTGTCCGGGAGACGGGAGTTTGGTAGAGTGAATTATGCATGTGTTTGATGTGGAGATGGCTGTACCTTCCCCTTCTTGGAAGTACCTTTGACAGTATCTCAGCAACAGAACCCAAAATGGTAAAATATATTGGATAGAAACTTCTTTCGCATTTATGCTGGAACATGGTCTCTTAAGAGAAGAAAGAAAGTTTGAATGAAAAGTCAGCGGAGGTAGATGCGGTTTCTCTTCCATCAGGTCTTTGTTTTTAAGATCTAAAAAAAATCAACAGCACTATATAGTCCTCTCATTCTGTGTCATGAAGTTTGGCCAACAGTCACCCATCACCCATCACCCATTCAAAATTTCAACAAAATCGCAGGTCGATACTTGTTTTTTTCCTTTTCACTTGGAATTAGTCACTTTGTTGAGTTCTCGCTAATGGTGTTCTCGCATTTTAACCGGTTTATGTTCCAGCTCTTTCTGATTTAAATATTTGACAATTGATTCAAGTGACGTGTTCAGCTGAAAAAACATCGGATGATATATGAGTGTAAGCTCCGCTTCTTGTTTTTCACTTGTCATATTAACATGATCACTTGTTTTGAATCTGCGCACTCAAACATGAGAAAGGCATTTGCAAATTCTATATTGATTAATAGCAAGTGACAACCTAACTGATGAGGAAGAGAAAGGATTTGCTGGATTAGCTGTATGCATCCCAAATATCGAAAGGGTGGCATTGTTGTGAAGCAATGTCATTACGTTGATTGCTCTTCCACATTCTTACTAATGTGGAATTGCCCAGGGCATTGTGCCTCATTCGCTTTGTGCTTGCTTGAAGTTTCTGCACTCACCTATGGCGGATGAGGGTTGCCGTCCCTCAATCCAAAAAACCAGAAAGAAAGTAAAGAAAAAAAATTAAAAAAATTAAAATTTATTAAAATTTATCCACATCAATACCTCAATACTAGTATTAGGTAATTTCAATTAAAATTGACTAAATGGACTTAATTAGCATAACCGAAATATTTATGATTGAATTAACAAAAGTGCAATAATTACATCAGTCCAACCTTCACATTGAAAAAAAAAAAAAAAAACTCTTCAGATTAGTCTAAAATAGTTTGGAAGTTACGAAGAGATAATAAAAAAATGAGAATAAAAAAGCAAATATGTTATCTTATTGTTAGAAAACTGAGGGTGCCCGTAGCTCATAACACATCTCCGTGCAATCGATGACAAGGCTACCCTTGTGGCCTCTAGCAAGGGCTCGAGCCTCATCAGGGGGATGAGGCATGACCTCACACGATCTAGTGAGATCGAGCCTCACCAGCCATTGCGAGGCCTAGCGAGACTGTCGAGGATCTCACCGGTTTTGCCTTCGTTGGTGGAAGAGGAAAGTGAAGAAAGAAAAAAAAGAAAAGAAAAGAAGAATAAATACATAAATAATTTGAAATATTATTAAAATATTATTAAAAATTGCTCAAGTTAGCGCCAATGATGCCACTTAGGATAGCTGACATTTATGTCAGTACCGGCCAGTCAAAAAATAGCCAAATGAATTGAATTAACATAAATGCAAAAGATTTAAGACTCATTTGGAAAAAAAAAATGTTTATAATTGAATTGATACAATTGTAATATGTTTAGAACTTTTTCGGTAATTTTTCTTTACTAGGTTAGAAATCTGGAAAAGAACATCTGGAGTACCAAAACTTGGCACAGGGGAACGCTTAAGTGTCAAAAGTTATGAAAGCGATATTTAAATGCCATTTTTTCTAAAAAAATAGAATACTTGAGTGCCAAGTCTGGTGAATATGGTCGGAAATCGTATATGGCAATTTTTTACGCGGCATGCCAAAGAACTAAGCCAAAGTCGAAAAACTAAAACAAAGTCCTTTTGTCTTTTTTTTTTTTTAAATATGTTTAATATAAAAATAAATTAAACTAAAAAATATAAATTTTAATTAAATGAAAATATTTATTTAAAAAAAAAAAAAAAAAAAAGGAGGAAGAGGCAAGCAACTAAAGGCTAAGCCCTTACTGCCGCCTCCTCATTGTCATTGGAAGAGCTGGCGACCCCGGCCCCTAGCCCATCGTCGCCGGCCCTTTCAGTGAGGGCGAAGAGGTGGTAACGAGGGCTTAGCCCTCAACCCCTCCCCCCTCCTCCCCCTTTTTCTCCTCTTTTTTCTCTCTCTTAAAAAAAAAAAAAAAAAAAAGAATTAATATATAATTTAATTTAATTTAATTTAATTTAATTAATATTTGTATTAATTATTTAACCACCTCTATAAAATGATGTTGTTTTTGTACTTATCTAGTCACGTCAGTGTGCAAAACAACGTCGTTTTGCATTTGCCTCGCTAGAAAATTATCATGTTAGTATTTTAGTCGGATTTTCTTACTGTTGGCACTTAACTTATCCATTTTGCTCTGATTTTGATATTTAAGTGTCACTTTTGTAACTTTTGATACTTAAGTATCCTCATGTAACAAGTTTTGGCACTCCGAACATCCAACACTCTTTAGAATTCAAATTCCATTGAATGAAAATCTAAATATAAAAATCTACTCGATCATCATGTAGTGTAATAATCAAAATTTTCAAATAAAAATCTATGCAGACTTATACATCAGGACTGAAAGCAAAATTTGCTAACTAATTCACACAAGAATTCGTTTCTCTATAGACACGAGAAAGCCTCTTATCAAACACTTAGGTAGAACTTGAACATAAAAGATTATATTATACCTTAAATTTAAATAAATATATTGTATGCAATATAATTTGAAATCATCCTGAATTTGGTCATAATTCTCAAGTGTCAAATCATATGTTTCTTTGACTGTAAAATTCAACAGGGGGCTTTTGTTTGCTTAAAATTGATAAATTTAGAGCGTACAGTTATTTTATCCTAAGGTGTTCTTTGTCTTGAATTGTAGTTTTAGACCAAATCCAACTTTTAACTTAAAAGTGGTATCATGGACATAATAGCACGGTCACAAAAGAGTTGTATTTTCTTTTATGGAATCACAAATTCGAAATATTTTGTGAATGAATCTCTTGCTAGTTTGTATTTCGGGAATTCTCTAATTGATCGGGTGGAGCATTAACGGTTGAAACCGAATATTACGTCGCGAGCATGAGACCGGGCAGCTAGTCTTCACTCCCCCCTTTTTTCTAAATGTAAATATAGGTTATTATGTATGGTATTTTGTTATTTGCTGGGCAACAACGGAGACTTCTAATAGAAAGAGAGAGAGAGAGAGAGAGAAAGAACAATGGAGACAACAGGTGGGAGCGAAAGACTTCCCATCCATAATCAGATGAATTCTACTTTGTGGCGCTGATGCTTTTCTTTTCCTCTCAGAAAACGAATTCCTAGACTTGACTTTTGGAGGTTCTTAGTCGCACATTTCAAGCCTTGATTTGCCCCGTTTAGGGCTTAATTAAGTTAACCTAGAGGTGGGCTGCCAGCTACATGTCCTTCACGGAATAGCGTGTGGAAGATCAAAATGTTCAACGATCATCATGCACCACATGCATCCTTGTGAAATATCATGAATAAATGGAGAAAAATGTTCAGTCGGCATTGCACACTGCAGGGCATTGCACACTGCAGGGCAATTGTTCAAACATGGATGACAAGTTATGATCACAATAGTCACAAACCACATTAGCTGACAGCGACATGGTGTAAAATATATGCACTCCGGTGCAATGTTTTATTGTGGTGATGACTTCATTCATGGATTTGACACGAAGATTGGTGTTCAAGGAAATAATATGCTTGTCTACTAGAATTAAAGTAATCAAATTGATGCTTTGAAATTGCCTTAATTTGAAGTCAGCATTTATCACCCTCTTTTACTCTTTTTGTGACTTTACTTATGATAGCAAGTTAAAATAGTTGATTTTAATATTCCACATGAATCATGTTAGTGATGCTTGGTGGATAATGTGTGATAATCATAATGGTTAGAGTGAAGATCATTGGATTTCAATTTGGAGTAATGATTGAGAAATCAAATTTTAACTCTCGGCATATATTTAAACCTTCTCAATTAAAGTAGTTCATACTCAACCTGATTTTGTTGCTTTATTTCCCTTTTGATAAATTTAGATAATCGCTTAACAGTTATGCATCCAAAAGTAATGTTACAAGTAATGTGTCCCATTAACCCTCAAACTAGTTTTTTTGTGTTACAAAAATTCAAAAAAAAAAAAATACACTCGTACTACATTTACCCTAAGCTAATTTTTGCATCACAAAAAATCCTAAACTGGTAGACCAGTGCCACATTTACCCCAAGCTAATATACTCGTGCCATATTTTATCTCAAATTGTGATAAATCTATGATTTTTTTAGAGTAAATGTGGCACGGGTATATCAATTTGAAATTTTTTGTTATATAAAAAGTATTTTGAAATAAACGTGGCTCGGGTGCACCATGTTGAGACAGTGAATAGAGCTTTTTTGTAATATTAACCTTATAATAAATATGAGTTTTCAGGTTATCCATATATCCAGTGTCAAAAGAGAAGATAAATTGTAAATTTTGTCTATTTATAGGAATGTTCACATGAAGACATTAATTTTCGGAGTGTAATGACCGCATCATCCATCGGTAATTCAATTAAGGGATGCTTAACTAAAGATAAAAAGAGGGGAAATCAACTTCACTTTCTATGGCTTAACAAGATATCTGAGATTCTATGGTTGTTATTGCAGGAAATTACTTTTAGCTTTTTGATTAATTAACTTTGCATACTTTTAAAAACACATGAAATTAGAGAACCAAAAATAAGAAAAGGCAGGAGAAAGCACAACCATAGAAAGTACAGATTTAATTCTTACAAAGAAATTAATTAAGATATTTTTCTGATAATACCAATCTAGGTGTTTAATTAATCGTGAGCTCGGGAACAGCTCAAGTTGGCTTTTCTTCGTAGTGTGTAAGTGGCTTCTTTTATTGTGTTATCCTATTGTGTAATAGCAAAAATACAAATGCGTTGCCTGTATACAAAAATTGACATCCAAAATGACAAAAAAGTTATTGACACAATATGCAGGAATTGCATATACTGTGGAAAATGACAAACCTTTCGAGACTGATTTTTTTTTTTTTTTTTTATAGTAGGGTTGTTTATAAGATACAAAATGTTTATATGTTTAAAATAATACACATAAGAGATAAAGTGGAACCGTTAATCGATGCATTTGCCCATTCATAAAATATCTGTAAAAAATCTAATTGAGGGTATTTTTGAGAAAAAAAGGATTGTGATCTCTTAAAGAGATCCTTTTTGCTTTACATAATAGTATGGATTAGCAAAATCCCAGCGGTTTAAAAAAGTTAAGTATGATTGAATCGATAAAAAATCTGCATTTGTACATATTTTTTCTTTGATTTTTTCAGCTTTGACTAAGAGGCCTTTAATTCCTCCGGGCTCTACGTATCTCTCTATCGCTTTTAAAAGTTTTGACCCACATCTCTCGTTCTCCTTTAATATGAAGTAAAAAAAATTGGTATTTCGTCTCCCTTTCATCTTGTCCACATCTCTTGAGATATTATATGGTGACGACACAAATTGATGATCTGCAAGTCTTGCCATTGCGTTCTTAATGAAAATTTTACTGGCTTTCCATTTTTTTTTTTTAGGAAAACAAATAGATCTTTGAAATTTTAAATAAAAATAATATGCTTATGTGTTGGAATCAAAGCAATCAACTTGATGTTTTGGAATCGCTTCAAATTGGAGGGAGCATTGTCACTTTCTTTTGGCCTGTTTGTGACTTTACTTGTTATAGCAAGCTAAATAGGTGATTTTTAATATTCACATGAATCACGTGAAAGTAGGGATGCATTTCAGACAAAGTGTGAAAATCACAATGATTGTAGGGAAGTTTCTTGGATTTCAATTTGGAGCAATGATTGAGAAACCAAACTTTAACTCTTTGTCTAGTTCCAATCTTCTCAATTATGGTAAATAATACTTGTGCTGGCGCGACTACCGGAATCTAATTTTGTCACTTTACTTCTGCCTGGGGCAAATGTAAAGGATTGCTCGATGATTATGCACCAAAAAGTGGTGCCAAAAGTATTTTACTGCTGCCTTTTTGTTCCTTCTAATGTTATGCAGTGTAAATAATTGCTTCTGAACTTGATTACTATCCCAAGCAATGCTTATAAAATGATGGCAGTTCCAAGTATAATGCTGAGGTAAATTCAAAGCTAATGCTGTTTTGCCTTACTTCCTCTCTAGTCTCCATATATAATCTTAAGTTTGACCGCTCTTTAAGTGAGTGCCCCGATCGTTGAGTCTGTCGGTGCCATCTGTTCGAGTTCAACATGGGATTTTCGCTGACAAACGCTCATGGTCTATGGAAAGAGTGGGGGCTGCAGTTACTCGTCCTCTTCAGCTTGTTCCTCCAATTGACCCTTGCCACTCTGGCCAGTTGGAGGAAATCCATTTTCAGGAACTGGATCCAAGTCGTGCTCTGGACAACGTACCTTTCGGCGGACTCCATCGCGACCCTCACGCTCGGCATCATGTCGAGCCGCCTGGCCAACATGAAGGAAACAAAGGGGACAATCGATTCGAAGAGCCAGATCATGGCGTTCTGGGCGCCGTTCCTCCTCCTCCACTTGGGTGGGCCTGACACGATCACCTCGTATGCCCTGGAGGACAACGAGCTATGGCTGAGGCACTTGGCGCGGCTTTGCGTCCAGGTAGGACTAGCGTTTTACATTTACTTCTTGGCGTTGTGGGGGTCTACACTGTGGATATTAGCGGCGGGAATGATCCTGGTGGGATTCATCAGATATGCAGAGAGGACATTGTGCTTGTACTTGGCTAGCGAAGGTCGACTTCAAGGTTCAATGCTTCCGCGGCCCGATTTCGGTTCCGTATACCCCAGGAATGTGGCGCGGTACACTCTGAAGAAAGTGGAGGGTTACCGGGTTGGAATCGACGAGCTCACGCGGATTCCGGCTCTGGAGGATCACTCAGTGGAGGACTTTCAAGCGACTCTGGACAAAGCCTATGAGTTGTTCAAGATCTTCAAGCTTCTCTTTGTGGGCCTGAACGTCAGCTTTGTCGACCTGGGTGTCAGTCGGCCCATGTTCAAGGGCCCAGATATGAAAGCAGTGAAGGCTTTCGAAATCGTGGAGATCGAGCTCGGGTTCATGTACGATCTGCACTACACCAAGGCCCCGTTGCTGAACCGTCTTTGGGGCATCATTCGTTGGGTCATCAGTCTCTTCCTGCCGTGTGCCATGTTGGTATTCTTCTCCTTCCATGATAAGAAGGATTACTCCAAAGTTGACATCTGTATAACTTTCTCGCTGATAAGTGGGGCTATTCTTTTAGAGATTTTCTCGCTAATTCTAGCAATTTCATCCGATTGGGTCCACCACTGGCGCATTCAGAGACCCAAGGGATCCGCCATTTCATCCGCCATTTCATCAGCCATCACCTTTTTCTCTTTCAGCCGGAGCCTGAGATGGTCAAGATGGTCAAATTCCGTGGCCCAGTTCAGCCTCTTGGGATCATCTATGAGGAAGAGAAAGGGCATCTTCCGCTATCCAAGGCTAGCCATGTTGGGCGACGTTGTGGAAAGGAACTTCTACATTGATTACGAAGAGTTGAAGGAGGACATCAAAGAACTAATCTTCAAACACATGACGGATGCGGTCACTTATATGGAAAAGCAAGCAGGATTGAAGAGCGCATTGGCGAGTCTTAAGCTGGAGGCGAGCGAACTGCTGAAGAAGTCGAACTGTGATCATCTGAAATGGAGTTTGGATGAGAAGGAATTTGACCAGAGCATCATCATATGGCACATCGCCACTGAGCTATGTCACTATGAAGACTGCCACAGCGTGGACTCGGAAGAGGTCACAGACTACATGATGAGTATGTTGGTCTCGCGGTACATGCTCTATCTTTTAAAATTCCATCCTTCCATGTTCGCGACAGGGATGGGGGTGCTCCGATACCAAGACACATTGGTTGAAGTTCAGAAGTTCTTCGAGGACGAGCTAGTGATGCTGCCAAAGAAGAAAGTCAACATCTTATCGGTCATCGAGTGGGCGCAGAAATTATTCAAGAAAGAGGCACATGCTCACTCCCGTTTATGCAACTGCTTCGAGGAGCACGAGTCGAGAGAGTCTCGCGATCTGTGCGAAGTCTGCTATCTTCTGCTCCAAGTGAGAGCTGACATCCCTGTGTGGAAGATGAGTGGAGCTGAAAGCATGTCTGTGCTGTTTGATGCGTGCCATCTTGCTGGACAACTGAAATCAGTCGAAACGTGGAACGTGATCAGCAAGGTCTGGGCGAGGATGATGATGTACGCGGCTTGCCAATGCACAGGCTACGAACACTCTGAGAGCCTGAGCAGAGGAGGAGAGCTTCTCAGCCACATTTGGCTTCTCATGGCGCATCTCGGCATAGCAGAACCGCTACCAAATTCTGGGGCACCACACGTTACCAAACTGACCATGGGGTAGAAGTTTTAGGTGGAACGTGTCTTTTGGTTAAACGTAATGTTATTTGAGTAAGATAAATAAATTAAAGTCATCACGTTGAGATGGTGAGGTTGAGTTATTTCAATATGTGTTGCACTTGGAGTAAAGTCAGAAATAATGAAATCGAGTGTATCAGTTGTTTACCAGAGGCATTCCACTGAAGCTAAGGCAAATTGGGAATGGCTAGTAAATTTTATACCCGTCTGCAATTAGCCACTACTCAAAAGTGGTTCATAACTTTTCGTTCGATGACTTGGTCGCTGACTCCTTAACGTGATTAATTTTCACTCTGATTTGTAAGTTTTTAATTATGAGAAAGTAAATATGTATGCAAGATCGAGACTAGTAATTTCTTGGGGAAAAGGAAAAAAATCATAAAGAGTTAGATTGCAGCTTTGCCACCTGGCAAAGCTGCTGCTTGCTCGTCGTTTCTAGGATAGCCTTCTCCTCATTCGAGAGGTTCTGACCTTCGGGCAGTCCACGCAGCTTACGGGCGAGCATTTCCCGGCTTTCCTCTGGTTTCAACAGGATGTTCGCTAACCCTCGCAAGAGTGGCACGTTGGACGCGTGCACGCCATCCAACACGATGAGGAACTTCTTCCACTTGGCCAATTCATGGGGGTGCATTTCCGTCATCTTCTGCAAGTTCATGTCCTTCAGCTCCCTCGCCAGCTCCCTCATTTGCTTCAATACCTCGAACAAGAACTCCTACATGTCACGTATAAGAATTTTTCCGATGTAAACTAATATTAATTAATATTATAATTTATCATTTTACGGGATTAGTCTAATAAAGTGAAATATAAGATTTCTTAATTAATCAAATATGAGTCTTGTTAGTGTTGACCAATTTGAGCTCAATCCATGATGAGAGGGTTTGGCTAAAAATTTTATAAATAATGTTTAAATCCCTCCTTTAACCTTGCACAAAAATATCCTCACATAAGAGGTTGTTACAAAATGTTAAAGATGAGGGGTAGTTTTATTGAGCCGATGATACAGAAAGTAATAGAGAAACGCTTGAGCTATGAATAATTGTTGTTCCGCATCATGAATGATGGATTTTAAATCAAGTGCGTAAATCTTTCTACCCGATTGTAGGTAACACCAATATTAACAAATAGATTTCTAGAAAACCGATTTAGTTAACCATCCATGATATGACAGAAGTTAGAAAGTAAAGATCCAAATTTCTTGATGAAGTCTATAGTTAACTGCAATAAGTACTTTTGCAATGAGGTTGAAGAGACATAATACTTTTGCAATGAGGTAGAAGAGACATAAAATGGCTTTGTCATGAACATAAAGTAGATCTCAATTGACCAAGCTACACCGTTAGAGATATATTTAGGATGACAATGATCCGATATAATGACCAAGATCATAACAATGCCAACCACACAAGCCGCATTTCTGTCCATTGAACACCGCTATGAGACTCATCACTCTTAGATATGTTTTGTAATAACGCCAGCCACACTAGTTGTGCTCCCCACTAGTCCACAGACAAACACGACCACCAAATATGGGGAAAAGTACCAAAAAAGTCATAAACCTATTGCATCAGTACCAATTCAGTCCTAAACTTTTCAATTGAATCAATTCAGTCCTAAACCTTTTACTATTGATACCGATTTAATCCATCCGACCAATTTTGGCCGGCCGACACTGACGTGGACACCGGCCGGTGGCCGGATGCTAACATGGAAATTTTTATGATTTTTTAATTATTTTTTCAATTTTTTAAAAAAAATTTAAAATTTTTTCTTTTTTCTTTTTTCTTTTCTTTTTTTTCTCTGTCTTCTTCCTAGTAGTGGTCGACGAGGGCTACGAAGCCCTCGCCTGCCGCCGGCGAGGGTCATGGGCTTCGCTTGCCGGTGGCTTCGCCCATATCTAGGTGAGGCTAGCCTCGGCTGCGGCCTTAGGCGACGCCGAGTGGCCCTCGCTTGGCCTAGCCCAAGGCCGCGAGCGAGGCTAGCCTCGCCTAGATCTAGGCTAAGCCGCCTCGGCCGTGGCCCTGGGTGAGGCCGAGCGAGGGCCGCGACTCTCATCGGCGGCTGGCGGCGAGGGCCGCTCGGCCTCGCCCAAGGCCGTGGCCGAGGCTTGGTGAGGCTGCCTCGCCCGGATCTGGGCAAAGCTGCCTCATCGGCTGCCGATTTAGGTGAGGCCAGCCTCGCCTGCGGCCCTGGGAGAGGTTGGGCAAGGGTCGCAGCTGAGATAACTAGTATAAGCACCTAGAGGGGGGTGAATAGGTGCACAAACAATTTATTGAGATACGGAAGCGATTCTAGACAACCGATAGAAGGTAAGTTCTCTATTGATTAACAAAATGAAGTACGATCAAAGTAAAGAGAGTAAGGAAGAGAAAATTGAATACAAGGTTTATAGTGGTTCGGCTTATTCCAAGCCTACGTCCACTCTTCCGCACTGACAGCCCACCGGCTGGATTTCACTATGAACAAAAGAGAAGTTACAGCACAGCTTTTCCTTGATTCCACAGTGTAGATGTTCTACCACACCTTCTCAAGGTTTCTCACAAATATATACTCTCTTTTGTATACAAAGTTTCGCTCAAAGGAATTGTCTAAACAACAGGAAGCTTCAAACTTTGGAATTCTTCTATCGCGCACACCTTGAACAACTTGGAACGTCTTCCTTATATATTCCTTCATGCCATCATACCCGTTGGCACTTACCAAAGGAATTCCTCCAATCTACACGTTGGACGAAATCAATTAAGAAGATTATTTGAGCTATTAAAGGAACGTGTCGATAGTCCATCAATCCTGTTCGCCCATACAATCAGGATCTCGGTTTCCATAACATTCCAAGAATATTTAGGCAATCATCGGATCCTTAATCTTCGAGTCAATCTCGATCAATCAAAGGATTCCGTTATGTCTTTTCTAGCCAAGAGATCTTCTCCAGTCGATAAGGTCATATTCTTAATGAAACATCCAGTTCTGGATAACCTTTCTTCAACGGATTAGAGACTGTCAATGAGGATAGACTTTGAGTCTTGAGTCTGGCTGTCCGGAGGTCTTCAGACTTTAAATAGCAGAGTCTGCAAGCCTTCAGACTAGACTGATGGAAACGTTTTGTCAGCTTCAAAACACTTCAAGAAGATTTCTTCAACAGTGGCCCTTGCCTAGTGGCCGGCGAGCCTCACCGGAGGCTCGCCGGCCAACGCAAGGAAGAAGACAAAAAAAAAAAGGAAAAAAGAAAAAAATTAATTAAAAAATTTAAAAAAAATTGAAAAAAAAAATTCCACGTCAGCGTCCGTCACCGGCCGGCGTCCACATTAGCGTCGGCCGGCCAAAATTGGCCAGATGGACTGAATTGGTACCAATAATAAAAGATTTATGACTGAATTGGTTCAATTGAAAAATTTAAGACTGAATTAGTACCAATGCAATAGGTTTAGAACTTTTTTGGTACTTTTCCCCCAAATATGCCACAACAATAGTATCAACCTTTTTCGGATTGATCAATTCTACTTGATTTGATTACCTTACATATTCATATAATAAAGTCTATGTCACGCCCCAATCCTCGGGCACGCACACATCCTTCACACTTGGTCGATTTATAATGCGATATCCCAGGACAATGTATCGCCGACCCTTTCATTTATTAAGCACATGCGGAAGCAGTTAAAATCCCCAGAAAATAAAACGATGGGATAGAAAAGCAGGGCCATATTTTTCATATTGAAATTTATAACCAAACTTTTGTACATTACATCAACTAGAGAACTTCATAACTATTCACATCAATTGGAGTTCACAAAAGAAGATGAAATCTCAATCCCTTCAGGTCATACTCAAAATCTCTCTCGATATTATCGTCTTCTTCCAAAAATCCTTCTACTCGGGTTTCACCTCCGAGTTCTCCTTCTCAGATTCCTCCTCAGCTCCTCAACGGGGTCCTGAAATGTTTTTCCCCAAACTGGGATGAGACTACGTCTCAGCGAGTTCTACCCCACTAAGCCCAATTAGTAAACTATTATACTATAGGCTATCTATACACGCATAGGGCAGAAGACGTACCTTGGCCTCATATCCCACCTGCAAGTTAGTACAATTCATAATAGGCACCCAAGCAATCAGATCACTTATCGAAGCATCGATCAAATCAAACTAGTCGATTATATGCCAGGAAGACTATTCATGGTCATCTCCATTCAATCCTTCAATTCACAACATCCAACCAAGGCAATGAATCACATCAAGTCACACTCAGATCGAATCATCGATCAATCGACCTAGTCGATTACAAGTCAATCAGACCATCTCATGGTCATTCCCAATCAGTCAATCAATTCACGACGTCAAATCAAAGCAACGATCAATCGACCTAGTCGATTACATGTCAACATGACCACTTCCGGTCATTTCAACTATTCCAATTTAATTCCCAATTATGAATCATTGTCCTTAGGACACAACTTAATTATAAGTGGTAATCACGGCCCCATCGAGCAATTTTCTTAGATTTAGTGGCGTCACGGCCCCACTCGGCAATATTATATGTAGTGGCATCACGGCCCCACTCAGCAATGCTATATGTAGTGGTATCACGACCCCACTCGACATGTAGTGGCATCACGGCCCCACTCGGCATGTTATATGTAGTGGCATCACGGCCCCACTCGGCATGTAGTGGCATCACGGCCCCACTCGGCAATGCTATATGTAGTGGTATCACGGCCCCACTCGGCATGTAGTGGCATCACGGCCCCACTCGGCATGTAGTGGCATCACGGCCCCACTCGGCATGTAGTGGCATCACGGCCCCACTCGGCAATGCTATATGTAGTGGTATCATGGCTCCACTCGGCATGTTGTGGCATCACGGCCCCACTCGGCAATGCTATATGTAGTGGTATCACGGCCCCACTCGGCAACTTTTTCAATATATTGGCATTATCAACCGATGCCCGGTTATTCTTCAAGTAATAACCAAAGATTATTCAATTTAGGAATAAATCCTAAAATCACTAATAAATCAATTTCTCACAAATTAAGCCTCGAATAAATAAACGAACCACACCATGACAATCAGCATGAAATTCCGGTCATCGGCCATCTCAAACTTAATTTCCGAAAAATAAATAAATAATTAATTAATTTCGAAAATTAATTATTAAATATTAAAAATTCCGTTTAGCTCAAAATAAGGTCCAATTAAATAAACGGACTTCACCATAGTCATCAGCATAATTTTCCGGTTCCAGACCATCTCCCTCAAATTTTCGGAAAATAAATAATTATTTAATTTAATTCCGATAATTAATATTTAAATGCCAAAAATCTCACTTAGGCCCGAATCATCAAATTGAAGCTCAATTAGGGGTCCAAAAATTCCCGAGATGCCTTCAATAAATAGTAGACCACGTCTACTTGCTAATTATGCAATCAATTTATCTAAATCGCATCACAATTGACTAATAATTGCTAATTAATTCTAATCTAACAACCTAAACATAATTAATTAAAACTAAACCAACCTAAAGCATAATTAGCCAACTAATCCAAGATTAGTGAGATTACTCACCAAATCGCGCGCAAATCGGATCAATCCGATGGCGGCGACGCGAGGAACGATTGTCCCCAAAGCACGGCTCGGGTTCGGGGCCGGGAAACGGCCCAAAACGGCCCACGAACAGCTGGATACCCACTCCGTGGGTTTGCTGGCCGCGGCTGAACGGAGCAGATCGGGGCTGCTCCGGCGGCTAGGGCGGCGAGGGGAAGCCGGCGGAGGGTGAGGGAAGCTCCGGCGGGTCCGAACGGTGGCCGGACGGAGCTGGGTGGTGGCCGGAGGTGTCGGGCCGAGCTGGACAGCAGCTGGAATCGCATGAGGAAGGACTGGGTGCGAGGGGAAGGACGCGGGGGCGCGCGGACGGCGGAACGGCGGCGAGCGGTGGGCGTCCGGGCGGCAGTGCAGGCGGCGATGGCTTCGGCAAGCTCTTCCGCTTCTGTTCGCTGGCTCCACACGAAGAAGAAAGAAGAAGCAGAAGAGGAGGGCTCGTTCACGAGGGAGTGGGGGCAAGAAGAGAGAGAAGAGATAAGGGAGGGGGTTTGACTAGTCAAAAAAGGAAAAGAAGAAGGAAGAGAAGCAATTTTAGAATTGGCAAGGGGAAGTGTTCGGTGGGGGGAGTCCGCACGAAGGGGGAGGGGAGAGAAGAGAGAAGAGAGAAAGAAAAAGAGAGAAAAGAAAAGAGAGGGAGAGAGAGAAAAAAGGAAAAATAAAATACATAATGCCTTTTTGTACATTTTCCTTTTCTCTTTTCCTTTTCCTTTCTATTTTCTTTTGGTCTTCAATTTTTCCTCCGATAATTTCTTTATTGAAATTTCGGACCCATCAATAAATTGACGAGCGATGAGACATGATCCTAATTATCCAGTCAAATTGAAACCCGAAAATTTGGATGTCACAACTCTTCCCCTCTTATAAAAATTTCGTCCTCGAAATTTAAACATTTACCAATCCATAAACAAAATGTGGGGGTATCGCCGTCTCATCGAGTCTCACTTTTCCATGCTGATCATTCAGTCTCGTGGCGTTGTCTAACCACTTTGACCAAGGATATCATCTTTGTACACAATATCTGCTCTTTCTGAACCAACAACTGAACTGAGCTTCTCACATAAGACATTCTGTCATCCACATCTGATCTCTTTTTCTCGACTCCATAATAAACCTTCGAACCTCAACAATTCAAAATTTCTGACAGTTCTGAGCAGCCTTTACTCTGACACTGATCTGACCATTGCAAATACTGATCACTGAGCTGACTCTGGACTTGCGATTTTCTGATTTCTGATTTCATCTCAACCGATTGAAATCCTGTACACTCTGCTTTGCACTGATTAAAAAGAAACTATCTGACTGATCTGCTGAAACTGGGAATCTCTGGTCAATATCTGATATAACTCGGGCACTGATCTTGGCAACTGCAATCACTGACTACTGTACTGTCTTTGGCCTAAAACCTTCTTCGCTTTCTTTTTACCACTGAAATTCTGTACCCTCTGCTATACACTGCTTAATAAAGAACCCTCTGAAAACTCTGCCAACTTATAATCTCTGATCTAGATTCGAGATATAATTCATCCTCGACACTCCATGTCGGTGAACTATCCGAGACACACACACTTCGGTATACCCACTTTGTGGCAAGATAGGATCTTCAATTTCTGAAATCGAACTTAGATTGGCGGTTAATTTCACTCCGACACGCTTTTAGTGTGACCTAGGCTACTGGGTAGTGTTCAGAGCTTTTTAGGACAAATGACCCGTGGTCGATTTTCTTCGAGCCACAATGAACCCACTCGACACATTGGCGACTCTCGATTGTCGTGAAAATCTCAAAGGTTCAAATACGGACACAGGGTACCAAAACGATAGAAACATCAAATTAGTACCGGTCGATGAGAATTTTCCAATTTAGTGGAGTCACCCACGATCGGTCATTCATCTCAGTCGAGCCGATCTATTTCTGATTTCAAATCGATTTTATACTGTGCCGCAATGATCTCTAAAGATGAGCACGGTCGAGAAGTCGATCCATGGTCGAATTCTCAAGTCTATTTGCCTTAAGGTCCTTAATAACTCACCCAGCTAGTCTAGTTATCTCATGAGTGGCCAACTCAGAGAAAAACATTGTAATCGTGTCGATGAAATGCCCAATTTATCTAATCGAAATCAAAGCCTGAAATCTGGATGTCATACCCTCAAAGCAAGATATATTCGTACTGTACCAAAGGGGACCAACTCCATTTATCGATCAACTACTATTCTCAAATGATATCAGTAATCCCTTGAATTCTTAGTAAGCCTATCACAATGTTCCATTGTGATATATTTCCATTCTTACTTGGGACTCTCAAGTGATGGTAAAATTCTCCCGATTCGCATTCCACTTACTGTCACTTCTGACGCTTTCAACCTGCTCAGCTGTATTTATCTTCATATCAGCTTACTAATCTAGCTAATGCCGAATCTGATTTACTTGCACCATCTGGTCAAAGCTGCAATACTATAGTGAACTTCCGACAAGTTCTTTTCCCTGAGTGCTACACTGTCAAGTGCACTCAATCACTCATGGAACCCGAACGTTCCATCCTTAAAAGTCTTAAAATCAGGTTCTTTCTTGCTAGTATCATCTTATAAGATCTTCTGAACATCTCTGTCTGTCAACTAGGCGCTGATTCCAACTTGAACATTTGGTTCAATTTTAAGGGTGGCTATAAAATTCAAAAGGTAGCCTACCTCAAATTTGAAAACCAAATTTCGAACCCTTTTTGAGTAAAGTTTATACTTTAGCCAGCCTATGTATACTCGAAGACTCTCGGCTCAACACATAAATTACTTCTTTCATTCTCCCAAGATAATACCAGATAACATCATTATAGTTTTGCCAAAATTCTTATTCACGACACTGTTTCATGTTCCACTTGTTGGGTCTCAACTGGCGGGACGGTTATACCACAATCTTCTCATGTTGTATCAATACATACCCAGTCATTGGCAAGACACATCACTAAGGATTACATGCTTTCCAGAGCCAAATGAAAAGTTTAGCACATGTGCGATAGCTTGATCTTACTGAAGCTCTGGAAACTATCCTCGTACTTGTCTATGCCAATGAATTTCTCTTCTTTCTCAAGAGGTCAAGCCCACGATGATACTGATGCTGAAAATTCTTTCACAAACCTTCCGTAGTAATCTATCCAATCCCCACAACTTCTGATCTCTGACATTGATATCGGTCTCGGTCCATTAACAACTGATTCGATCTTGGCTGGGTCCATGAAAATTTCTTTGCCTGTAACCACACGACCATTCTTAGGGGCTCTCGTGATCCTCATCGCTTAATGAACACCCTAGAACGTCGCTACATCACACAATCACCATTGATCTAGGTATTCTTTGAACACTCAATTTGTCAAATCTATGACAGCGGCTGAAGTGTTCACCAAGCCAAACAATCTTACAATACTCTCATAAAGACCATATCAAGTACGAACAGTTGTCTTTCTTACAACCTCCATCCTGGTTCATAACTAACGACTTCATAATCTCAAGTCGGCCTTTAAAACATCAATACTCTTTATAACTAGTCACACCATTCATTGATTTTTGGTAAAGAACACTTGTCCTTGATCTTCACCTAATTGAGTTGACTATGGTTGATGCACACTCGCAACAAACCATCTTTCTTCTTTTAACAAACAAAACTAATGTTTCCCCAAAGTAATACACTGATATGCACGAATACCTCATTCATCAATCTTCACATCGGCATTTTCAATTCTACTAGTTCAGACAACAACAACTAGTAAGAAACCTTCGAGAATAGCTCCATCTTGGTGCTAGCTCGATCGCACTTTCTATCTCTTTCTCTGACGGCGATCTAACAGTTCTTGTGATAACACATCTAGAAATTCTTAGATCACTGAGATGTCCTCCATCTCTAGTTCTTCAATCAGTCCTACCCAAGACAATCGCTAAGCAACCTTGGCAACCTCCGTCTAACAAACAAGTTGCCTCCAGCCAATGAGATTAATGAAATCGAAGATTCTTTTCAACTCCCAATAACTTCGACACTTTCACATGTTAATGGACTAAACTGGCTTACTCCAAGATTGTGATTCATTATCACTAAATGCTGCTTGAGCCCACACTATTCATGCGGTGTCAAACTCACACCTTAGCAATTAGTCAAGCACAACTGTTGATAGTGATTCCCTTCTCTTTCACTTTTACTTCAACAATTTAAGTTCTACTACTTAGCACAAAACTCTGCTGCGCTACTCTGATAAAATCACCTTCGACACATTCTTTCTCTGATTGGTGCAAGGTCCATTCTACTCCCATTCCTTTCGCCATCCTAGTGGCGTTCTGGCCGCAGTAGCAATGTCTATGCTACCTTAGACTTCCACTGACAGTCCTTCATCTGATGGCCATGCTAGTCATCATCACAACATGTTCTAGTCATATTCGAACACTGGATTTATCCATGCTTCCATCTACAATTCTGACACCTATCATGTGAGTCTTCTATCTCCTGCCAAGTGACAACACACACTCTTTCTGGTCGTCTCATCGGTCTGCTAAAACCACTCTCGACCTCGATCTTTTCCCTGACCGATTTTCATTTATGCCTGAACTGGATCTATACCTCGGCTCGAATGCAATGACTCGCTCCTGGATCACATCTCCACTTTGGATCTCAGCAGGGTATCAACAACGACAATAACTTGATCCTGACCGTACAGGCTCATCCAGATCCCAAGAAATACTTGCATCAGAACGATCCTATCGAACTTAGGATCGTTCGACGCTGCTACACTAGTACCAACCCGCAATGGTACTCTTACACTCAAGCTGGCCAGAGCCGACACTCTGCTACAACCACCTCGGGTACCGACATTTGTCAGTGCATTATCCCGAGTCACAGAGGACATTGTCCTCTTACTAGGAGTTCTCAGCTCCTGCTCGCTCATGGTTCAGTCTTTACACTAAAACCCGACTTCCCAAATCCACACTGGATTAGAAGATGAGCGATCCTCACACGACAATCAATTCTAGCATCCAGCTAACACAGACATGCACCAGTATGAATTTAAAGGCCTTTCCTACTAACTATCCCATGGTCAACGCTCCTTATCACTCCAATATTCAACTTCGCTCTGATACCACTTAAACTGGATGTCACGCCCCGATCCTCGGGCACGCACACATCCTTCACACTTGGTCGATTTTATAATGCGATATCCCAGGACAATGTATCGCCGACCCTTTCATTTTTTAAGCACATGCGGAAGCAGTTAAAATCCCCAGACAATAAAACGATGGGATAGAAAAGCAGGGCCATATTTTTCATATTGAAATTTATAACCAAACTTTTGTACATGACATCAACTAGAGAACTTCATAACTATTCACATCAATTGGAGTTCACAAAAGAAGATGAAATCTCAATCCCTTCAGGTCATACTCAAAAATCTCTCTCGGCATTATCTTCTTCTTCCAAAAATCCTTCTACTCAGGTTTCACCTCCGAGTTCTCCTTCTCGATTCCTCCTCGGCTCCTCAACGGGGTCCCGAAATGTTTTTCCCCAAACGGGATGAGACTACGTCTCAGCGAGTTCTACCCCACTAAGCCCAATTAGTAAACTATTATACTATAGGCTGCCTATACACGCATAGGGCAGAAGACGTACCTTGGCCTCATATCCCACCTGCAAGTTAGTACAATTCATAATAGGCACCCAAGCAATCAGATCACTTATCGAAGCATCGATCAAATCAAACTAGTCGATTATATGCCAGGAAGACCATTCATGGTCATCTCCATTCAATCATTCAATTTCACAACATCCAACCAAAGCAATGAATCACATCAAGTCACACTCAGATCGAATCATTGATCAATCGACCTAGTCGATTACAAGTCAATCAGACCATCTCATGGTCATCCCCAATCAGTCAATCAATTCACGACATCAAATCAAAGCAACGATCAATCGACCTAGTCGATTACATGTCAACATGACCACTTCCGGTCATTTCAACTATTCCAATTTAATTCCCAATTATGAATCATTGTCCTTAGGACACAACTTAATTATAAGTGGTAATCACGGCCCCACCGAGCAATTTTCTTAGATTTAGTGGCATCACGGCCCCACTCGGCAATATTATATGTAGTGGCATCACGGCCCCACTCAATGTGCTATATGTAGTGGTATCACGACCCCACTCGACATGTAGTGGCATCACGGCCCCACTCGGCATGTTATATGTAGTGGCATCACGGCCCCACTCGGCATGTAGTGGCATCACGGCCCCACTCGGCAATGCTATATGTAGTGGCATCACGGCCCCACTCGGCAATGCTATATGTAGTGGTATCACGGCCCCACTCGGCATGTAGTGGCATCACGGCCCCACTCGGCATGTTATATGTAGTGGCATCACGGCCCCACTCGGCATGTAGTGGCATCACGGCCCCACTCGGCAATGCTATATGTAGTGGTATCAGGCTCCACTTGGCATGTAGTGGCATCACGGCCCCACTCGGCAATGCTATATGTAGTGGCATCACGGCCCCACTCGGCATGTAGTGGCATCACGGCCCCACTCGGCATGTAGTGGTATTACGGCCCCACTCGGCAACTTTTTCAATATATTGGCATTATCAACCGATGCCCGGTTATTCTTCAAGTAATAACCAAAGATTATTCAATTTAGGAATAAATCCTAAAATCACTAATAAATCAATTTCTCACAAATTAAGCCTCGAATAAATAAACGAACCACACCATGACAATCAGCATGAAATTCCGGTCATCGGCCATCTCAAACTTAATTTCCGAAAAATAAATAATTAATTAATTAATTTCGAAAATTAATTATTAAATATTAAAAATTCCGTTTAGCTCAAAATAAGGTCCAATTAAATAAACGGACTTCACCACAGTCATCAGCATAATTTTCCGGTTCCAGACCATCTCCCTCAAATTTTTGGAAAATAAATAATTATTTAATTTAATTCCGATAATTAATATTTAAATGCCAAAAATCTCACTTAGGCCCGAATCATCAAATTGAAGCTCAATTAGGGGTCCGAAAATTCCCGAGATTCCTTCAATAAATAGTAGACCACGTCTACTTGCTAATTGTGCAATCAATTTATTTAAATTGCATCACAATTGACTAATAATTGCTAATTAATTCTAATCTAACAACCTAAACATAATTAATTAAAACTAAACCAACCTTAAAGCATAATTAGTCAACTAATCCAAGATTAGTGAGATTACTCACCAAATCGCGCGCAAATCGGATCAATCCGATGGCGGCGACGCGAGGAACGATTGTCCCCAAAGCACGGCTCGGGTTCGGGGCCGGGAAACGGCCCAAAACGGCCCACGAACAGCTGGATACCCACTCCGTGGGTTTGCTGGCCGCGGCTGAACGGAGCAGATCGGGGCTGCTCCGGCGGCTAGGGCGGCGAGGGGAGGCCGGTGGAGGGTGAGGGGAGCTCCGGTGGTCCGAACGGTGGCCGGACGGAGCTGGGTGGCGGCCGGAGGCGTCGGGCCAAGTTGGATAGCAGCTGGAATCGCACGGGGGAGGGCTGGGCACGAGGGAACGGACGTGGGGCGCGCGGATGGCGGAACGGCGAGTAGTGGGCGTTCGGGCGGCGGTGTAGGTGGCGACGGCTTCGGCGAGCTCTTTCGCTTCTGTTCACTGGCTTCACACGAAGAAGAAAGAAGAAGCAGAAGGAGGGCTCGTTCACGAGGGAGTGGGGGCAAGAAGAGAGAGAAGAGATAAGGGAGGGGGTTTGACCGGTCAAAAAGGAAAAGAAGAAGGAGGAGAAGCCAATTTAAAATTGGCAAGGGGAGTGTTCGGTGGGGGTGGAATCGCACGAGGGGGAGGGGAGAGGAGAGAGGAGAGAGAAAGAAAAGAGAGAAAAGAAAATAGAGGGAGAGAGAGAAAAAAGGAAAAATAAAATACATAATGCCTTTTTGTACATTTTCCTTTTCTCTTTTCCTTTTCTTTTCTATTTTCTTTTGGTCTTCAATTTTTCCTCCGATAATTTCTTTATTGAAATTTCGGACCCATCAATAAATTGACGAGCGATGAAACATGATCCTAATTATCCAGTCAAATTGAAACCCGAAAATCTGGATGTCACAGTCTATAAACAAGCTCATGTTACTCTTCATTAGGTAATGCCGAAATATACACAAATTTCAATTTTCTCTCTTCCAAACATCTCTTATCTCTACCTACTTGAAAAGATCTCTATGACTCCTGCATTAGTCCACGGTCTCCGAACCCAATTGGAAACAAATAGATTGGCATAGGAACTGATTTAGAAGTCAACTAAGAACAAGCACCTCACCCGAAATGCAGACAGGGCGAACACAGTGAAGCTGAATTAAACCATTACCCAGCTTTTTATCACACCCCAACCAACGAAAAGAACTACAGGACAGGGCAACATTTCAAATTTCGCCCGGACAAGGTAAACGAATTTATAGGTCAAGCATGAAAAAAAGAGTTTGGAGGAGCCAAAGTATATACAGTCTAACAAGAGTATCACAACGTTCATCAAAATTTGATGCATTCATTGCCAGACGATAATTTGCTTAAATACTGTGTTCCCAGAGAAACTAACAAGGAGAATCACATCTGAAGCAGCAAATCCACCTATTGAGTTTCTTATTTTACTAATCTGATTAAGTGAAAAGGAAAAAGTGACAAATCCCGGTGACAAGAGTTCTATAAATTGAGACGTTGATGATTAACAGGCAGAGAGAGAGAGAGAGAGAGAGAGAGCGAAGCTAAGTGATTGAAGTCCTCGAGAGTGCTGAGAATCGTGGCCTGACACAGAAGACCACTAACTGATCTAAGCTCTTCAACATAAGCATTGGCACTTAATGGATGTTAATTAGACTAATACATAATGTTTCATTTTCTTCCATCTTGTTATATGTTTTTAAAAGCTTGCGGCTGATTAATTTAGTTATAGCTCTGGCTCATGCAGGATGCGCTCACCAATTGTGGCTTCCAATCTTCATTTAAGCCAATTTTTTTTGGCTCTCATGCTTTTCTTACCTCAGTGGACTCGAGGGTATAACTACGTATATGCCAAGGACTGTAGGGAGAGTAATTTGCATTGTCGTGACCCTCCTGAAGTGGTCCACCATCTGGGGAGATAGGTTTAGAGTAATCATAAATCAACATGGATTCTTCCAAACCTTTACCTCATGCAACATTGAGAAGTTCATTTTAAATAATTAAACTACGAAAATTCTATCATGTGAAGGAATCGCCACTAGATTATTGGGCCACCTAGAAGCCAAGTGAGACATGATAGGATTTCTTACTTCCTATGCCACCAGAGAGATCTAGTTTCAGATACTTGATTACACCACTTGTCTAACTAATGCCTTTCAGTACCTAAACTTGATTATTTGTCAACAAAGTGTTACATTTATTCTTTTATCCAATTTTGAATTCTGAAGTTCTCATCCACTAAATGTCCATATGATACTTTTATTTGTGATCCTAAAATATAACCTAACCATTCAACTAAGACAAGCAAACCACAGCGCAAAGTCAACATAAAAGAATCATCATTCTACATTTATAAAAAAAAAAAAAAAAATAGTAATAGAATTGCGAGTAAAAGATAGTGTGATAAAGGAATCCAATATGAGTTGAGCAAAGGATATTAAATGACCGTGTTATAAAGCCCAGAGACTAAAGCCCCCATAAGCAAAGTTCAAAGTCTAAGTCTAGTTTGAAAGAGAGACCTATCTATCACATGCAATCCTATCCAAAGGAAACTACTATATATTCAAAGAAAACCATGTTAAATAATAAATATACCTATTTACCACGAAATGAGTACAATTTCTAGACAAACCTAAGGATTACTCGACCACTCCTAAGTCAACCCAAGGACCTCTATGGAGGAGCATTCAGCAACATTTAACAAGTTCAGTCTGCGATATAGATCTAAAATGACATGTAAACGTACATGTGATGACTAAGAGATCAATGACACATTAGCCTTATAATTGCGAATGAGCAAAGCATTATCCAAAGTCAGCCAAATTTATTCAGAACCACATCTAAGAGGAAACAACAGCAAGTAAACCAACAATTACCGGCCACATTTAACTCTTTCTTTAAAAAATGATGACTTGCTAAAAATGATGAGAAATGAATAGCACATTTATGTACTATCTTTAGCAAACAAATATGCCCTCATATAATCTCAAGACCCAACTAAATCACATGCAATTCAAATTATCCGGCAAACTACCAATGCAGATGGCCTACATTTCACTCATAAGCATTGTATCTAAACAAGTCAAAAAGGTGAAGGATCTATGGTTTGTCAATGTAACATTATAGGCAAACGATATAACATTCAAATGAAACCAAAATCCTTCTAAGCCACACGCAATAAAAAAATGTCGAGCATTCAAGAGATGTTCAGAGTATTCAAGACATCAAGGTGCATTGGCTCAACAAGAGATCATCATAAATTCCACATAACATTTTCCCACAATGACACATTTATTTATATAGCCAAGATAATATCCAGACGGAACCAAACCTTCATTATTTGTACAGAATGGCTGCGGACAACAAACATGAACATAGATCAAACAAATTCAACCATGGACAACTCATATAATCATGAATGCAGCCCATTCAAGGCATGAACAACACTTATAATCAAGAATTTGCCAAGTTTTAAGCATGGACAGCATCTCTAGCGGTGGCGTATATGTCAATTCTCAACGTTTGTTCTATGAGCGCTGGTTGACGTGGCGAAGGTTTCTTGAAACGCCATTTTTCACATAGAGTGCTTGCCATTGGTTTCGTTTGTACAATTATATTCAAGAAGAATTAGTGTTCAAGTCAATTAAATTCTTGTAAAAAGAATTTGTATATAATTTTTTCGCAAGATTGAGAGATTATTTCAACGTATTTCAAGACTAAACACTATGTGAATTATTGGGTGTAATTGAGGCTTGGAAAATATTGTGAGCTTTTAAGTGACTCAAGTGGTTGTAAATTCCGTGTATCGCTTAATCCATAGTGGAATTCGTTGCTACTCTTCCCATGGATATAGGTCTTTATGACCAAATCACGTAAATCCGATATCCGATTTATTTTCTTCTTCTGTCTATTTATTATTCGATTGTTCGCTTTTCGCAACAGCATCTCCCATACTCCTACGCCACTGGATTGAACTCAAACCACTATTCTCGAACCAATTAACACCAATAACCTCATGGACCGAAGAAATACTTGTTTGAGGCAATAGCCTCAGGGGTGAGTCAGCATTTACAATGGAAAGACACCAAAACAGAGCGTAGGGCAAGAGACAAATTTGAAAATGAATTCGAAATCGATAGATGAGCGTAATTGGGAAAGAAACGACCAGGTAAGTGTGACTATTGATTGACGAATTCCATCGTCGCCTTAGCGTCCTAAGGAACCGGCCCTCTATGAAGATTTCTCTATTCTTCTCTCTCCACGTTTAACATGCGGTGCATATCACAGCTATTGAAATAGAGCCGGAGTTGATTGTCAAAATCAGCGACATGAGCCTCTTCACAATTCGACGCCTAGGGACGATGGGACACTCAGTTGTAGGCCTCGAGCTTCTGTCTCCGATCTCAAAGAAGCATTTGCGCCAATGAATCTACTGGCCTATTAGCGCAACTCTTGATGTTGTTTACTGTTATAGATGAAGTTAAATATTTTTAGGGATTTTTTTGTCTTTTTTATGAAATTTGCTTTTAAGGTTAAAAGTAATACATTTATATTAGCGATGGCAAAATGCTAGCCGTCAAGACGCTGAAAAAGAAAATAGAGAGACAAGAAAAAGAGAGAAAAAAAAAAGTGAGTTTTTTCTTTACGAGGGTTCTCAATCTCTTTATGCCCTGATCTTGAGAGAAGATCATTGTTGTATTCCAACTTTTTTCGAAGTCTAGTGGATTCACAGAGTGCTTTTACGCGGAGACGTAATCCAAGTTTGAGTGAACTTTGTTAACAAATTTTCTGACGTGTTCTTCTGATTATATTTTTTTATTATTATATTTTGCTTGGTAAATTGTTTGCGAGCATTATTTTTCTGGAATTGACGTGCGATTTCGCAACATTTACCATAGCAATAGGAGATGATTCAATTCAGGCTATAGGTAGGCTATTGGAGAAGCTGATGCGAGCAGGCGGAGACGTCTGAACACTCGAATCGACAAAGATGTTACCTCAGGCGAGAGAGAAATCCAGGGGATTCCAAGTTCGAGCTTCGCCAGTCTTTTGTGATCGAAGATGGAAGACCGGCAATGGTGGCCACCGGCAATGCTGGTGGCTGGCGGGGAAGCTAGAGAGGCCATGAGAGGCCACTAGCGAGAAGAAGAATCTAGAATTCTTTTAATTTAATTTTTTTTTTTTTGGAAAGAAAGCATGTATCTTACTAGTTGGGGCTTATGACAATTTTTTTTTATTAATCTTGTTATTCTTATTTTTATTCTCACATGTGTTACTAATCCAGAATGACTGGAAAAGTAGAAATAAGACCCGATATAATTTGATCGTTGCAAAATTCAGGTATTGACATGAATAAGGTGAATGGGATCATATCAACTCATCATATAATATGACTAGTATATGAAATTGTTTCTTGGCACACTTGGGGAGAGAGAGAGAGAGAGAGAGAGAGAGGGGGGGGGGGGGAGGGGTTAATGGGTGGTAAGGTGGGACATAAACATATGTACAGCTCCGAAAATAGTTGTAGTGGCTTGGATTCAATAAGGAGCCGTTGCCTTGTTATCATCATCACTGTAGGAAACGAGAAACCACTAAATAAGTTAGTTTCACACACACACACACACACACACACACACACACACACACGTGTGCATACAGATGCAGTAATAGTACTCATGATGGTGAAAATAAGGCGACCTTGTTCCTATATGACAAGCTTCTTTTCTTGAACGAAAGGTCTTAACAGTACAAAAAAAAAATCTCTTTTATCTCTTCTTCATCGTCTTGTATGTGAGCTAGGTGAAAGGCACATTCAACATGCGTAGGCTATGAAGAGTAAGGTTGGTTCCAAAGGTTACTTTTGAATCCAACATTAGATTTCACAAAGGTTAAATGATATTGGCCTTGTGATTTTGTGTTATTTAGTAGGATTCACTGTGGCCTTCATAGTTTCTTAATATGTATTGACTTGGTTTGGTGAAATGAGACAACGCAATTCTTATCCGAAAAAAATCATAATTGTGGCTTTTAATCACTAGTGAGAAATTATCAAATCCATAAAACATTTTCATCACTTTGTGTTAAAGAACATGTTCCGCAGATTTGGGCCTCTTAGTGTCATTTTCAATGTGCGAATACATCATCTCCTTTTTTGTTCCTGATTTTTATCGTTCTTTGTAATAACTAATAAGTAATTATTGAAATTATCAATCTATAAAAACATTTTCAACGTCATGCACAAAGAACATGTTTGAAATTTAATATTTTCCCATACCTGTCGTCACCGTCTTCCGACCTCTCGATGTCTTCTTCAAAATTCAGATTCGTCTTCACTCCTATTTTGCCCCTAAGTTCTTTAACAAGAGTGTCGCTTTCGGATGTGACATCTATATTCTCCAATTCCTTGCACTCCTTGATATCTTCAACACTTGTCAAGCTCTTTAGGTGCCTAAGCTCGAGAATTCTGAGATGTGGCATTGCTCCTTGTTCAACAATCACCTCCCGAAGGCAAGGCAGCTTCCAAATCTTCAAGATCAAGAGGCTCGGAAACCCATCTCTGGCGAACTTCAGACTAGTGCCCAGGAAAGAATTGCCCAACAGCCTGAACGTCCTCAGGTGTTTCAGGAGACCACCCAACTCGACCATCGTGTCTGTCTCCAATTTCGAGCCCGACAGAGTGAAAACCTGGAGCGAGACTGGCAAGAGCTGTTTCCAGTTGGGTTCTCTGAGTTGGCCTAGCAAGTAGAGCGCTAACAGTTCGCGATGTCCTGCCAACGACAATTCCGGTAACAGGCCTATCTGCGATGTTTTCTTCTTGGCTTCTTTCGCAGGCTGGGCTTTTTTGGTCACCCCAAAGGTCAAGGACCGGAGATTGGGGAGCCTAGAGCTAATCCAATCGGCTACTGCTTTTCCTGCAGAGCCTGAGGTGTCCCTATCCAATTGGTGCAAGAAAAGCTTCAGCTTGGTCAAGCTGTCCATCTGGACGGAGTTCTCCTTGACTTCACCCATAACCAGCCCACTTAAGGTTTGGAGTCTACTCAAGGCCATGACATTGTTGCTGCGAGCCTTGAAGATGGTCTTCAAGTTGATGTAGAACCAGTTTAGATGCAGGTGCCTCAAGTTCCTTGCCATCCAGAAGGAATTCGGCAGGGAAGTGATGTAGGTGTCCTTTATGTCAAGAGTCTCAAGGTATTGCAGATCCGCAACTGCTCTCGGGATTGAGGGCAACGCCGTGGATCTCAAACCTAGGTACTTTAAGAGCACCAGCTTATGGAGCACACCATGCAAGGATGGCTTATACACACCTTCCAAGTCAAGTACCCTCAGCAATCTATAGGCAGTCTTGGAGGTCATCTTCCTAAGGAACGTGCTGATATCCTTGGTGAGCATGCCTCTCCTCATGAAGAACGACAGAAACGAGCGGACGTAGCGGAGGTTCAAATCAGGGTAGCTGCCGCTGCGGCTGTCTCTGACTATGTTTGTGTGCTCCGCAAGCCACCGGACCTTGGTTTCTCGTGGTTGTGCCAGCAGCTCTTGTTGCTGGCCAGTTGGGTAGCGGTCGTTCTCGTCTTTCGACTTCCTAGAGTCATGCACGTGGAGGAACCCTGTGTCCATCGCGATCGGGCGGATCACGTCATACAGAGAGTTGAGCATGTGGCAAGTTTTGGGGGATCCATCTGCCCTCCAGCTCGCCACATCGATCATGTTCCTTTCCGCAAGCTCCAGAATGAAAGTCTCTCCCACATCCTCGGGCGCCCTTGTCGTTTTCCATTCTCCACCACAACAATGCATATCCAATAAGCCCTCAGCCAACCACAGCCGCACTAGCTTTCTCGTTCGAATCGGGCTTGCTCGGGGGAACAAAACCATGTAGATGAGACACGGTTTCAGAGGGGCCAGCAATTTCTGGTAACTCAACTTCAGGAGATCTAATAATGACATCTTAGAACCATCTTTCGCCAACGCCGCGCGTTCCTGCTTTCCAGCATGTGGCAGCAATCCGAGAATTAAGGATATACGGAGCAGCGAGCCCTGACACGTTTCTAGGATAGCCTCCTCCTCATTCGAGAGCTTCTGACCGTCGGGCACTCCACGCAATTTAGGGGCGAGCATTTCCCGGCTTTCTTGTCGGTTCAATTTTTTCGGCTCGATCGGCTTTTCGAAACCGCCCACGGTATTGGCTATGAGGTCGTCTTGAGTCGTGATGATTATGTGGCCCTGCCCATGACGCAGGATTCTCGCTAACCCTCCCAAGAGTTGCACGTTGGACATGTGCACGCCATCCAACACGATGAGGAACTTCTTCCACTTGGCCAATTCATGGGGGTGGATTTCCGTCATCTCCTGCAAGTTCATGTCCTTCAGCTCCCTCGCCAGCTTCCTAATTTGCTTCAGTACCTCGAACAAGAACTCCTGCATGTCCATGCTGGGCGAGAGGTGGACCCAAGCGCGCCACTTGAAGCCCCGGTACATCGCTTCCCTGTAGACCCATCTCACGATGGACGTCTTGCCGGCACCTGGCTCACCCCTAATTAAAGTCCAACCGAGATTCCCCGATTTCGGTCCCTCTCCAATCCTCTCCTTTATTTCCTCCTTTTCTTCCCGCCACAAGGAGTTAATCGACGCTTGCCAATCCCATAAACTAGTCAGCCTCTCCTGTTTCTCGTCTTGCCCAGGAACACTAGCAGGGGAGGCCTTCCTCGTCTTGCCCTTGGCCTCCTTGCCTGTGAAGCACTGATCTTGACACAACTCCCGCATCTTACTCGCCAGATTGGACAGGTCCCTCCGCAGCTTGCACTTGGAGATGAGCGCGGTGGGCGGCCTCGTGGCAATGTGCAGGGCCTTGTGCCTTCCGCGGGCCTCTCTGAGGTGGAATTTGTCGATGAATTCCTCGGCGTCGTACATGGCTTGGAGGAGCCGCCCCAACCACCTCACGGTGCTCGGGGACAAGCTGTCTCGCGTAGGAAAGAACTCTTGGATCATGGCCAGCTTCTCCCTGGCCTCCTTCGCGAGTGGTTCCGTCAATGAGCACCTTAGGCACACTGGGTGAGAGAGCAACATCTCTAATTTCTGGGACACGATCTCGGCGGCGGCTTCAGCAGCCCACGTGTATGTTATCGTGTCGGAAGCAGCCATGCCTGTTCAATGTGTTTGTTTCGAGCAAGGCTGCGTGAGTATGCTGGCTTGTTTGCTTGGATTAAATTTATTTGTTGGAACATATCGTTTTAATGCTTTTCTTGGTATGGCCTCTCCTGTCTCCAACAAGCTTTGTTTAATTCTTTGCTTGTGCGACTTTTTGACCGTGAGACGGGACAAAGTAACTCCAAGAATAATTGTGATAGAAAACTAAATTTCGTTTATAAAAGTATCCTAGTGAAGTTCTTTACTTGTGAAATCTATCGAATCGTTTAATATAATAATCTCACCGATGCATCTTATTCTCTACTTTGCTCTTATGTGTGAAGTTAATCAATTCGATTATTATGGTCAGACCATGAGCTGCAGAGATAATCAAAATGGCGTATCAAAATTTAATATTTTGATGATATTCCAGACCATTTTAAGAATTTAATATTTTACTGACGCAAATAGCCCATGCATGAGTGATGTGAGATCAGAGAGACATATTAGGCATTTATTGAATGAGATCACTTGATTAATTGATTGGAAAAATGGAACTATGCCATTAATCTATTAGTGAAGTCTTCATTGCATAGGGGAGTAGACGAAAATGGAAAACATTTATCAAAACAAATTGTTTGTGAATAGGCTATTTCTACGGAGGCGACTCTACAATTTTCGGATGAATGGAGGTGATTCATATTCTGCGCACTTAAATGAGTTTAATACTTATTGTGCGAAACTTGCATCAATCGATGTCAATTTGGAAGACGAAGACAAGTGCTAGGCTAGGCTAGGCAAGTCCTCTTGCTATCCCCTTAGTCATGGGTAATTCTCAGTAGTACAATCTGATTCTATTCTAGTTGTAGTAAATGGCCGAATCTATCTTCTCCTTTCTTCGTATGCAAGTGAGGAACTGTGCGTGGAATTATCTCGAGCTACATACCCTTCTCATAAGATGTTGTCTATCTTTCTAGTGCGTTACCAATAGTTCTCCATAGTTTAATGGACACTAAACATAACCTTCACCCCAAATATTTTAGAATATTAACTCCCATCACTATCAGGGATAGCATAAGACAATTCTAGTAATATTTGGAACATTACAGACAAGTCGCAGAACACATTCCAAAGAGGGGAAGGGAGATAACACAACCACTTAGAAGGGAGGGATTTTTCTGCGATGGGATTTGGGGCAAGCCTAATCAGCTAGCTAGTTGGCCTCGCGTGGGCAATTTCTCTCGTTTGAGCTATAACCCTATAATTACATCCAGCAATTTTCAATCATATTTTGCAGGGCCCATGGGCTTTGGCTCATGGGGTTTGGCTTTCTCCTGAAATGAATCGCAATCGATGAGCTAGGGCTTCAGTTTGGCTTGTAGAGGATGCGCGCACTGTTCTTGCAAAAATGGGCAATCAACAGCCCCGTTCCTGCGGCCTACATACTCCGGCTACTTAAGCAGCACTGATACTGATACTGATACGTGACACGCGATATGACACGATTCGATACGCCGATATGTTATTTCTAAAAAAATAGATAATTTCGATACGTTGGGACATGTTATATATTAAATATATATTTATATATATAATAAATTATCATTTTTATGATTATTTCAATTAAATTAATTTGAATCAAATTCATAAATAATTAAATAAGCCTAGAATGAATTTACACTAAAAATATTAATTCATCATTTAGTAATATAATCATTATTTCAATTTGACAAATTCAACTCAATTCCAATAATTCATAAAATTTGAATGAAAAAAAAAAAAAAAACAAGCGATCTATATTATGGTCTCGCATGTTAGATATGTTGGAAAAGGAAAAAAAAAAAAAACTTAAAAGGTAAATTGTGTATCACAGGAAGTGAGAGTCAGAAGAGAAGAGAAGATTACATTTTTCTTCTTTCTATTTTTATTATTGTGTTTTATTTTTTCACACACACACACACACACACACACATATATATATATATATATATGTATGTATTTTGACCTTTTATTTATTGAAATTTTAAAATTGACCTCGATATCGAAATCATATGTTAAAAACTTGTATGTCAAAAATTTAACTCAAATGTCGGAGAGTATCCAAAATGTTAATAAGATGTCAGATTTTTTGACACGTGTTAACCAAGTGTTGGACACATGTTGAAGTATTTGACACGATACAAAAACTTTTGAAGAGTGTCGATGCTTGATAGCTGGCTATTGATTCTTTTTTTTTTTTTGGTGACCCAAGAAACCTCCGTGCGCCGCTTCGTGGCGGAGAAAACCATGGGGTGAACTGGGCCACCACCAAAAAAGCCGGCTACTGATTCTTCTACACTTCCTTCTACCCAAGAGCCGTCCCCGTTGAGCTTGCTGAAATTTGCATGAAAAGTAAGTGGGGGGACATGCGGTTTCTCTTCCATCAAGTCTTGTCTTTAAGCTATTAAAAAAAAAAAAAAATTAGCAGCACTGCGCAGCCCTCTTTCTTCTTTTTTGATGTGGTTTGGGCAATAGTCACCTATTTATAGTCGGTGCTCCTTCCCCAACATTTGAAATTTAAACAAGATTGCAGGTCGATACTAGTTTTTTCCCCTTTTCACTTGGAATAGTCACTTTGTTGAAAAGTTCTCGCAAATGGTATTATCAAATTTTAACCGGTTTATCTTTTGGCTCCTTCACGACTTAAAGATTAGGCTATCAAATCAAGTGACATGTTCAACTAAAAAAAAATCGGGTGATGTATGATTGTAAGCCCCACTTGCTTTTTAGTTGCCATATCAACATCATCAAATGTTTTGCATCTAGCACTCAAATATGAGAAAGACGTTTGCAAATTCCATATCGATTACTTGTCAGTGATGACCTAATTGATTATTTGTATGCATCCCAATATCAAATGGGTGGCATTGTTGTGTTGCAACATCATTAGGTTGGTTCCTCTTCCATGTTCTTATTAACACGGAATGACCGAAGGTATTGTGTTGCATTTGCTTTCAGGAAGATATTTTTTTTGAAACATATCATTGGCATTATTAAAAGTATTAATGAAAACGTTTCTTGTTGATTTATGAAGATATTGTTCAAATCATCAATTTTTTGCGAAACAGATGAGCCTTAGCTACGTTAGATCATTTTGTGACTACCGGTTGTCCTTTCTAAGGTAATTTTCTCTAAGTTGCGTTGCGGGAACTGTCTTATGCGTGGTTGCCTATCGACATCCCTTTCTATGCTAAGGCGCGTGTCCAGGCGACGGCAATTACATCAGTCCATACATCAGCAAAATTGTCCGTTTTTGTCCGGCCTTCAAATTGAATAATTTGCAAATTCGGCCAAATAGTTTAGAAATCACGAAGAGATTAAAAAAAAAAAGGAAGATGAGAATAAAGAAAGCAAAAGTTGTTATCTTATTGTCAGAAAACTGAGGGCGCCCGTAGCTTGGAGCCCATCTCCTTGTCGGAGTGTGGACTGCATGAGCAAGGTTCATAAAATTCCATCACGACCATACAAAAAAATATAAATAAAATAAATAAAACGAAAGAAAAGGCGGCCAAGGAATGAAAGTTCCAAAGCCAGTTGTCCTGATGTGTTTGTGGTTCTACTTTGCGACAATAAATCAACCTGGACAAAATTACAGTAAAAACACTTTGTTATTATAGTTCATTATTTATTTATTTACTTACTAGTACTTTAAGTTTATGAGTGGGAAATGATAATGTTCTCTTTTGAGGTAAAAAGAAAAATAGGAGGTCAAACGGCCGAATTTATATCAACTCAAAATAATATTGCATGACGAAGAATATTGTGCCGATTATTAAGTAGCTTGAAAATCGAGTTCCCCGAATGAAAATTTAAATGCGAAAAATTATATTCAATCATTAGATAGCTTAGGAATCAAATCTCTCCATTGAAAATCTAAATGAACTCGTATATCAAAACTCGAATTTAAATTCATTAACTAATTTGCATGAGGATATATTTTCTCGTGGATGTAAAAAGCCTTGTATCAAACACTTGAATAGATCCTAAACACAAAAAAATCACGGAACATGTTAAATTTATAAAAAAATATAATAAAATGTATGCAATCGAATCTAAAACCATATTAAGTTTCTTAATAAGCCTTGCGCCTCACATCATATTTGAATCGTTCACGAAAACATCGAGATACAAGTTGTTATTATTAATTAATTATATTAAGGGATGCTAATAATTATTTTTACGAAAAACATTTTTTAAATTATTTATTTACCAAGCGTGACAAACGGAGGTAAGGTGAATCCTCCACCACGAAATGGTGCGTAGGCCCCGATGAATGGGCATCCGAGTCGGCATTCCATTAGGAAACAAAAATCGAGCACCACTCTGTCAGCTCCCCCTCGCGAGAGAGAGAGAGAGAGAGAGAGAGAAGCTGAGCCATTTCAATTTGAGGTTGGAGTCGGAAATCGCCGGAACGAGAGAAGAGGAGAAAGAGAAATGCCAGGGCTGAGAGCACCGTCGGAGTACTCGCAGGAGCCTCCTCGTCACCCCTCCCTCGTCATCAACTCCAAGGTCTCTCTCTCTCTCTCTCTCTCTCTCTTCTCCCGATTCTCCGCCTGCTTTGCTACCGTGCGATCGCCAGAATCCGTTGGCGTCCGACGTATGGAGGTTTCGAAACTGTGCCGTGGCCTTTTGTTGTGTACGTGGAGCGAGTTTGATTCCGTCCGTTTTGAGGTGACGCTGGAGAGATTCGCTCGGAATCCGCTAGATAATTTGTCTAGTTCCGGTATGAGGTGGAAGTTTTCGGATTCGTTGAGGTTGTCAATCGATGTGAGCTTCTTTTCGTATGCCTTGAAGACCGTATTCTCTGAGTTTGTTCCGAATTTCTAATGAAACTCCCCTCTCTATGGCTGGTCTCCACACGGCCGGGAGTCCTCATCCGCGTTTCATTTGGTGAATTCGAGACTCGGCAAACGCTTTTCTTTTACTTGAGCCACGATCAGCTGCTATGCTACGATGGCTCGTAGGCATTGCTACTCGAACCATGTTAAGTTGTGCAATAGTTGGAACTAGAGAATCGAAGTCGGTGTTTTCTAATGCCCGAAAGCGTGAAACTTGAGTGCTATTTTGTTTCGTTTCCCCGTCAGGGTCAGCTATATATGGCGGTCAAGTTGTTCAAGAGAGATTCTGCAGATTGCAAGAAAATAATACTCTAATTAGATGAATATGTGCTAATGTTCTTCATGGTGGACTGTGCAGGAGCCTTTCAATGCTGAGCCACCCCGCACAGCGCTAGTTTCGTCTTACGTGACTCCGGTGGATCTGTTCTATAAGAGAAATCACGGACCCATTCCTCTAGTTGATGACCTTGATAGGTTGAGTTTCCTTAGTTCAATTCAATAGAAGCTATTGGTTGATACTGCTGTGGGTGATTCACACAATAAACTCTTAGCCTTCTTGCCACAACTGATCTCACACCTGTCTGGCAGAGCAGCTATTATGTTACAATCCATGGGCTGATTGAAAGTCCTAAGAAGATATCAATGAGAGATTTATGGTGAGTGCCAAATGTAGGCTCACTTGAAGTTTGGCTGGTATATAACATCGAAAGACCATACGAGTGCTTTTAGTATACTCTGTTGGTTTTTCTCTTTTTCTTTATAATGCTGGGTAACAACTGACATTCCTGCTGTTGTCAGGGCTCTTCCGAAATACAATGTTACTGCTACTTTACAGGTATTGTTTATTTTTCCTCACTCGCTGCATATTTGCTGGGCACACGTCTCTTAGACTATTGTAGTGCCTCTAATTAAGAGCATGAGTAGTTTTCTGATTGATTAAATGTTTGAGGACTGTCTGTTTTGGCTTGTGGGAGCTGTGAAGTGTGCAGGCAATAGGAGGACAGCAATGAGCAAGGTCAGAAAAGTGAGGGGTGTTGGCTGGGATATCTCTGCCTTAGGAAATGGTGTGTTACTTAATTGTTGGTTGACAATGCTAGCTACCTGCATTATGGTTCATGTAACCAGCATACTTTAGTGTCTTATCGTGGAATCTGGATTTCGTAATTTGGGGAAGCATGTGAAACAGTGGACATCAATTTGATGGACGAAACTTGAGGCATGCTCCTTTTCATTCTTTAAATTGAATTATGATAAATTCTATGCATGTTTGCAAGGCCCATTGTGGGATCAATTTTCAGGATGGGTTCTGGCTATTGATGCTCCATTGATGCTTTAAGTACATATAATTGGTTTTATTTGGTGAAGAATGAGGGTTGGGGTAGTCCAAATATATAATCGGGTGTGTTCTGATTGCTTTCTCACATTTTGCTCAGTTATCTTATAAGTAGTGTTCTTATCAGGGAAAATGGCACTTAAATTCATTGAACTTGACATGATAACATATTGCTCAGTTATCTTATATATGCTGCCTAAAGGCTTTATAATTGAGTCACAAAAATGATAATATGGTTGGAGAAAACCGTGGGCTCTCAGCATCTTTTTCTTCTTCTAGTTCCTCATTGTCACCCGAATCTTTAATTTTGCTTGCATATTCACGGCAACAGTGAGTTCAATTTTACGATTTTCCTTTTGTTGGTAAGTCCATGCAAAGAGTGGCTTCCTTATAAGAACATTTCCCTGTTAAATTATACTGCTTTATCCTGCTTCTTGATTCTAGCCAAAACAAAATATCCCTTGTCTTGATATCGTGATGTCCATTTTGCATAGGACTGTGCTTGAGGACCCAAGTTAAAAAGTTTTTTCTTTTTTTTGGTCAAAATACAAACTCATTGCATCTAGATGTTCTGTTAATTCTATCACAAATGGGGAAAGAAAAGTTTCTCTTTGGCCTATGTATGTCAAAAGGCAGTATGGATTCTGGACACCTTATTCTCTTAAGAGTTCACAAATATTTTAACAGTTCTCCATCCTTATTTTGACCCAAATTCTGGTCAGTTTTTCTTTTTCTTTTCTTTTTTCTTTAGTTTGAAACTAATAATTATCCTGATTTTTCCAGCTGTGTGGGGTGGTGCCAAGTTGGCTGATGTTCTTGAGCTTGTTGGAGTACCTAAGTTGACAAGTGTGACTAGATCAGGTGGAAAACATGTTGAATTTGTAAGCGTTGACAGATGTAAGGTAAAGGTTCAAGTTATTCTTGGCAGTTGTTTTTTGTCAAGATAAAAAAAAATGCGTTCATTAGGAGGGTGTTCTTTTATGACTCACTTTAATGTGTTATTAGAAGCACTAAAATGGTGTTTTTATTTTTTTTCACCTGATCTTTTTTCAGTTTGCAAGATTGAAAAAGAATTTCGTA
Organism: Eucalyptus melliodora; assembly: GCA_004368105.4. NCBI lineage: Eukaryota > Viridiplantae > Streptophyta > Magnoliopsida > Myrtales > Myrtaceae > Eucalyptus > Eucalyptus melliodora. Next base: position 9,773,780 of record CM023411.3, read on the forward strand.
ATTATGGCTGTGTTCTATATGCAGAAGAATGTTTCCACAGTTTGCTTATGATTTTCTTGGATTTCTGCCTGAGGATTTTTCGGCGCATGTGGTGTGCTTTATTTAGAAGGAAGTAATGATCTCTTGGAGCAGCTTCTTAATTTGCTGTTTTGTGTGGAATTATTTACAAATTGCCATCGCTGTTTGGAACTTCTAAATACCAAATTTCTCTGTAATGAAAACCTTTAGGAGGAGAATGGAGGTCCCTACAAAGCATCAATCCCATTAAGCCAGGCTACTAACCCTGACGCTGATGTTTTACTTGCATATGAGATGAATGGTGAGGTTAGTGAACTTGTCTTTATGGAAACATATATGGTAATTTCCATCACAGTGTTATATCACAAAATAATTGATTATGCTTCTGTTTCATTTGCATATTGTCTTCTTTGCTAAAATCACTCTGTTGCTTCTGCTCATATTGTTAAGATATCAACCCTGTAGGAGTTTGTCTAGGATTGATAGTTTTTCCTATTCTGCCAAAGACTCTTAACAGGGATCATGGTTACCCATTGCGGGTGGTTGTCCCGGGTGTTATAGGTGCCCGCTCTGTTAAATGGCTAGACTCCATCAACATAATTTCTGAAGAGTGCCAGGTCAGACAAAGTTATTTTTTGTGAAAGTTTGTACAGCTCAATCTTGTCTTCCATATTATTTAGGTAAGTGATTGTTGTCTTGCAGGGCTTTTTCATGCAAAAGGATTATAAGATGTTTCCACCTACAGTAAATTGGGATAATATTGATTGGTCAACAAGGAAGCCTCAGATGGATTTCCCTGTTCAGGTAATGTCATTATGAATCAATTCACACCTGGGAAAATGTCAAATCTCCATTATTGCACAGCTACCTTTGTCTTGCTTTGAAGATGGACACCTCATTCAGTTTTTATTTTGCATCATGCCAGAAAATTTATGTTACTGTTGAACACTCAAAAACAATGTTGCATTCTGTTTGTTTCTCTTGTTCTATAAGGACTAATCTCGGAGAGATAGATTTAGTGCAGGATGATGGAACTTTACCTTCATTGAACTATGGTGGATCATTACCTTTTGTTTTGGTGTCATATTGTTGCACTGATTGCTTGATTTCGTGTTGGCAGTGTGCAATATGCTCCTTGGAGGATGTGAATGCAATACAACCTGGAAAGGTTCGATTATTATCAACAGTTTTACTTGCACAGACATCACAGTTTATTAGTCAGTAAATTGTGGCATGCACAGAATTCTGTTGGTTCACATACTATATGAATCTATGGTGGTCTGGCATGCACCTGTACTTTTGTTAATCTTCCAAAAGAAGGAGGGCTCGTCTCCGTTCTATCCATGTGCTAGATTTGATTTTGATATTAGTATGAACCTTTCTCCATTTCCTATATTTATTAGTCTTGGGACTCTTAGGTAGTTGGGAAGTTTGTTGATATCGCTGCATTTGGATTTCTAAGTTGTTTCATGGCGCAGGGATAATAGCGGCTAGAGAGTTCATGCAGTCATAAAGGATTTCCTATAAAATAATCAAAGGTTTCTCATAGCAGAGTGTTTTTGAAAAGCAAATATTGGGGCTTCAAGTAAAATAAAAGAGCAAAAGCCACCAAAAGCCCTAAACTATGCCTACTGTGTACATATTTTCTTTAGACTTTTTTCCGTGACATCAAAAACCCAAACTTGGTACTTATGTGACACGTTTATCCTCCACTAAAAACATATCTTTATGGATGTCAGAAAGCAAACATTGTTGTCATGGTGCCCACTGGGCTTAGGTGAAATAAAAATGCCAGTTTTTAGCTGGAAAAGTCATCTAATGAGACCTTAGTGGAGGGAAAATATGCCACATAGGTACAAGTTTGGGATTTTGTATGTTGCAATAAAAAGTTTAGTGGCTTTTTACCCAAAATGAAAACGAAAGTGAAAATTGTGGGAAATATGAATCTGATCCCTACCCAGCATAGGGTCAGTCAATATTCGCCATGATTGGCCATCCACTAATCCCCAAATCCTTTGGTTTCACCTCTAAGGTTAATAAACATTTCTCGAACTCTTGATGCTCCCAAGTCAATGTTGATGTCCTTTGATGCTATTCAAGGGACTTCCTAATTTGTAGAAATTATTCACATGAAAGAAGGATAAATCATGATGCAGGTAAAGGTTAGTGGATATGCAACATCAGGAGGTGGCCGCGGAATTGAGAGAGTTGACATCTCCATCGATGGTGGCAAGAATTGGGTGGAGGCTTCTAGATATCAAAAGGCTGGCATTCCCTATGATTCTAGTGATATTTGCAGTGACAAGTGGGCATGGGTGCTTTTTGAAGCTACAGTTGATATTCCTCACGATACTGAGATTGTTGCAAAAGCGGTATGTTTTCCTTGATGTGAGAAAGTGTCAAAATATTGTCTCACGTTACTTGACAACGGGTCTTAAATGTTCTATGTATTCATGTATTCTCTCTCCACCTAATAACTTAAGCTTTTGGGTTTGAGACTTTCTAACATGGTATCAGAGTTAGTCCTATCCCTTTTGCGAATGTGCGTGGTCAAAATTCCACGTGAATGTGCGCAGTCCAAATTTCACTTGCTGCTCATAATTAGGCATGCACGTGAGTTTGGTGTTGAAGTATTATCCCACAGTCTGACAAACAATCCTAAATGCTCTATATATTCATGTGGTCTCTCTCCACTTGCTAGCTTAAGCTTTTGGGTTGGACTTTTTAACACAAAGCTTGTTGCAGCTCCCCTGTTATCAATGTCAAAGCCTCGTAATAGCTATTATCATGGGTAAATCTCAAAGTATGAATGATCTTCTGGCTATTACCACTTGTTGCACTGTACTCACAATATTGTGGTGGCAGATAGTTGTTTAATCTTGCTTTAGATAAGCTAAAATGCAGAGATACTTTGACATGCTGTTTGTTTCAGGCACTGCTTTTGTCATGGTCCTATTTGCTTGTAAGCATTAGGTTGTTTCATTTTTATTTGTGTGATTGGTATCATGGAGCACATTTTGTACTGATCGATATCGCAAAGTGCATTATTTACCTAGCAATGCAGGCAAAGCTACTCGTCAGGAGTAGCAATAGCTCATTTTGGTCCTTTAAATCATGAATTTGACTAAGCGGGCTCATTAGTCTGATATAAGCCTGAGTATCAATCATTCTCCTCTTTGATGATCTTGCTGATTGACTCACATGTCTTGATGCATCTCTTATCGTTATTTCAGGTTGACACTGCAGCTAATGTCCAGCCAGAAAACGTGGAGACCATATGGAACTTGAGAGGGATACTAAACACTTCCTGGCATCGTGTTCAGGTACGGGTTGGTCACTCGAAGATGTAGACAACAAGTCGTGCTAAGCTTTTACCACAACTCATGGACTCGCTCCGAGAAATAAATGCTGCCTCTTACTCTTTTCTCATGGGGAACGTGTAATGGTTTGTTTCTAATGTGCTATTGAAAAATAATATCCTATCCTGAATCAGCCGAACAATGCAAGTTGGTGAGTCTTTTGCCACTGTACACCAAAATCTTCATGGCATTGTCCGAGACTGGCGCAGTCTCCTGTGATGGCCCCTTGTGTTTGCTAACATCGATTCTGCACATTGTTTTTTTTTTTTTTTGGTAAGAAAATTCTGCACATTGTTTCCCCCTAAAGAAGGAAACAAACCTTGGTGCCTCGCGAACGGGTCCGACCAAAAGTGGGCCGAGACAAGGATATAAGCATTCTGGCCATGAATTGTGTGTATAGCACTTTTCCATAATAATTCGGCCTTGGGGGGAGCAACGGGATGAAATATTCTTAAATGATGACGATGCATGTGAGCCCAATTGAAAAATTCAGCCTGAGCAAGGGATGAAAGTTTCTCAAATGATCTCGGTACATGTGAGCCTAATTGAAATTTTTATACTGTTGGTGGATTTTACTTGCGACGACCAGTTCGTCCAAGTTGGAATCGAGGATTGTTTTGGATGCAAGGAAAAAGCAAAAGGTGAAAATCTTGATCTTTGATGCGAAACGGACGCTATACACTGGCACGCGGCCCAGTAGTAAACAAATCGGGTAGGATGAGGACATTTAGTTTTAGTGTGGGGTTCAGTTAGAGTAGGATATATAAAATAAATTAAAATTAAAACAGATGCTGAGCTTTAAAAGCCCAAGGGACAGGGGGACGTTTCCAAATTTGGCCAACCCATCAACAATTCGTAATTGAATCTTTTCAGGAAGTGTTTGTAGATACTATTTCTCTTTTGGTAGATAAAAGTAAGCATAATTCAAATTAACGTCTAAAATTTATTATCCCTACTTGATCACATAACGAAGCATGAATCACTCTTCAGGAGATCGTGAATAAAGCATAGTGTAAAAGCGCTTGTTTATTCCATGATTGACAATCCAATTAGCAAGATTATTTTCTTTTCGAAAGTTATGTTGTACTTTAAATTCAAAATGAGAGCTCAACATTCTTCTAATGTCTTTAAGCAAAACAAGTCCAGTTTTATTTAAGGGTGAGCGGTTGCAAGTTCCACTTGAAACTTGGAACTTATCTATTATAATAGATTCTTCATTTTTGGAATCTAGAACTTACTTTGTCACAAATTCCATGATTTATCCAAGCTCCATTTGTATTATTAATTGAAAGACTACAATGACTCACCACCTTTAATAACCATCATTTGCTATTACAATTCATGATAATAATTTATATTTGAACAAATGAATAATATGAAATGTTAATAAAGTAAAAATCTCAAATGTAAAATAAAACTTAAAGTAATGGTTTTAGATTATATACTCATCATCGGACGCCATGAAATACCACAAGATCACACAAAGACATAAACTAAGAAAAATATAAAAACTTATCAGAGATTCCTAGTTCCAGATTCTACTTACCTAAAATCTAAAACTTACTCATCGAAACAGATTCTCTAATTTTTGGAATTTAAAACTTACCCGACATACCTTGAAACTAGAAACTTGATAGATTTCCACTGGTCTGATTCTTCAATTCCAGGTTTTATTTGGAATCATGCTCACCCCTAATGTTATCCATCATAGTTTCTTTTGTTGATAAATTCAATCTCAATAATGGCTTGCAAAAATCATGTTGCTTGGCAAAGTTATAGTCTCAACCACAATGTCCAAAGTTCAACTTACAAGGACAGACGTATTCCAAGGAAAGAGGCAAAACCTCCAAGCCTGCGAATCCGAGTTCACTTTTAGAAGCCTCATCCATATTCAAATTAATCCATCTTATGGGTGGAGGGTCCCAATTGAGCAGAGTCGTAGAAGAAAGTGTAGCAAGCCGTTCATAAATGAGGCGCCGGTGATTTCCTTCATGTGTGAACGAATGACCTGTGCAAGATTCGAAGGAAGGACAAAAGTTGTATTGGAAAAGTGACTTGCTCGAAAAGCCACGCAATCACTCCAAAGGCTATGCCCGAGTCTAGATACTAGTTTAGCATAGATAATCAAGAATGTTTCAACTTTTACAATATCTATCACAGGTCAAACTACAAAAACGACGCATTAAAATCGTGATATTTTCACATTTCATTACTTAACAAGTGGCTTGTGTCTTATTAAGAAAGATCTTTCACGGTTATATCAATAATCACATGATTTAGTGTCAGTCATGTCTCACGATCTTAAAGATTCAAAACGTCAGTCCAAACTCGAGTTGTCTTATCAATTAAATTATTTTCGGAAGTTGCTCAGCCAAGGAAAAGAAATAAATAAAGAAAAGATCGATTCACAGGTCAAAATAGAAAAACGACACATTAAAATCGTGATATTTTCACATTCGATTACTTAACAAGTGGCTTGTGTCTTATTAAGAAATATCTTTTAAGGTTATATCAATAATCACATGATTTAGTGTCGGTCATGTCTCACGATCCTAAAGATTCAAAATGTGAGTTCAAACTTAAGTTGTCTTATCAATTAAATTATTTTCGAAAGTTGCTCAGGCAATGAAAAGAAATAAAGAAAGAAAGGACCGATTCACCATGAGCAAAGTTAAATGAAAAATTTCCCGGGGGTAAACTAAAGTTAACTGTCGAGATGATCAGCACGCGATCAGCATACACTATCACAGACATCGTCTTAGTCAAAAGCTTATTCTTGTCCCATCAACACGAGGGCCAGCCAATCCCAGCCACGATTCAATCTCTCTGATCCCTCCATCTTTTAATTTCCTTAATTCTGCACATGACACGAGCCCCGCCATGTCGGCCACCTTCCGAGGATACGCCTCCGAGTTCCAGTCCCTCCCTCTCTCTTTCTTGTCTGCGCTTGGGGCCCTCTTTTTCTTTTGTCGCAGCACGTGTTCCGATCTCTCGAAACTCGTCCACATCACCTACCAAGCCCCACGCCACCGCCGCTGCAATGTGAACCCGTGAGAAAGCCAAACCCTCCAAAACTCGAAGCAGGAAAAAAACGACCTGTCCTTTGCCTTCGTCGTATTCGCAGGACTTCGATATTATAAGGCCATAAAATACACACAAACGACAACGACCAAGCCAGTGGACATCGTATTTTCCACCTAGTTCCTGCCAGCCATGATGTGTTTTCTTTCCCCGATTGATTAATAATAATACCCACGTTTCGAAAAACCTTAGTCAATAATCTTTTATTTTTCTAAGCTGTGTGGGTTCTCGTAAACCTCAGTTCGGACCTTTCTCGGATGCCAAAAACACATTTGCCAAGGAGCACATGGGAGTTGTTCGCTGTTGGATTTAAAAACTACACCTGGGTTTCGTATATTCAATCTTTTTGCTTCAAGAAACTCCTGGCGGAACATAAATTATGTAAATGCATGGGAGTTTTAACACGTGTTTCCCCCTTTTTTTAATGCTGCGGGCATTGGGCAGGTGGATGGATCTCTCTTGATCATTGGCTTTCGTTGGTTTCCTTCTCGAGGGTTCACATGTCGATTGGACAATTGAGGTTGCAGAGAGCTTTGGATGTATGCAGGCCGCACTTCTGCTCGTGTTTTCAGAAATTTTTAACTTCTGATAGTGGACAGGGCGATCGGGTGTATCGTTTAAATGAAATTAATCCGGTATTATATCTTAACATTAGGGAGTCAATCCGATTTAAATGTACCGTTTTCTCTATAGAGGTACCCTAATGATATCGTGATAACAATTGTAAAAATTACTCTGTGACATGATCAGAATTTATAAAATACTTAGCTGAGCTTGATTTCGTAGTCAATTCTTTTAGTAGAATTAGAGAGCGAGTTGAAATTCTCTTTACCCTTCCCGATATATGAAATTAACCGCAAAATGATCACCATGCAACATGATCGAAGTTCACAATTACATTTCCTAACATAGCATTGGAGACCTAATCCAATTTCTTTTTACCCTTTTTTCGCCATGGAGAGAGATATACCACCCGTGATGATGTCAAAATGACCGCCATGCAACACGATCAAAGTCTACAAATACTCGCCAATCGAATTTTTAGAAAAATATCGTCTCAAACGATTTTGGTACAAAGAAAATATTAACTCATCCATTTCTTATTTCCATGGTCCTCTTCTTCTTTTTCGGCAATCCTCTATGACATGATGGTTTGGAGGATAGCTAAATCTAAATCATCATTTTTTTCCAACCGATCCTTGGATAAACATGATCGAAGTTCACAATTACATTTCCTAACATAGCATTGGAGACCTAATCCAATTTCTTTTTACCCTTTTTTCGCCATGGAGAGAGATATACCACCCGTGATGATGTCAAAATGACCGCCATGCAACACGATCAAAGTCTACAAATACTCGCCAATCGAATTTTTAGAAAAATATCGTCTCAAACGATTTTGGTACAAAGAAAATATTAACTCATCCATTTCTTATTTCCATGGTCCTCTTCTTCTTTTTCGGCAATCCTCTATGACATGATGGTTTGGAGGATAGCTAAATCTAAATCATCATTTTTTTCCAACCGATCCTTGGATAAACAGCTTTAAACACACACGAGCATTGAAAATTTTCTGTCACGGTAGAAGAGTGTGGATGCAAAAGAAGATGAAGATTCTGGACGTGAAAGTCACACCATTCTGCTTGAATCGATCCTTAAAATACTGTAAAAAACAAAAAACAAAAAGAGAGGCATTGAAAAATAGAGACAAATTTGTACTCATTCGATTTGGTCGTAGCTCAATTATTTGCAATTCCGTCCATGATTGGAGTTTCCACTAGCACGGACGACGCACCCCATTACATCATATACTACGACTCCATAACTAATCGACGCGATCTTAATTGACCGATGGGCTCGTTGGGTCAATTCATTTCTATATAATAAAAAAGCAATCAAATAATTCACAGGGATGGCCTGTATTTCAACCTAGCTCAAGGGATCAAGAGCTTAGCAAAAGGGACCTGCTATGTTTCGTGTGTGTTGGAAAGACAAGGTGTGCATGTAGCGAGATGATGTATCTCTCCAGGGATTGAAATTGATGTCGATGCCCATGGTTGTCTGTCTTTTTAAGTAAGGAGTGAGTGGGTACTCCTTTGAGGATTGGATAAGGACGTAGTGGGGTCGAGGACTGGTGACCACCACTCGATATTTCATTTGCCTTCTCTTCTAGATGAGACCCCCAAAATAGACTGATGGGTCAATGCTAACTTGGATCCAGCCTTTTGCCCTAGCAAGAACTCAACAACAGGTATGACGATTTGGTTAGCTGTTGATGGACCTTAGAAAGGTAAAGCTAAAGGCAATAGGCTCGTACACCTACCAATGGACAAAGTAGCTGTGAGGAAAAAGCGAACGTTCCGTACCCGACGAGGATCCTTAAACTCACTAAAAGGAGGTCGTTGCTCTCATTGCCCCTTTCCAATCTTTTAATTGTAATTTTCTTTTCATGACAATGGAATTGAAAATCCTTAAATTTGTTATGAAAGTACGATTGAGTTATAAAATTTTTAAAAAGTGTCATCAAATTCTAAAATTTATCAAATTGATATAATCAACTTCTAGTGTTGATTGCATTTTTTTGAAAGTTTTAAGACTCGATTATATTCTTCATAATAAGTGTTAGGACTGACTGTACTTTTTGAAAATTTTGGAATCTAATTACACTTTCATGATAAGTTTTAGAACTTTCAATTTACTTATTCCTTTCTTTTGCTGCCAATATATCAATTTGACGTGGATATCTGTTCCTCTCTTCAATTTTCCTTACATCCCTATACAAAACATCAATTCACCATCGAGAAGGGACAAAACACTCTGGTGTTGCAATTGGTGGAATCTCTTCACTTTTATATTGTATTCACATTGACCCCATTCAACTATTTTGTCTGGCAACTTGCTTGATGGATCAAATCAACTCAACCATGCAGTATCTCCCGACCATTGTGTCCCCCCTATCGATGGTGATATAGTGCGTGGTTCTAGGGACCACGAGCGACGAGCTCAGTTCCTCATACTTGGTGCCCTTTTCTGCAATCTCTCGCCTAAACTATTGAGATGAGAAGATTAGTTTTTTTCAATAGACTTTTTAAATCCGCGAATCCATTTAGTATGTAAAATCAAAGGGCATCATCAATATGCTCAATGATTAAACAACTCGAATCCGTTGAATTGAAGTGTTTAGATGCTCATGTCAATAAAGACAACAACTTTATTTATTTAAAAAAAAAAAAACCATTATTTGCCTTCAGGAATCTCCATATCATAGAGAAGAAACGAACCTTTCCCGCACCTAATCTTGAGCATGAACTTCACATGTTAGAATCCTGTAACAGTCTCTAATCACCATACTGCAGAAGTAACGCTCAACATCGCCTTTTCCTTTATCAATACACTCCATTACTTTCCAAATCCAGCTTTTGCTTCTTTGCCTGTGAGGCAAAGACACCAATGATGATCTTCACTTTCATTGTATTGAAGACTCTCAGTACCGCCTTCTTCTTCACCGTGCTCTACTTCCTTCATGTGCTCACGGCCAACTTCTTTCAACAAGTCTTCGATATCTCTGGCCACGGCCCGCCGACCTACCCTGTCATCGGGTGCTTGATATCCTTCTACAGGAACAGGCGCCGCCTTTTGGACTGGTACACCCAACTCCTGTCCCAATCCCCGACCAACACCATCGTCGTGTGGCGGCTCGGCGCCAGGCGCACCGTCGTGACAGCAAACCCAAAGAATGTCCAGTACATCCTCAAGAGCAACTTCAAGAACTACCCGAAGGGCAGACCGTTCACTGAAATATTGGGAGATTTTCTTGGGCATGGCATTTTCAATATGGATGGAGCGCTATGGCGAACTCAGCGCAAGCTCGTGAGCCATGAATTCAGCACCAGGTCGCTGCGGGAGTACGTGATGAGCACGTTGCAAGAGGAAGTCGAGAACCGGTTGTTGCCGGTCATGCAGTCCGTATTGACAGAAAACAAGGCAGTTGACTTGCAGGACCTCCTAAAGAGGCTTACGTTCGACATGATATGCAAGGTCTCATTGGGGACTGCTTATCAAAACCGTTCGTTGGATCCTACGTTTCCCGTTTCTCCGCTCGCCAAAGCCTTCGACGTGTCATCGGAGATGTGTGCTCGTCGTGGAGCCGCCACTCTGTCTCTCTCGTGGAAGATCAAGAGATTGATCAGAGTCGGGTCAGAACGGAGGCTGAAGGAAGCGGTCCGAGAAGTCCACGGGTTTGTATCGCGAGTGATTAGGGACAAAATCATGGAAATGAATGGAACAGCAGCTTCCGGCAATGATGATCTTTTATCTCGCCTGATCTTGGCCGGGCATGACGAGAGAACGACAAGAGACCTTATGATAAGCTTCATAATGGCGGGAAGAGAGACGACTTCGGCCGCCATGACATGGCTTTTCTGGCTGCTTTCTCAGCATCCAAACATAAAGCAAGACTTGGTGACAGAAGTCGAGCTTGTGGTGAAGAGAAGGAAAGACTTGGATTATGAATCGCTCAAGGAATTGAAGTTGTTGACTGCATGTCTCCTCGAGTCCATGAGGCTTTACCCGCCGGTGGCTTGGGACTCCAAGCATGCCGTCGAAAACGATGTTTTGCCTGACGGCACAGTCGTGAAATCAGGAGATAGGGTGACCTATTTCCCGTATGGGATGGGGAGGATGGAAGAGCTGTGGGGGAAGGACTGCTTGGAGTTCAGACCGAACCGGTGGTTTCTCGAACCGGAGAAGGACGGGACCGGAGAAATCAGGAAGATGTGCCCGTACAAATACCCGGTTTTTCAGGCGGGACCGAGGGATTGCATAGGGAAGGAGATGGCTTTTATTCAGATGAAGTACGTGGTAGCTTCGATTCTGCATCGGTTCGACATCGAACCGGCGAATCAAGTCCGTCCAGTTTTTGTGCCATTCTTGACGGCTCACATGGCCGGTGGCTTCCCAGTCAGGGTTCGCCAAAGAAACATTTCTACTCACGATGGTAGTGAATTTGTCGGATTGATCGGAGCAAACGCTCCCCATTTTAAATCATCAGGTTAATGTAACATCACATTATTACTTTGTTGTACCCGATAACTCGTCTTCGAGCTGCAACGGACTGTTTTCCGAGAGGCAGAGCCCTTTCCCCTGTGCGAAAATTTATTGCAACTTCATGGGCGATAATATTGTTATTTCTGCGCATGCGCGAGTGAAGTCAATTTTACATTAGTCACACAATTAAGGTTGTCTTCGTAAGATAGACCGTCCTCAGTATCAAGCATAATACTGTAGGTGATGTGTCAGGTGCCGGTTCGACTATGAGTCATCCAGGGGCAGGTTTCGATTCATTGCCTAATATAAAGTACGTATTCGCGCTCAGACGTCAGCAGCCAAGTTGGATTTTTCTAAAGAAGCTTTTAGAGGGCACAAGGGCTTTTCGGTAAGGGTAGGTTCATGTGGGGAAGTTTTTCCAAGCGATAAGAAAGTGAACTGAGACAAACACTTTTTTTTTTTTTTAGTTCTTATCAGGGATCTCCTGTTCAACTGTTGTAGGACCTCTTTCCTTTTCCATCTCTTTCTTTATGTTGTTGATGTTATTATTATTATTACAGTTTTTATTTTTTTATTTTTTCAACTTTTAAATGCTCCAAATCATCCCAGTCCAAACTATGGATAAGGTGTCGCTAGCTGAACGCATGATAGAAAGAATTTGAACAGACTGCTTCTCTATCCAGGGCGATACCTACCTATATGGATAGGTTAAACCACGCAAGCCTGGAGATTATATAATGACTTTTCACCAAACTGTGCAATCTTGACCCATGTTTTTCTTTTCCCTTTTTGCCAAGTATTCTTTGTCTGGACGCATCCTTGTGGAAAAGATAATACATGTTACTTCGAAAGAAGGGAATCACTAACCCTTACCTTGCATTGAGCTCTCCATGGAGTGACGGATGGATGAAGCGACTTGTATAATCACAAGCTTCACTATCGTTCTGCACTCTCAACATTGGGAGGAACGACTTCTAAAGCGAAAGGCTCCCAAATTGCTTGTTCCATTCTTCATAGATGCCAAGTTCGTTCATAGAAACAGAGGGCCTAACCTCTTGCAATGCGTTCTCAAAGTCCTAAATTAATCCAAAAAGTGAGTCAAACTATGCCTCTTACACCGGTTGTGCAAGTATTTGTGCGGCAGTGGTAGCTGAGCATGTCGTTACCTGAAGAGTTACTGGACGCATATCCTCCTTTCTCAGCTTCGTGATTTCTATGCCCTGTCTTAGGGCCTCTCTCAGGGGACCCATAGATGCGTCTTTTACCAAATTCTTCATGTCTGATCCTGAATACCCTGAGAACAAATTCTAGGCAAGTAAGGACAAATATCCAAAACAAAATTCGGAAGTTCTCCGTAATCAATGCATGCAGCAAAGAATTAACTAACTCAGGTTTGTTAGAGCTAGTACCCTTGGTGAAGTTGCATATGGTATTGATATCCTCACTCGAAAGCTTGAAGAGACCATCCTTCTCTAGTAAATTACGTGCAATCCAAGCCCTTGCTTCTTTAAACCATATAAAAAAAAACCGGTTAATCATGCCACAGTACGTTAAAGAAATCAATACAGAAAGTCAACTTAAGTATGAGAGGCACCCGATGAAGGTAGGGGGATATAGAGTCTTTTCGTTAGTCTCCTCCGTGCTGCTTCATCAAGTTCTTGAGGTCTGTTTGTTGCGCCTAATTATTTAAGAAAACAGCACATCATCCCAGTCAATTTTCAATATATTGTGATATGTAAAAATGTCAGAATAGGAAGGCTAAAAGCAATTAAGCATCGTAAATTAATTGATGGAAGTTAATAATGCAGTGCGCTTTTGCCAAGATCCATGAGGTGACCTACTGCCGTACTTTGGAATGGTTATGTCATAAAAGTAAATCTCAAAGAGTTTCAAATTTAGCATAGAACATATACCCCTGTAAATGATATAATTGGCTGTTTATATTAATTTGTGGTGTTACTACATACTTCTGGCTTCAGTTTCAAGCCATCCTAACGGAGGCGTCTCATTAATTCGCTCATTCCAATGTTTTTTATTTTATTGCTTTGACTTTAAAATTTTGCCCCATCTAATACATAGAATGACAATGCACCAAACCACACAAGGGTGGCAAAGCAAGAAGCAATCAAATGTAGTGAGTTCAAGCCTTTTAAAGCAATTGTGTTTTGGAGAATATATTGTCTTCAAATTCAACAGCGCGTGATTTTAGACTATGTTTAGGGTCTTGCTAATACCTATTAGAAGAATTTGCTCACTGCCGCTATCAAAGCCTTCCATTTCGATGAGGAACTGCGTCTTGAGGCGCCTGCTTGATTCATGTTCCCCTTCTGACTTCCGCTGCAACCATTTACAGAGTTCGATGAAGTTCCAGTTTCTGCTGATAACTACAGCAATTAACCTAAAGATTTCATTCTTCTACCAGGAAAATTTAACACAACAGAACATTGCTTGAGCAATTTGTTACTTTGTGCACAAGCAGAGCATTTCAATTTAATGATGTACATACTCTTTCTACCCTATTCCTATAGTCCAGTAAAGTTGTGCATGCACCAAAATGGGCATCTGTATGATCCCCTCCAGCCTTGTCAAGGGTGATAAGAATACATCTTACCTGAGAAAGAAGAGAATCTATTTCATCAACAAATATCACAGCAGGCTGGCGACAATGCGCAACTCCAAAAAGCGCTCGTACCAGTTTTTCGCCTTCACCAATCTAAAAAACAAACAAAAGTCAGAATTCATGGTTTGTAAACACTTCTTCCCTTCTGGTCTATCTACTTGCAAAACAAAGAGGAAATACACATTAGTAAAACTAAGTCCAGCTAGAAGACATACCCATTTGCTTGTTAATGAACTGGCAGATATGTAAAAGAAAGTTGCTTTTGCCTCTCCAGCTATAGCTTTGCCAATCATTGTCTTCCCTGTGCCCTAAAGGGTAAAGCATTATACACAGAGTATCAGTTCATAAGAGTATCAACCTTCATTTATCAGAGAGAATGGTATTATACATACCGGAGGACCAAACAGAAGAAGACCTCTTCCCGGAGAACGACAGCCTTTAAAAATGTCAGGACGCAATAAAGGCCATATGACCATTTCTGTGACACACTTTTTAGCATGTTCCAGTCCCGCTACAAAATTATCCAGCAGCACAAGCATATTAGGACAACTTCACACACTATGAAGTGATAAAAGGACTTGAATCTTCTTTTTTCCCATTTCTCATCAAGACAGAAATGTAACATTTCGTATTACCTATATCATCCCAGCGAACATTAGGATCCCGATCCATAATCTCATTACTAATATGTTCAATGAGACGAGGTTCTAAGTTCCTCAATTTTTCTGGAAGCTCTCCATCAGGACCACAGAGCATTTCCAAACTGCATCATCCAACAAAATGCAATAGGATTACTATCATGCAATAGAAAGAATAAGACTGCTGAAATTTTATGATTCATGAGCTAGGAAAATCAGAGATCACAGAGTGTTCATACAAAACTCAACCAGTCAATCACAATTCTTAAAAAAAGAAAACATGTATGATAAGCGTACTTTATGAATGAAAAAAATAAAGATAATTACAAATGTCTAGGAGCAACACTGTGTGCTATTAACCTACAGAGTGCAACCTATTTGTGAACTTACCATCTCTTCGTGGAGTCATCTATTCCATCATCAGACTTTCCTCCCGCAACTCGTGAAGTCACATTTCCCATGCTGTTTCCATTGGATCTGATGGGGGGAATAAAGTTACCCCGAACACCGCGCCTTAAGGAACCATATGATCTCCCTCCATAGCCCCTACCAGTGGAATCACTTTGAGGAGACACAGAAGCTCTAGGTGATCCTGCCAAACCATGCCTTTGCCTTGCCTCCATTTCCTATAAGCCAAAAAGCTTATGTAATGAGTCGCTTCTTGTGACCACATATACAGAACACCAACCCATTACCCACGCTTAGCTAAAGAAGTTTTATGGTCAAACCAGATAAACTTGTAACACATTTTGTCATAATAAACTTGTGAACGCACAGTTACAATCTTGATTGAAGAGCCGATTTTAATCTGGGTACATATAAGAAATCCTAATTGTTTCATGCCTCAAGTCACGTAAAATAAAATTTTGAGTACAACTCTTTCCAGCTTCATCTAATCCATCACAAAAAAGAGGCATGCACTGGTTATGATCTGTTAATATGCTCAAATTATATGGAATTAAAAGAAAGTAAATTATCTATTTGCTGAATGAAAGGAGTTCACATGCATTAGGCAAAGTCCATCTGAAAATAACTCAAGGAAAGTGAGAATAATTTTTCTCTCCTTACAAGTTTTTTACCACCAGCAATTGAGAGAAAGATTAAGCATTACAAGCTTAATCATTCCGTAGGATGGTTCTATCTCATAAATTAATGTATGCAGCTATGCCTGATCTCATTTTAACGATACATATAATGTATTCCTTCCAAATATAGAAAAGAAGAAAAAAGAATAGCTCAACAGGCTAAACATCTTAATAAACAGCGAAACAGGTTGCAAAAAACAAGAAGATACCAATTTGGCTCTTGCAGTCACAAATCCATTGGCTGCCACATCACCATTAGATTCTTCATCATTTGATGGCAACTTCCCAATATCATTGCCAGGGCTACTTATTTCCATGTGAACACGCTTTGCCCCTAAAGCATTATCGTGAAATCTCTCTTCTTCGACCTTTGGAAATGGTGAGAGAATAGTACTCTTGGGATGGCTGCAAATAGGATGGGGCTTATCTAAAATAACACAGTCCTCAGAGTTATTACTCCTGGAACTCAGAGAATTCTTGCAGGGGGCATTGCTTTGTCTATTAAGGTTGTTTCCATACAAAGACGACAACTTTGCTTGTTTCAGATTTTTGGCTGTCTTATCAAACTTGTCCTTCCTATCTGATTGGTCATCCTGACAGGAAGAAAAAATATTGTTAGACATGATTGATCTACATCATTGGGTGTATTAGCAACATTTTCATCATTTAGGAATTAAGCATGTGATCTTTAATTTCAAAATTTTGTAAAGATAACAAAAAAAGTGGACACTTTGGAATAATGTATATCATTATTTCATACCATTTGTTTGGAATCCCCCTTGGAATGCTGAAGAAGAGTTTGAAAGTATGCCGACTGCTTTAATTTCTCCATGTCAATGCCGCCCTTCATGCCAAAAACACTACCAGGAGCTCTGTCTGCCAACTGGAATGCTCGGCTGAAGGTAATAATCCATCATAAAGACCACAGAACAGACGAGTAGTGAGCATTTATATTGTCCTTCCAAAGTACTAGAAGTACCAGAAGTGCCATTACTCTCCTCGCTCCTACAAAATGTAATTGATCGGGGATATGTCCAACCTTCCCAAACCATCAGAATGACTAGGGCTGATGTTGGAGTGAATTTGCTTTATCTCGAACATAGCTTAAGAATAGTGAAACAACATGGGAATCCAGAATCACATTTAGGTTCTATAAAAGCTCCACTTCTTTTTGACAACGACCAATCAAGCGCGGTCCAACGAACTTTTAATCAAACCTCATTTCCGCTCCATAACTAAGTTCCAAGGCTGATTTAGACTCTAACCTAAAGATTTACAAACGGAACACCCGCTGCACGATCGGAAGTGTAAACATGTAGAACAAAACGATCTAGAGAGACAGACAGACAGAGAGGTTACCGATCGGAGTCGGGAGTGAGGGCGCGGCGAGCGGCGTCGAGCTTCGCGGAGGCCTCGCGGCGGATGGGGCGGATGAAGGCGGCGTCGGCGTCGGTCTGCGTCTGGGAGTCGAGGAAGCCGAGGAGGCGAAGAGAGAAAATCTGGGCGGCGGAGAAGTCGCGGCGGTCCAGCGCGAGGTCGGCGCCGAAGAGGAGGGAGTGGAGGCGGTTCAGCTTCTCGTCCACCTCCTTCCTCCAGCACGCTTTCTCCTCCTCCCCGGCCTTCGCCATTTCCGAACTTCTCCGGCAACAGCGAGAGAGAGAGAGAGAGAGAGAGAGAGAGAGAGGGATTGTTTCTGTTTCTGGTGATGGAAAGTGGAGATGGTCCGCTCCTAGTTTTTCAGCTCTCTCTTTCCCGCCATCTTGATCGTGGGCTTTTTTGGTTGGGCTTTTGAATTTCTCATCTCAACGTTAGATGGGCCTTTGCAAGGGTAAGGGCCTTTTTCTTTTTTTGCTTGCAAAGATTGCATTGATGAGATTTGGCTAGGATTTCCTTTAGGTAGACCTGATCAATGAGCCGATCCGAACGAGTGAAGCTAATCTGCCGAGCCTGAAAGTACTTGCATAACCCGCTCGCCGAAAATTGTACGTCATCTTCGAAGAAGGGCGGGCCTAGGCGAGCGCGGGACCAAGAAGAAATCTACTTGTACAGGTCCACCCAAATTAGCGCCGAGTCTTGACGAGCTATTTACGAGAGAAAGTAGTCGGAACTCGTAAATACAAACCAGCCAATCGCATTTTATACACTATGCGATGACTGGTCCTAGGAGAAAATTACATGGTCCAACCGGAGGCCTACCATGCCCTTAATACAGTAAATCTAGACGATTGTTTTCTTCAAAGGATGCTTCATGGTTCGATGCCTGGCAAAAAGCACGCGCTTCGTTGGACTAGATGCTTGATCATATGGCCGAAGCGTGCTCTGCGATACACCAGACATCTGATTTTATTTAAGCACGAATTAGATGGATCTGCCTTTCCTTGGATAATCTATGGATACTTCGTGATGTCATCTTTGAGGCGTCTTTCCTCACGCCACGGTGACTTTTGCTCCTTTACCATATAGACCACCGTCACGCATCACTCTGCATTGTCACCTGCCAGATTATATCAGCCATTCTACAAATCTCCAGGGCTCGGATCTTCGAAGAGCGGCAATAGTTTAATTACATTATAAATAAATCTCAGTCGCTCATCGAAAATCTTTAAGTAGTTGAGCCCCGACCACCGAGATTGCATTCATCCTACAATTTACACTCGAATGCAAATTAAAGAGTACCGGATTTCCTTGTTCATAGGTTGAACTGCGACCGCAGGACAAGGCAGTCTCATTCTTTATTCCTGCATCGAATTCGATTCACTGCAATGAACCCAAAAGATAGGCTCCTTACAATTAAAAAAAACATCAGCAACCACCAACATTGACCATGAAGTCAATTGAATGTTTACTAATTACCGAAACATGACCAGCACCTCGGCCATACAACATGCAGAATCAGTTGTATTACAGTTAACTTAGCAACATGGCGCCATTATCCCTAGACAGCAACAACAGAGAAGGGTAAAGCAGCAGGCACACAACTATTTACAGTAGGCATTTCCTTTCTAAATAAATAGTTCCACCTCCAAGAGTTTCATCACTGAAATTATGTTAAGCTCCATATAACGGGAGGTGCATGGATGTGATCCCCATCAGCTATAAATTCCAAAGTCAAAGCTACGCCGCCAGGGCTCCTACCTCAAGTCGTCAACAACATGCATGACTGTAGGGGTCAAGCAAAAAGAATCTATGGTTCACAAAGTGGCCCACCCAAAAACCATAGTTAAGTACTTGGATGAGCATCACTTCCAGTTGCTGGTTTGCGATTCAAGTACCGAATAACAGCATCTTCCACCCTATAAAAACAAAAACATAAGTCATTCATTATTCACGTTCATAAAGCATTTATCCAGAAGGTATGTTTTGCACACTTAAGAAGAAACTCAAATCAGAGACATGACCACATCATAACCAGGTTTAGTGGTGTGCTGTGTAGCCAAAGTGATAATTCTTAGGTTCCATAGAGCAGGAAGAAAAAGCATTGAAAAAGGCCAGAGCGCATAAAGTGAAAAATGCCCAAATTCATAAAGATGATGTGAATACCATGGCTGATTGAAGAAATCAGATCGACGCTCCTTTTCAGCACTACGGCTAGCTTCTCCAGAAAGTAGCTTTAGGTCTTTGCTTTGAGATTCAATGAGGGCATTAATAAATTCCACAGGAGATTGACTAAAGCCAAGGAAAAACGCCCGTCTCTTCCGGTGCTCGTGAATTTTTCGTATTGCAGAATATATTGCCTCATCACAGGCATCAATCTCTTTGTTCTTCTCCACATTCGCTAACAGCACAGACAGCTCCCTCTGAATGGGAATGGGCACATCAACCAGCACATCATAGCATGCAGTTCCAGCTGGACTATTTCCTGAAAGCTTGATTTTGTGCTCCAAATGTATCGGCTGTGGTGAAGATAAATGATTGGAGATCTTCTGAGAAACCGTAGTAAATTTCGTCTTCTCTTCCCCAAACACTTTCTGAAGAGGCGGGTCACAGTTAAAAAATGAGGGATCATTTGGGTTCTGCAATTTCCTGGCCTTCACATAATGCCAGATTGCAGTAATAATTCTTGGTCTAGTCTCAACTTCGATGCCAAGAACTTCCGTCAAAGCTGGCGACAGCTTGAATTTCTCAGGCACATAATTCATTTCCAACCGGATAGTCACTGTAAATTCTTTATCCCCTTTCCGCTTCACCTCAAATCCCTCTTGAGGAGCAGATGATCTAGAGTTCTCCCAAACAATCACGGGGTTTTCAGGATAAAGTCGCTGGTCCAAAGAAATGGTTACTCTCTTGAAGAAAGATGAAAACTTTGGGTATAAAGGGCTTGATTTCTGAACTACTCCAGGCTGATCAGGATCCACCCCTTCCTCCAAGATCCTCCCAATTATCTTAAGGGTCCAAGTAGGTGGCTCAGCATTTGGCTTCTGAGGTATAGTGCGAATCTGGTTGGCAAATGTATTGAAGACATAAATCCTAAGCGTTTTCTGAATGCATGGAGGGTTCTTCAGGGCTTCCTGTATGTCAGTCTTCTTTCTCGCAAGAGCAGCATCAACGCGAGACTCAAACTCAAGGAGCTGTGTGTACAATGCAGACTCGGGAAGAATTGCTGCCACTCTGTCTTGTAGCTGCTTCTCAGGGACCTTCTGCTTCTTCTTGCGAGCAGCTGAAGCAAGCTCCATTTGTTTCAATGGTGAAATCATGGTGTTCATAGAGACTCCAGGAGGTCGCATTGGGGGTTTTTGAGGCAAACGCTTCACGCCGCCACTTCCAGGCGTGGACATGGAGGGCGAAGACGAACCCAAATTCCCAAGGCCCCCCATCTGACTGAGGGAAGCTTGCAGCTGCGCTTGGAACTGGGGGTTCACCCCTTGCATTTGAGCCTGCGCATGAGCCTGTGCCTTCGCCTGCGCCTGAGCGATGGCTTGCGCTTGTGACAGCTGAAACTGCGCTGCTTGAAACCCGGGCCCACCTTGACCCTGCGCTTGCCCGAACCCTGGGTTTGTCGGCATACCCGAGTTCAAGATGGCAGCATTTCCAAAAGGAGATGAAGAAGCCGGAAGGTTTCTAGACGGGTTACTATTGTTATTCATGGAAATCACCCAGTACCCACCAACTGAAATTACTTCACCAAGATGACGACACTCAACAGAAACCTAGCATCCACCATACACAGGCCCAAAGCCCCACAGTTTCCCAAATCCAAAATTAAAAAACCGCCAGCAAATCAAAACAGCTCCTTTGTCCTAAAACAAGCGTTTCACTCGACCCACAAATGGGAAAACCCTAAACCCTAGACTCGAAGTTCCGCCACACCTCCGAACAAGAAATTGACCTCACGCATAGGGTCAATCGTCAGGATATATGCATAAGTACCACGAAATGGAGGGGAAACAACAACAGATTCGCGATCTGTTCCCTACAGAATACGGAAATTGAAATTGAGGATGGGAAGCGCCGAATTCGGCGAATCCAGCAAGCAAGCAAGCGGCTTTGCAGAGAAGCACCTTACGTGATCGAGGGGTAGAGACCGAGCTTTCCGATCTCCGTTTCAGCTTCGCCTTCGCTTGACAATGGCGGAAGGAGAGAGAGAGAGAGAGAGAGAGAGAGAGAGAGATGGAGTGATAGGGAGAGAGATCAGCTGGTTTCGGCCCCTTTCTCTCTCTACTTGCAGGATCGCGCTTAGGTCAAAATCAAATCAAACGGAGGACGCGATCCGGATCCAATGAGACCGGCCCGATCTTATCTCGGGTCGGCTGGGACGTAAATGGGCCGGGCCGGTTACGATCCAATGAGATGGAAGGGCCGGTGGTTGGTGCTGAATGTCCTGAATTTGATCATTGAACTGATGGATTTGTATAGTTCCATTTGTCTCTTGATTTTCCAACGAATAAATTACAACTCCCAATTATTATTGTAGCATTATTACGCGGTTAAATGTAATTAACAGAAGAACAGGCACATTTAAGTAATGCATACTAGGCGTGGACAGAGTTGGTCCAATCCAATTTGATTGGTTTCAATTTTCTTATCACTCATAGTGCTCGAAAGAACTTCGGACCTATCAATCCAAACCGAATTCTATTTAGCCAAAAGATAAGAACACCGGACCAATTTCTAGGTCAACCCAGTTGTTTCAAACTACGTGTTTACTTAGTTGGCATTTTTTTGATTAACTAACTATTCGGCACCTTCAGAATTACATATATAGCCCATGTTATCGGACACAAACCTACACTCATCATAGAAACAAGGCATTGCTTGTTAAACCTAATGCACGCATTCCAATTCAATAACTCGTTTGGAATTTTTACTTAAACGGGATCGAGTTGCATTAGTCTAGCTAGAGAACGTGAGCTTTGTTATAGGTAAAAACAGAGGAACCTCCATCTGCTGAAAAGATTCATCTGTTAAGGTTGTCTCTGCTCTGCTGAACTTCGTGTCCTTCGTCCCCAAAACAGCAAATCTGCTACTCAAATCAAATCATTCTCTCAGGAACTATCAATCTTCGGAGTCCGAGTCTGGTGTTTTGGCGACTATAATTTCAATCGTGACATCATTCCTAGAATAAGTATCTGCACTGAGGAGGGAAGCGAGTTTTGCAATGGGCTTGTTTTTCTAAAACCATTAAAAACTCTAATGCAAGGAAGCACACGTATTCAGGTAGCATCCTGTTCTCTCATTGCAGATCAGTTCTCAAGCATAGATGATTCTGTGCGCCAGAGCAAGTGAGAGAGAGAGATTCGACTGGTAATTCGTTTGAGGAGGCTTTGATATTGCAAATCCTACTACATAGAATTAAAAGGTAACATGTCATTGAGGATACAACCCGGGCAACATGCGAAAAGCCAGAACTTTTTGCCATCCGTCCCGAAGAACAGATGAACTGAAAATCTGGCGCAACTTAACCTAGGTTCAGCAACAGCTGGAGATCTCCATTTAGGCATGAAGAATTTCTTATTACGAGTTCAGAAAGATAGTACACTATGATAGAAACACTTGCCCTTAATTTAGAAAGACAGAGGCACTCAAAACAATCATAAAGTTAGGAGATAGAATGACCCAAGAACGATTACAGCTGAGCCATGAAATTAACCCAACTGTCATAATGCAAGTTGAATATAACAGCCATCTTCTTAAAACAAGCTATGTGTGTATGGTTTAGCTAGACCAGCTACATGGACTGCTAATGTAGCGCTTTATTCAGGTGCTCACATCGCAAGTCGCCGGTCCAAGTTCAAGCCATCATAACACAACAATTCCAGATAAAGTGACTGGAACTGTTCTTGCCACAATCAAGAGGCGTCCACTGCAGTTCCTCGGTGTCTGGGTCGGGGTAGCAAGTGAGGATGGTCATGCCATGGCCGGTGTTTGAAGCCGAGGATGCGCCTATCACGAGCAACTTGCTGCCCAGAGATTTGAACGCAACGCCCCATCCTTTGTTGAAATCAGCCCTTATAGGAACTGGCCCCAGCCTCTTCCAAGAGTTGCTGCTCTTGATATACACCTTCAGCTCGTTCGACGAAGTCTCGAGAGTGTAAAGCTCGTCGTTCACAACGGCAAGGAGGGGTGGAGATTGGAAGGTCGAGATGGGCATGTCTGACAACATGTCGGGGATGATTTCCCACTTGTTTTGGCTCTCGTCGAAAGCTTCCGCGCACGTGAGGTTCTCTTCCTCCTCATTCTTGCCTCCGATCACGTAGAACTTCTTGTCCATGTAACAACCGGAGCACATCTTCCTCTTTTGATGCATCATGGGAAGCCAATCCCACGACTTAGTCTCGGGATCATACTTCTCAGCAGAATTAAGAACCTTATTGCTGCCCGTATCGATCCCACCGGCTACAAAAGCATAGTTACCACAAGTTGCAGAAGCGAACAAGCACCTCGGGTTCTTCATGGAGTCGCCCTTGAACCACTCATTTTTGGCCAATTCGTACCTCCAAATCACAAGGCCATCGATCTCTTTGCCCGAAACCATGAGGTGAGTACCGGCACAAAATGTTTCCTTGTCTCCGGCGGCAAAGCAAGTGTCAGAGGGCAAAATAGGAAGATTCCGACAAGATTCGGACTGCGGATCGAATGCCCACCAACTAGTTTCCCCGCTCGCCAACATAAACACAGACGGCTCTTTTAATCCAATCTCCCCCCTGATTTTGAAGATCTCTCCGCTCTTAATTAAAGATAAGAACCGTTTGTTGACGGTGGAAAATTTCCCGTATAAAGATCTAGGCACCCTAGCCAGTATCAAGACCTCTAACTCGTCGCTGAGCGATGGAGTGTTGTAATCTGCATCCTGAGGTTCCACAACTGAGGAACAACCAATCCCACTGGAACTAGGAGATGATTTTTTCTCCAATTTCCTTTTAGCCTCCCCATCTGAATCCTCCATGTTGGCTCTTTCTTCTTCACCATCCAAGCCCTTTCCTTTGGACATTAGCCGAGATTAACTCGAAAAGCTCTGAGCCTTCTGCGAAATTTCAAACTAAGTGGTTACAGCGAACAGACCGAAAAAAGGAGCATCATGATTCACGTGGCATGACTACCAAAAAGACAGGGATCGTTAACATAAGGCCACCCGATTTTCACACTATGAAGCTTGCTCGAGGATTTATAACAGAGGGTACAGAGAGAAAGAACACAAGGATCGCCCATATGATGAACCAAGACGACTGGAAATTAACCTTCTTCTTGTAATTGGTCTAAAAAAGGGACAGTACAAAACAGGGCATATATTTAATGGGCGAAAAATTCCAGACAGATTAACTTCTCACCGTCCAAATACAGCTGACGACCAGAACTTTAACCAAAAAAAGAAAACAGACAAAACATGCGTATGCCAAGTGCTGAGCATCAGGATTTAGGACATCATCATATTACACCCAGCAAAGAGTGGGATTATCAAAACCAAGGAACTAAGGCATGTAACAACATAGTTCAGACAAAGAGCCAGATGATACCAAAGATTTCTCAGGTCTCAAATCATCGGAGTTCCAAGAAACACGCCTTTCAAGTGCAAACATTGCAAGAGAAAGTTACCTATGTGGAGCAGAGAGGCCCACCCCACTCCCCTCTCAACCCAGAAAGACATAAACTTCTCACACACAACCCACCAACCACAAGACTCCAGTATAAAAAGATATCCCGACGGGGAAGACGAAACCGAAAAACGACGCGGGTCAAGATGGAAACGCATGCACGGCAGTAAATACAGGGAGGGAAGGGAGGGAGAACCAGTCAAAGGGGGGGCGCACCTGATGAGAAGCAGTCAAGTCAAACGATGTTTTGAGTGCAGTTTGGACTGAGATGAGTAAATAAGGGAACGGTTACAGAGGAGGCCAATGAAGGCAAAACCGAGAGGGATCATCGGGCATCTGTTGGTATTAGCAAAACCCAAAAGAGCAAAAACGGCCTTGAATTTAGAGTAAAGGAGAGAGGAGGAGAGAGAGAGAGAGAGAGTGGGCGTGAAAATGAAATAAAAATAGCAACTTGGGGGAGAGAGGAGAAGCAAAGGGATGCCCCTTATTTTAATTTAAATTGCAACTTTAGGTGGGGGGATTACTTGCTTAATTTAGTGGAAGCACAAATTTTGTTGGGTTCCAAGTGTGAAGATGGAATTTATTATACGAACACTGTTAAACCCACCAACACCATCTTGGTTTCACAAAAGCAAGGTTGGAAGAGAATAGAAAGAATTTTTTTATGAAAAAAAAATGTCTTTTTTGCTTCTTTAACCCACATAGAAACTCATCATTTTCGAATGATGATGTTATAGATTCCACAAAAGCATAATTATTTCAAAAGGTTCTTAAGAGTAGTTTTATCGGTCGATAAGCATTACGAATCAAAACATAACCAAGAGTCTGACGTAAATTACAAATGTAGGAAAAATACCCAAATCTGGCAAATCAAAAAGCACTTGTATTGTACTAGGAATGAATTTGGTGTACTAAAGTTTAGTGTTGTACTAGAAGTTGCTGATCAAAAGAATGTCAAAAAATTGTTGGCTCCAACATCACCCAATCAGTTTTGACCAGAAAAAAATATCACCCAATCGGTGCTTTTTAGATTCAACAGTACATCCATCATGAAATGCCAATCCGAATGTCCCTTGTACTAACCGTAGATAAAAGAATCACTTGTACTAAGCATAGATAAAACAATCATTTACATCGTCCTCCAATTAAAATGACTCCATCATTAATGCCGTACACCAAAAGAGCTACGCCCATCACTTATAACATCATTTAAATATTAAACCATCCATCCATCTAGCATCATTACTTGAGTTGTACTTGTAACGGATTTTATTTTTACTAGTCAACTTAAACCGAACCGGTACATGTAACACAAACAATCATGTAAATACCAAAAATTGGAACTAATGTTGTGAGATCTCACAAAATCACTACCATCTAAATCCATTTAAAAAGTTAAAACAATTTGATGATGGCCTGGTTTAATATTAATATTTTAAGTCTCCTTCCCACACGTAGACCAAACAACCTAAAACGTGGAAATACGTAATTGGGAAAGCAAATAAAAAATCTGAAAATTTTGAATTCGAAACTTTCTACTCAATATTATGTAAGATTTTGTAAAAACTGTGCAATTAAGAAGACAAATAGAGCCTTGGAAGAGTTGAACTTAGAACTTCCTACTCTAATACCACGTATGATTTTGTGGGATTATCGTCAATTATTTTTAGAAGTTTTTAAATTATAAATTGTTCAATAAATGTCTAGTTTAATAGTAATATTCCTATAAGACGTAAATTAATATTACGAAAATGAAATTCCGTATTCAAAGTGTCATCATGAAATTATCTCATCTCAAAAAGAGTCTAATCAGAAATGCTATCCGTGTAATGATGGGATTTGCACACCACGCACGCGCACGTTCACACCATGCATCGACCCTCTTCTTTTTCTTCTTTTGGCCTCCAAAGAGCGAAAGCTCGAAGACAGAATGAATCGACTGTCCAATCCGAGAAGAACGAGGAGAACAGGGGCTCCCAAAGCTGTCCGCTTTCGGAGCAAATAACAAGCAAGACAAAATCAATTTTTGCTCCATCAGAGAAACGTGCATGAACCGTGGAGCGATACGCTTTGGACATTCATACCTATTGCCGACGCTTTCGCCATCGCCTTTTTGTCTTTCGTTTCTTTTCCTTTTCATATTTGCCCACTTTGGAAAACTCGAAACGAGGCGTGTGGACGGAAAGCGTCCGTATCTTGTTCTTGATCTTCCATTGCTTGAGGCAATGACCAAACGAAGCGTGCCTCGCTGCCTCTTTTGATCTTTACTTGCCAAGTGCGTGTCCGTAGGTCAGAGGATATTGGAGGGATGTGACAAATGATGGTATTCGCCTAGGGCTATGCAAATTTCACATGGACAGGACATATTCCTATATGGATACTAAGGATAGAAAGCTTATCTGCTAAGGAGCAAGAACCAGCCCGTTGGGTGGCGCTAGTTTATTAGTGCTTTTTTCAGGTACCTGTGCACCCTACCAAACTCTATTGCTTTTCAAAATAAAGCCCTAACCTCAACCGTTTTTTTTTTCCTTTTCCATCTCTCTCCCACCGTCTTGAATCGTTGCCCCGTCGTCCATTTCCCAATATTGTCTTTGTCGGAGTTCTGCCGTCGTAGCTCGACTCATATACTCCCATCATATTCTCTCTCTCTCTCTCTCTCTCTCTCTCTCTCTCTTCGCACTGGTCTCACCACCATTGCTTGGACAACGGCGCGACCCTCCGGTCTAGGTCAGTAATGAGCTACCACGTGGCACAAACGGCTCTTCGA
Source organism: Eucalyptus melliodora (assembly GCA_004368105.4). Classification (NCBI taxonomy): domain Eukaryota; kingdom Viridiplantae; phylum Streptophyta; class Magnoliopsida; order Myrtales; family Myrtaceae; genus Eucalyptus; species Eucalyptus melliodora. Next base: position 9,801,423 of record CM023411.3, read on the forward strand.
AGGGGGCTAAAAATAATTGCAGGTGTGTGCCGCACACAAGTGCACAATAGGAACCGCCAATAAACGATCCACATGTATGGGGGCAAGCATTGCTAATTTGTGCCCTAAACTAGGCATGGCCCAATGAACACAAATTATAACGAAAAGAAAGTGGGTGACTAATAATTATCGAGAAGGAAGGAGGGTGGTGGAGTAAATGGTCGATATTGAAACCGTCCAACGATAAAAGATTGATAGTAAGGTCCTAACCGATAGAATAATAATGATAACATTTGATAAATAAAACCCACCAAAAAGAAAACCATTCTTTACAAAATAGAAAAGGAGAGATTTCACATAAAGCAAAGAAACCAATTAGACAGAGAAAAAACAAAACCAAACCTACCCTAAAGATTAGTTTAAGTCAAGACCAATAGTAAGAAGAGGTGGCACGCCTTAACTCTAGAAAGTGGATGCCCATTGGATAAGGCCTGCCCTTTTCTATTATTTTTCCTTTGGGTGTGTGTCTGTGCGTGTGTTGTTTTGAGGGTTGGGGCTTTTCATGTTGGATTGCATATATAATATCGACCAGGATTCGTGTGTTGTCCCTCCACTCAGGAGTTCCTGTCCCTTCCGTGCCCATTTTTATAGTCCAAGAATCACTGTCACAATCGCGTAGGTTTGGCAATAGCCTTCGACATGTGTCTCCCCCCCGTTTGCTGCCAAAAGAATATATATTTTGTGTATATATGTGGACATGAATTAAATCAAATAGAAAAATCAACCCTTCGTTTGTCAAGAACGCTGAGCCTTGATTGGCTCCAGGACAGATCATTCTCAGCTTTCAGCCCATGGATTAGGAAAAAGAGCATTCCTGGGAGAGAAACACGAACCCTAATATATTCAATTCTCCCCACTAATTGAGCTTTTCATTGGTTCACATCACTACATTTTTTTTCCCTTTCTTTCTTTTAACTGCGGTATGCTGCATTGTTCAAATAAAAGTAAATTCGAATGGCTCACTTACCTAAACTGGTCACTTTTTGGGGATGCTCTTACGTGTCCGGAGCTTTCTTTTCCTTCCCCTCATTTTATTCTTTCTTTATTTTTATGGTTATCATCGCCCGTGTTCTTATGATTCAGGAGCACGACACGATCGTCGATCATAGAGCCCTAACTACTTGAAAATTCGTAAAACGTCTCTCAAGCCCCATTAGCTGGTCATATCCAATTATACAAATAGCTTTCATTAAGAGGACTTGGGACAAGGCTAATGGAATTCGAACGGTGTTTTTCAACTGTGGAAAGTATAATCAAAGTCTCTAGTCCCCAAAAGAATAGTAAATCCCAACAAAAACTACATTACATACCTGCACAGGCCTTGCTGGGATGCTAATGTGAAACTGAATAATACCAAATGAGTGCATGACATAGTGAGTTTAAACCAAGAGCACCAAGGTAATGATGCCTTTGAGGACTGATTGAGCCTTTATGGATGTGGGAGTAGAATCTGAATGCCCATTTTGCCACGAGGAAAAGGAAAAATATTAAATACGTACTCCAATATCCTAGCTCAAATTTGAAAGCATCTCGAGAAGAGGACTTTAAAAGCCACTAAAGTTTTGGTCATGAATGGGGAGGTGAGATGTGACGTTCCAAGTGACACATTGATCTTTTCAAGCATTTCATAAATAGTATCCATCGCCAAAATAAATAAGTAAATCGGGTTGGAATAACAACTCGGTCGACTACAATTTCTATTTAGAATATTAAGCATTTTAGTTGGCAAGTTTCAAGAAATGATAAGTTTCTCAGGCATTAATGATACGGTAAGAAAAGAAATATGCTACAACGCATTACATATTGAGATAGAATACCGATGTGAAAATCTCATGGAAACAAAAGAAAGAAATTCATCACAAAATTAGTGGATATTTACCGGACATCACATGTGCAATTAGAGGTTTCGATGAGTCAACCGAACAAGATCAACTCGCAATTATTTGAAGTGGACTCCCAACTCGACCATTTGATTTCGTGATAGAAAAATACTCGACTTAGATCAGCTCACGAACCCTCAACTCTTATCAATGGAAAGATCTCCGTGCGTGACCGTGATTGGTTTCTAATTGGGCGGCTGAAATATTATCCATGTCCACCGCATGTCCGTGCGAAAGTACCATACATAAGCGCACACCCTCGTTTACAATTTCCAAGCCAGCATATTATTCTCCGCCTCCACCATCATCACACGGTGGCAACGACATAAGGGCACTTATCCCGCTAACCTCTCGGGCATTCTTCAGATGGATCGAGACGCTACGCCCGAACCGATCACGATGAACTATTGACGCGAGTTTTTTACTTCAATTTCCATGCAAAGCTCGACCTTCTATGGAAAATAAACACATGAGGACAAAACGAAAATGCCACCTGAGGCATGGAAAGCGGCCAATGGGGAGGCAGCGGCGGTGCATGCGGCATTCAAAAGCCCCGATCCGATCCACACGTCCCCCGGGGTCACCCCCCTCGTACGCTCGCTCTCGTCTCGATCTTATCTTATTCTGGGAAGCCCCTCCTCCTCGTCGATCCGTTCGACTTTCGTGCGCTGATTTCGGGCATCGTTGCGTGGGTCACCAAAAGAGGACGGACGGACGGACGTGTGGATAATGCTTGTTTATTACCAACGGCGGGAGATCCACCCATTTGGAGCGTTCCCACGCAGACTGGTGTATCGATAGGTTATTTATTGCCTGTCGACCAGATTATTCCCGTCGGCTTCGATTCAACTGCCCTTTGTCTTTTCCCTTTTCTCTTTATTGCGTCTCTTTTTTTTGTATAGTCATCTGTGGTTCTTGTCTTGTCCGATCCGCGTGATGTGTCGTGCTTTTGCCCTTTTCTGCGGCCGACCGGGCCAACCGCCGGACCCCATTCCGGCAGCGGCGGCGGATGATAGCGGTGGAAGCAGATCTCTTATAGGTCATGTGGACACATCGTGGTTGTTGGATAAGTGAGGCCTTAGATTCCGCCCATAGTTTTTCATCAATAGCCTTCTAAATATAAAGAGTATTAAGGACCTGTGAAATCAAAACTATTAACTGACAACTAAATTTCAATGTTGTTTCAAATTTCTTTTTCTCTCGAACATCACAATCATTGTTTCTTGCGTGTACGTAACTCACTGCATGTTTTGCCATTCAAGTCATTAGTACTTGAGATTCGCAATGATTTAGTTAAACCTTAGTAATTGGGTGATTTAAAAGGTTAATTGACTTGGCTGCACTTACTTTTCTCGGGCAAGTTCCAAAAATAGGAGGTCAATCGTGAAGATTAAAAGGAAAGTGGGCATGCTTAATAACCGCATTGTATTATACCTCTTAGCGGCCAATTGATGGAAGGAGAGCAGAAGGTTTTCGATCTTTGAATGGGAAAATGAAAACGAAAGCATAGCTTTAGTTATTGTCATGAGAAAGTTCAATTTAAGCACCAATTAAATATAGATGACATTTGAATCACGAGTTTTGGACACTAGTCAAATAACGTCATATATAAAGATAAGATGCTGATATACATATACTAAAAAATATTATAGATTGCAAGCGGATATCTCATCAACTAAATTATATTCAACATCCACAATGATTCGCCGCGTCATTCGGTGCATCAACTTTGGAGGCCGCGTCTTAGCAAATCCTGAATGTCTCGTACAAAAATTATGAAATCGAAGGTACGGTCAGGTGGCAGGCTCCTCGGGTTCGGGCTTCGCTCGGAAAATCGGGCCAAGCCCGAGAGGAAAAAGCCCCTTAATTGGGCCCACTCTGACTCGAGCACAGCCCATCATGCGAGCCCATTACACCCAGCCATCCACCATCTCCCTGAGAGGTTGAGAGAGAGAGAGACTCTCTCTATCCAGAAAGAAGACCGCCATAGCCAGACGCTGAAGCTCCCTCAACCAATGGCGACTTCCCTATCCAGCTTCCTCTCCTTCCTCTCGCCTTCCAAGCCGCCGCCGACGCTGCCGGCGCCGGCGAGAGCCCCCCCGGCGGTCCTCTCCGTGTCCAGCCGCGGCGCCGGGGGCGGCCCTACTCCCCTGGCCGCGGCGCCGGGGCGCCTGCCGGGCGAGCTGACGGCGGTGGTGAACCCGGCGCTCGCCCACGCGAACGTGCTCTTCTTCAGTGGCTACAACGTGCAGGTGACCGTGGACGACAACGAGCCGGAGGAGAGGCTGCTGAACAGGTTCAGGAGGGAGGTGATGAGGGCCGGCGTTATCCAGGAGTGCAAGAGGCGGCGGTTCCACGAGAACAAGCAGGACGAGAAGAAGCGCAAGACGCGCGAGGCTGCGAAGCGCAACCGCAGGAGGTGCGTGCCTCGTTTTTCCTTGACCTCATTTCTGAAATCCCTCTGGCGAAACTGATTGTAGATTGTGTTTAATGTGCTAATTCAGCTTAAGGGACGTTGGCAGAATAGTGTTGTTGCTGCATTGCATTCAAAAGATAATCTTTTTTTGGACTCTCCTTTGATCTTTCTCATGTCATTTGGATTGGATGATGTACGGAGATGCTCCGTCGTGAGCATTGCTCAGTAGTTCTGGGGCATAAGAGAAAGCGAGCGAGGTGGTGAGGGCTTCAGTAATGGTTAAGTGGTGCGAAATTGCGAAAAATTTTAGGCTTATCAGAGTGGAGGAGGAGGCTGTTTACCTTTGCTATCTACTTTGTAAGGTCGCATGATCAAATTGTGTAGAATACCAGCAGTTTTATCTGAGCAAAGATGAGGCGGGTTTTAGGTTCGTGTCTCGCTTTGGCTATTTAGGACCTCCTCCTCCCCTTCCACCCTCTTTACCCACTTTTCTTTTGGTTTTTGCAATGGCCAATGACGTGCTTTTCTTGTCAGCCTACTGTTTCATCTTACAAAGTATTAGAACCGATTTGCAAGGACATCGGCCTCTGTCACAAGATATGGCGTTGTAATATGCTTGTAAGTTTGGGTTGGTGGGAAATGTAAGGAGTGATTGTCTGTTTTGTACTCATTTGCTTTTCAAGGGCCGATGGACTGGTTGATTCTTCTGCCTACATTATGTTATCGATGGCATAGTGGCATGGTGCTGATAAAAGAATTCATGTCGGTGTTATCACCTAGACTCATGGCGACTTTTCAGCTGTAAATTTAATTAAGAATTGTGAAGCATTTTAGCTTTACTTTTTTGATGTGGAGTCTGTATAAGATTCTTTAGTTGGCCATTACTCTGTGAGGTCCGATGTTTCTGTTTGATTCCAGTCGAAAAGTGGAACTTTCGAGGAAAAAATATTCACTGTTTTAGTAGGACTTAAGAACGAAGAAGGGAAAAGGATAGACAGGGCCCAGGCTTAGAGAATATTTGTAGCAAACAGTGCGTATCGTTGTAGAACATTTGTCATTTGCAAATGTGATAGACATTCTTATTCTCCCTTGCTTTTTATTCCAAGTTAAAGCCTGTTTGGATTATATTTTCTTCAACATGCTATTTGTCATCATCCTCTTTAAGCTGTATTATTGTGATTATTCCTGCTAGATTTTGAGTCAAGTTGGACACTCAAAATGAAGAAAAGCTTTTTTATTTGGGATGTTACTTACCATGCTCTATAGCCTATTGCTCTAGGCCTTTCCTTTGCAAGAAAATAGATGTTACCAGTACTACAATGGCATCTTCAATTCTGTCAGATTTGGTTAAAAATGCTTATCCTCATGGTTGCCATCTTACCATGTAAACAGACGTCCTTATTCAAGATATGTGCCTCAGAACAAGGAAGATACCTCAACTAACAAGAAAAAGTAAGAAGACTAAGATAACTGGGACCTCAATGAATAACTTCAATTTTGATTTCATCTACCCTTGCTTATTTTTGTAGTCACAAGTGATGCAAGGGAGCATAAGCCAGAATTGTTCTTTAATTGATTACTTGTGTCATTAACCCTGATTCTTTCCAACATAAATCTAGATGCATTATTGCCAATTCCTCTTGGAAACTTGTTATGTAATGGTCTAGCCTCAGTGTGTGTGTGTGTGTGTGTGTGTGTGTGTCTGTACATACCGGTTGCCTATGTCAACAAGCAAAGAAAAAAAGGAGTTTCAATCATAAGTCAATAGTTGATATTTCAAGTCGAAAATAATTGGTTTTTTGGGATTATTGAGAGTAAATTGGAGAGATAGGAGCTGCTCGTTCCTCTGATGATTCATAATAGCGAAGAGTGGCATTCAGGAATTCTTTATCTTCAATTTTTCTATCGGAGGAGCCTTTAGTGGTTTCTGGTTTACATCCCCTGAAGGATAATTTCTCATCAGTGGTTTTACCGTGGTCGGTTAATCTGGCCTGTTGCTTACAGAGTAAGATAGCAAAAGGGTGAAGAAGGAAAGATGGTCAGATGGTGGAGACTTTCTCTTAATCAAATGTAAAGAAAGCAAAAGCAATAAGCTTGGCCATAATTGCAAGGAAAGAAATGGGTGGTCGAGGGCGAGCCGAGGTACAATATTCAACAGATTAATATCGCGGCTAAACCTCTTAAGGAGAGGCGCAAGTCTTTTCATTTATCCGCTTTGCTGGGATGGCATGCCTTGAAGATACTGCTTGGCTATTCCCTCCGAGTTCTGACTCTTCTTTGCAGTTTACGTTATGTGGCGGTGAAGACCCAGAACATGGGCAAAATCATATGGTACTGTTAGTCGAGTATAAAGCAGCAGTGGCTTGTTCAGAGGTTACTCTACAAAATGTTATCAAATGGATGCAATTCTGTGGGAGATTCCGAGCACTTAAACTGAGCAATCACAGCGGTTTAAACCCTGTGGATATTACGACCTACAAAAAAAAACCTGTGGATACCACTAGCCGCTAGATGAAGTTCCGACAATGACCTGTTGTACTATCGGTTCGAGCATATAGAACAAGTGGGTCCCTCCCATTTCTGTGGCTTTAGCGATGCCGATATACCGAGACCGCAATAAGATTCTCCCTGAAGCAAAAAAGGCTCCACATCGGTCCTTTCTTTTGCGGAGGCGCATCTTTTGACATGTTCTGGCAGGACCAAATGGGTCTTTGGAATGCCACAACCCTTCCTGATGTGCAAATTCGAGAAGGTTGAAAAGGGGGTACAAACTATTAATATCAGCAAATGCCGACAGGACACCCTTTAATATGCAAGCATTTCCGTATACAAGAAGTTAAGAAGATACATAACAAGGACTCACGATGCTACAGTTTATGTGCAACTAGTCTCTCCAGTAGCTCAAAGCAAAATGCTTCTGGCCTAGAAGAATGGAGTAGAGAGCGAACAAAATTTTTCCCATCTTCTCGTTGTAAAACTAGACGGGATGGGGGTAGAGTATGCGTTAGGTCATGACTTCTTGGCGCATCAATGCCTTCTGCTTCTTCGCAGGTGATTTCTTCTTTTTCTTTCCCGTCTTCTTTTTCTTGATGTGCATATTTTCCCTTCTTTTGAACACCGCCAAAACTTCAATGCTGAAATCACATTCTCATCATTTAGACACAACTTACACATAACACAAACACAACAGCTAGACAAGAACTCATTACACTGCATGTGTTAAGGATTCCAAAGGCAGTCAAGCTTTATCCCTGAGCATAATTTGTAAGCTTATGCTATTCGTGGGAGACCCAAGAGAGAGGAAAATGGTTGGATAACACGCCTAATTTGAAATTTCCCTCCATTTCTTTCTCATAAACATATTAAGGTATTCACAATTTTTTGGCCCAATTTTCATTTCTCCATTTTTCATCCTTTCCCAAACAGAGCCTTAAAGCTTCACAAGACAATATATCACACTGCTATTTCTAATACAAACACATGCAAGTGTATATTTAAAACCTTCCCAAGTCAATCCTGATAATCTGGGAAGACTATTTGACTAAGGCAGAACATTTGGTGTACGTTGTAGTTTAAACCAGCTCAGAATATTATCACATACACTTTCTATTCAATGCTAACATTTCACCCTTTTAACAAGAAACTTGCATAATTTTCAGAGAAGCATCAATCCAAAACCAACTAAGACAAAATGTTTTTCCAGATCTTTGAGAAACAAGACATCATAATTGGTATCTCAATCTAAATTTTAAGATCATTGAGACTGTTGCACAGAAGTTTCAGTTTCAAATCTGAGCAATTCCTGACTACTTGCTAAAGATAAGATCAAATTTCAATATCTCAGCAACTTTCATCTGATTTAAGTAGACAGACATTAATTAAACATTAGCTTCCGAATCATGCAAAGCTACAGGATTGCAATATGAGGGGACTAATACCTTTGTGTGCCAGGAAAAAAGTTAAATCCATGGGCTTTCTCCAAATGCCAGGCCTTGCTAGACAGCAATGACTTACAGTCCTGTAAATTATTTGCTCGACATTAGCTCCTCAAGATATCTAGTATTCAGCTTATAAGAAAGCAAACTAAGCACTGAAGCTGCACTTCAGTCTCTTAACTGCAATTTACCTCCTTAAAGCTTTCCCAGCCACAGCTTATGTAGATAAGAGTTTGAGGCACTGAGTGACGGTTCTCTTGACTTAAATCATTTCCAACTTGAACAGAAGCTTCCCTAGCACGAAGTACCCATGGTCTCTTCTCTTCTTTTGTCTTAAAACTAATACCAAAGACAGCATAGGAGGATTAATTAATGCTGGAAGGTTGATGACCGTTATTTTCGCAAAGATATCAAATGATCATCTAAGAGACTGACAATGTCATGCCTTGATGCAAAGAAAAGCTAAAGATAAGGCCCTACCTTTCAGGTGATGATCTCGTTTTCAGTTCCCATGCTGGAAGAGTCTGCAGTGCTCCCACGAGAGATGCCTCAAGTCCTTTTCTAGGAGGATCAACAACAATCACATCTGATCCCACAAGCCAAGAAGTAGGCTCCTGGGTTGATTTTAACAAAATAGTAAGAACTCCCTACTCTATTACAATCTCAAGTCTAAAGAAGATTTACATAAATATGTCTCCCAGTGAATAGTAATTTTCCATGCAAAATGGATATAAAAGTCATCAAGTTGACAAGATTGATTAACAATAACATCAATGAGATTCTTTTCTGGGACTTACAACTGAAGTGTCAGCTTGATGCCAACTGATGCTGCTATCCACATATTTGGGCAGGCGTTCAACTGTCTTTTCAAAAGACAACTTGGATTCTTTGTTAATTTCTACACATCTTACAGACCTGGAAGAGATGAATTACAAATTTGTAAGCCTTTCCTGAATGAGAACAAACAATCTGGAGCATTTAATGGAAAGAGGAGACTGGCAAGCAAAAGGAAAGAGAACTCTGGATTCTTGCCTGCATTTTCTTGTAGCAGCCAAGGATAAGCCAATGACGCCAGATCCTGCATATAAGTCAGTAACTGATGCACCATAAGGAACATACTTCTGTAACTTCCGGAGCAAAGAATTAAAAGCCTGAAGATTACCAAAGAAAAGGTATCATTACAAAGTATCAGTTACATGAATTTCAATTAAAAGGGGATAGACTCTCTGTTGTCGATGAATGATCTATTATCATTCATACGCAACTGGGTTTGCCTGAATTATGGCATGGGGCCAAAATCCTCAGCAAATCAACAAAAGCCACTCAAAAAGTTTTCTTGGCTATCAAAGAAGATGGTTGTGTGAGATACAATGGAAATCCAACATTGCATTCCAATTATAATGCCCATTTCAAGAACATGCCACAGTCAAAGCTAAACTAACATGACATTTGATGATATCCGGCAATTAAGCAATTTGATGCCAGCATGGTAAATGCAATTTTATGTTAAACTAACAGTAGGTTCATATTGACATTTTCCTGTTTGTAGGGCTTTCCAGAGAGGGAGATATGTCTAACCCGCGTGTTCGCTTGGCCAAAACTGGATGGAGCCAGCGAAACATCAATGCCTCCAAGGTGCTCCCAGAAGTCCCTATCTCCCAGAAGATGTCTCCACCTATTCCCAAAGATTACCTATATAATCAAATGCACCACAAATAATAAAAAGACCCAGTTGTCCTAGAAGGATTGAATTGAAAGGTACATTTAGTCACAGGATTAATTAGCATTTTACATTGTTAGCATGATGTCCTAACTATTTTCCTTGTCAGTGATTTCGAAAACATTAAAATTCAAGCAGTAGGCTACCACTCACATTGCTAGTTGACGTCTGAAAATTGGCCCACACAGAGTGTATGAATGGTACTTTGCATTTTGACCCACCATTTCGCCATAAAAACTGCAGATGGATAAAGAAACACATTTTACTGGTAAATTAAGATATGGTCCAGCATGAGCAACATGAAGAAAGAGAATTTGGCAGCCTCACATGAGCCAAGGCATTCAGCTTATCTGAATTGGGTGAATTTTCATTTCGAGAATTCCAAACTAGAGCAACCTGAACCTGACCTATAAATAAGTTCAGTTCAGAATTGTGAGTGCAATTTGCACACCCAAAAACTTCTAGAAAGTAAAAAACTGAAACTTCAAACCAAGCATGCAAGAAGTGAGTTCAGATCCATACCATGTTGGTATCTTTCTGAGGCGGGAATAGATGTATTGTATGTCGTCACAGCCATCTAGCAGAAGTGGAAGAACACATAAGTCACTGATTACTAGCATAACTACAAACTTAACAAGATATCCCCAATAATGAAACACTACCTGCACGTAGCGCAGATCACCTGTCCCTTGATCCTCATCATGTGGTTCTATACCTAACTCTCTGATTCCTGTTAACAATTTCTCCCATGGAAAAAAGCAAGTACTTAATGTTCCGGAAAGTACACCAAATTTTTAGACATCATCCACAAAATATACCTTGCTTCAACAGTTCCATGGCAGCATTAATGTTCGGATGATGAGCTGCAAGAAACAAGCAAAATAAGGCATTAACCGCACATTTGATGCCACCAGTTTCATCCTTGAGGCCAATTTTGATCAAACCAGTTCACACTTTCATTTTTCACGCTCCAACATGCGAAATGAGTACCTTTGCAATTAGGGATGTCCACCACACTATGCGTGCCCTCCTGATAGAGTCCAATGAGAGGATCCGCTGACGAGCCGCGAACTGCCAACTTCGCACGGCATCTCCACCCCCACTGCACCACACACATGCGCACGTAATCAATCAAAACTAAGGCTGCACAAGCTGAAAACCACACCGACACATCAACTCAAATCGAGAGAGAAAAAGAAGGCACACTTACAAGCTTGCAACTATCGAAAGTGAAATCCGAGATGCCTAAGCTCTTGAAGAAATCAGCGGCATCATCGACGGCGCTCGGACGGTGGAGGTTCAGCTCGTGAGTACACCCCGAGCACCTGCACATTCAAGCGAACCGACAATGTGACACAAGAAACGCGCTCGCAACTGACAAGAACGCGCCGGATTTCGCATACTCGCACTCGTAAAAATCCGAGCAATATCAATTCGTCAATCCAGCAGGATACACGGATTCATCGGCACGAACGCGACGAAACGAAGCGAGCCGCGACGTTTGACAAGGAACTAGAAAAAGAAGAGGAACTAAGGAAAGAGTCGGCGCGCGTGCGTACGATTGGAAGTGAGAGCACTGGAGCGCGCAAGCCGGCGAGGTCGAGGCCGGGCTCAGGCGGAGGGTCGCCGGAACGGGCGGCGGCGGCGGCGACGGGGAGGGAGGAGCTGAGGCGGCGGGAGAGAGGCGGCAGGAGGCGGTTGGGCGGAGGGAGCGGGCGGAGAGGAGGCACAGTGACATCGGCGGAGCAGGGCGAGCACGACGGAGCTTCGCTGCACTTGATTTTTGGCCGGAGTGGATAAAATGGAGACGATGGAGTTAAGGAAGAATATCTTCGACCAACGACCGGGTCGGGTGACCTTTCGGGTGCTCCCGGTTCAATTCGGATCTGAGTCTGGGATGGAATCCGGTTCAAACGGACTTCTTCGGACCCATCCGATTCAGAAGCATGAACGTAAATAAAACATTTGTTTTGCGGACCGCATCCCATCCATTTCGTAAAAAATAAATAATTTAAAATATATTTTTTCAAATAATCACTTATATTGCTAAGAAAAATGAATGTTATGTTCAAAATATTTTTTATTGAGTAATTATTTTAATTAATACAAACGATCTTTTTTAGAAAAATATTTTTCAAATATTTTATTTTTCGTAAAAGGAAATAGAGCCATAGTTGCGCGAAATCTTATAGGATTCAGACCTGAGTCTCAAGATGAGCTTATAGATTAATTTCCATAGAATTCAGTCTTCTCTTACTGCCCGGGGCTCGTTTTATTATGCCAGAAACATGTGGAGTATGTTCCCTATGCTTAGCTACAACATCCATAAAAGGTCTAATGATAGGAAGCCCCGAGTCAAATCCCTGAATACATGCTTGCATACTAGTCCGTCCGACGTGCGATGAGTGCAGCAACAATTAGCTTGTTCTTCATCCTGTCGACGTAACCGTAGTAAGCCTCTCTCCAGGACTTCTTTGCGATCAAAGTGCCGCAGACACCCCAGAACCCGACACAGAAACCGAGCCCAATGCTCAGGAAGAGCCACAAGCGTTCGAGATCATCGCCTCCGTCTTCGCTCTTGGTGTTTCCGCCGCCATCGTCAGGAGATTGTGGCTGTTTCTCGTCTCCCGGGCATAACTCTGGCAATGGAATCCCACAGAGGCCGACGTTGCCCTCGTAAATCGATGGGTCGTTGAGGGTTTGGAACTGGTTGGTCCTCGGGATTCTCCCCCACAAGTTGTTGTATGACAGTTTCAAGTGATTCAGCTTTGTTAAAGCGGTGATGCTCGGAGGAAGTGGTCCCGAGAGATTGTTGCTCGATAAGTCGAGAGTTTCTAGCCCTTCCAACTTCCCAATGTCGATCGGTATTCTTCCAGTGAAATGGTTCGTGGACAAATTCAAGGTCCACAACCTCACGAGGGCTGTTAGCGCTTCAGGAATCTCCCCAGACAAGCGGTTGTCCGAGAGATCCAAACTGTTGACGAGGTAAAGAATCTTTTCGTCATATACAACAAACCGTCCTTTGGCCACCACGGTCAAGCGTCCCTCGTACCTCTCTGTGTCGGCATCCGTGAGCTCCACTTTCAAGCCTGTTAAGTTTCCAATGCACGGCGGAATTGATCCTGACAAGCTGTTGTGAGAGAGGTCTAATATGTGGAGATTCGAAAGACGGCATATCTGAGGAGGAATTTTCCCGGTAAACAAATTGGACCGCAGGCGCAAAATCAGTAATGAAGGAATGCTCTCTGCAATCCATGCGGGAATGTTTCCTGAGAACTTGTTCTCGCCTAGATCGAGACTGTCCAGAGAGCTGCAGTTCCGCAAGGAGGACGGAAGTTTGCCAGAGAGATTGTTGTTACTAAGTATGAAGAACCTGAGAGAGGAAAGAAAGCCGACCTCTCTCGGTATTGGACCCGAAACGCTATTGTTTGACAAGTCAAGAATATACAGGAAGGGCAAGTTGCTCCAGAACCGCGGTATTTCTCCGGATAGGTAGTTGTTGGAGATGACTAAGGTTGTCAAATTGGTCATATTCCCAATGGACAAGGGAACGGAACCATTTAGGGCATTCCCAGATATGTCTACATCTGTCAGGTAAGGCATGAGTTCGCCGATGTTAGGAGGAATGGGACCGGAGAAGTGGTTATCTCTGAGAAACAGTGTCGTCACATTGGAAGACCACATAGGAAGAGGACCTTCATAAGAGTTCACACTCAAGTCAACAAAGGACAGATCGTCTACAAATGTCAGAGAGGTGGGCGGCTTGCCAGTGAGTTGATTATACGCGACGCCTAGTTCATCTAATTGCAGATTCAGCTGCAAGAACCATTCAGGTATGGTTCCCGAAATTCTGGCGTTGTGCAACACCACGGTCTTGAGGTGGTTTTGATTCCTGAGCCAAGTAGGAAACTCGGGACCCAATTGGCAAGACCTGATGTTCAGGTACCCAAGCTTGAAGGGAGGAATCCAACTGGGGGCTATGTTAAATGCCAAGGAAATGTTTTGATACATTTTAACCAAGGAAAGATCCGTAAGGCTCGAGAGATTTGCCAGGTGGTGCTCCGTCACGACTCCTTCCCACAAGTTGTCAGAGAGATCCACCGCAACCAACGTCGACAGTTGCCCAAAACTTTCAGGAATCCCACTCATCCCGTTGTTGGCAACGTAAAACTCTTTCAAAGACGACGAGTTTCCAATCGTCTGTGGAATAGAACCTTGAAATGAATTAAACGAAAGTTGGAGGTACCTTAACTTCTTCAGGTTTCCTAGAGAATCTGGCAGATTACCAGATAACTGATTGTTCCCCAAGTCCAGATTCTCCAACTTGCTATCATTGCATTGAGCTAACCCGTTGATAAAACCAGTTATATCACCGGTGATGTTATTGACAGAAAGCTTTAGGACACTCAAATCACATAAGCTCCCCAAGGATTTCGGAAGCCAACCTTTGAGGTACGAATTCTGGAACATGTCGAGTTCTTGGAGGGATGCTAAATTAGCAAATTCATCTGGAAGCTCACCCCCGAGACTATTTGAGTTAAGATCAAGATGAACAAGGCGAGTGAGATTGAACAGCCACCAGGGCAACGTAGAGTTGAAGTCATCGTTCGAGAGATCAAGGATCTCAAGCGATGTGACGTTGATGAATGGAAGAGAAAGAGGAAGTTTTGACAGGAAACAGTTGGGCAAGCGCAACTCTGTGAGAGAAGGTAGCGAATTGATAGCTCGAAGCCAATGATCGGCGGCTTTACTGAGATCAATGGCTCCAAGATTAAGATATCGAAGGGAAGAAAGGCCAGGAAGCCAGAGAAGATCATTTTGGCTTGATTCGGCAAAACAATTGCTGAGGTCCAGATGCTGCAGTCGTGAAAGATTCCTGAGACTCAGAGGGATCGTTCCCCCAAAAAATGCACCCGACAGATTGAGGTATCTCAGCTGCTTTAGCGAACCGATGAAACCTGGGAGTTTGGTGCCTCCAAAATTGTTCATGCTCAAATCCAAGTACTTCAACTCTTTTACATCAAGCAGAGAAGGACTGATCTCACCCCCAGCGCTTGTCCTGGCTTGAGATCGCTGCTTAGATTATCATCCACGTATGGGTTGTGGAGATTAATCTCAATGACTCGCCCAGTCAGGTTGCTGCATACAATTCCTCTCCATTGGCAGCAATCTTTCCCGACCCACGAAGCAAGCCGGCCCGAAGGATCTGTGAAGCCACCTTTCAACTTGGCGAGTGCTTCTCTTTCACTTTTGAAGCAACCTGAAGCGATTGCCCCACTGGAAAGTGCAGACTTTACAGTTCCAGGAAATAGAAGTCCTGATAGGACTAGGAGAGGAAGAAGTTCAGTGCAGGAGATCTTATGAACCATTCTTGCAGGCAAAACAAGAATAGACGAAAGGAGGGTAGTATCAGAAAGTGCAGATCAGCCTGTCTAGACATATATACTGGGCTAGTGTCCTCCTATGATGCAAAGTGAGGGAGCGTCCATTGTTAGTCTGACTTGACTTGACTTTGAGTTTACGGCAAACCAGTTAAGCGTCATGAACCTTGTCATCCAAACTGTTGTTGTTTTCCCCTTGCCTGGGACGCATTTTAAACTTGCAGACTTCGATGGCAAGTTCTGGTCCATGGTTTTTATGACATAGAAGCACCGTCTGGACAACCATGCTGTTGAAAGCTGTTGGAATTTGGCAAAAGAACCCTTCAAGTGCCAAAAGTTAGCATAAAATGACAGTTAAGTGTCAAAACTTATGAAAGTGGCACTTTTAAGTGCCACTTTTTATGAAAAATAGGGCACTTGAGTGCTACATCCGGTAAACCTCGCCGGAAATCCTAGGTGGGATTTTTTTTATTAATTTTTTTGCTTATATAGTTTGTTGGAAGGCTAACTCAACAAACCACACACAAAAATGACATCGTTTTGGTATAATTTGAATTTGAATTAATTATTTTTTTAAAAAAGGGGGAGGAGGAGGAGGAGGAGGAGGAGGGAGGCGACCGGCAGCTGAGGGCTCAGCCCTTGCCATCGCTGCCTCCTTTCTATCACCGAGAAGGTGGGGGAGTGCCGGCCGAGGCAGTTGAGCCTTGGTCGAGGGCCAGCGGCTCCAACCGACCAGCGGCGAAGGCCTGCGTGCCCTCCGCTAGATTTGGGGTGAGTGTCAGCCGAGGCTCAGCCCTCATTGCCGCCATCTCCCTACTCCTCCTCCTCCCCCTTTTCTAATTTAATGAATTATTATATTAAAATTCGAATTATACCAAACGACGTCGTTTTGACACTATTTAACCACATTAGTATGCAAAACGACGTTGTTTTGCGTGCAACTTGCCAGAAAATTGCCACGTCAACGTTTTAGCCGAATTTTCTCGCCGGTGGCATGATATATTTTGTTCCAATTTTAGCACTTAAGTGTCACTTTTGTAACTTTTGGCACTGTCCTTTTGTGCCAATTTTTGGCAGGGTCCTGGTGTCTCGGAATTTGATAGTTCACCACGAGGTCCACCGAATTAAGTTGATCACGCTGTGGAGTTGGAGCGCATGAATCAGGTCTGCATAACGATATTTTTTCCATTCACAGCTATTGTCATGGGAGAGGCACCTGTCCAGGCGTCACGAATCACGTACGCTGCATCTATCACAGATGCACCCATGTTTACTCGTATCTGGGATTCGCTTGCTCGGTCACGTTGTTTCTTGGTTTAGGGAAATAAGAGCGTGAAGAGTCACAAGTGGAAGAGATTGCATCGAGACGATAGCGTTGGACAAGGAAATGATGGAGGTCAATGCATGCCAGGAGTCTCTGAAGGGGATTGACCTTGGATTTTATCAAAGTCTTCTCTCGACCACTCACAATGGCATTTTCTTTTCTTCAGCTTAGGCCGCGAGAGCTCAATCCAATAAGTCACTTTTAGGGTATTAGAATAATTAAATATTAAATTACGCTTCCGTTTAATAGTTTAAGTTTTTAGAACAATTGACAATAGTCCCATAAAATCTTTCAAAGCGGAAGAGAGAACTTGGGGTGGCAAGTTTTGGTGTTTCTGGTTTGCGTTTGGATCTAAATGGAGAACGAGACGCTCCTCGAAATACCAATGAAGAGAAGACTTCTGAAGACGACGCACTCGGTGGACGTGGCTTCTTGACTTAAAAGCCGACCAAACGGTTTGACTACGAAGAAACATGATCACATTCCATTGGGCTGGCTCCCAACGTGAAGTATTATGCCAGCTTCTCCATAAGAACCCACAGTAGTGAAAAAGAATGTGAAGAACTTTACAATTTGCTCGTTAAATGCCACGGTTGCATCACGCCATCGAATTTGTGGATGATATACTTCCAGACATCCATTATCAAACATATAAATTATTCTGACAAAAATAACATATAAATTACAATAAAGATGAGTTAGACCAATTCGTAGCAAATCTGGAAAGGGATGTTGGACTGACTGAGTCGCCAGCTGAATTGACATAGATTTGAACACCGACCGCGTGGGACCACTCTAGAAATGACCTTAGTGCCGGAGGTTTTGGACAAATTCCACGAAGTGCATATTACGTTTTTCATCTATGAATATAGTCCACACATAAACCTATAGAAACAAGAGGTGATCAGGTCCAAGTAGGGGTGTGCATGGTTTGGGCGGTGGTTCCCAACCTAGAACTAGGAAACGCCCACTAAGGACCGGTTTCGAAAAATTGGAACCGGGATCCACCCGTTTATTGCATGAATCCACCCAGGAACCGGACCATCGGTCAAGTCCGGTTCCCGAGCGGATCCATAGAACCGATCTTGACGCAAAATAATTTTGGTTTTCAACATAGAACGGTCGGGTCTATGAGTTGGAAGGAGGGGAGGAGGTCTATGGTTGGGTTTTCAACATAGAACGGTCGCGAAACAATTTTCCGCGGCTATGGTGGGTGGTGGCCGATGCGAGGGGGTGTCAACGCTTGGGGAGGAATCAAAATGGCGATAGGATTAGGAGGAACCGAGGAAGAGACAAAAAGAGAGAGAGAACTGAAGACAAAGGGAGTGAGGAGATGAGATCTAATTTAGGGTTTTTTTTTAGTAATT
>CM023411.3:9819584-9846179 GCA_004368105.4 Eucalyptus melliodora
TCTAATATTTTATTTAATTGTAGCATCTAAAGTAACACGTGATACGAAATGCCATTTGATTGCATAACGACAACATACATTATAAAAAGAAACGTCATGCATACATTTTCTTAGCATAAGATGGGATTGCTTCATCACATTGAGTCATATGACATATTTAAACAGACTCTTAATCAATTGCTTAATTTGCTTCCTACTCTTTCTTTGAGAGGGACTTTTGAGGACTCGTTCATTGGATTTATCGCTAAGGACTCGTTGTGATTTTATTTTAACTTAGAAAGGATAACTTTGCCGCCGAGTCTAGTATTTGCCCGTTTAAGATGAGAATAAGACATCTTAAGTACAGCAATTATGAGTTAGGTGTTAGATGGAAATGCTGTTGATATTTTTAGTCCTGTGATTCACGCAACCTTAGCTAATAAGTTAGCACGGATGAGATTTTTGTTTTTGTCATTATACATGTGTCTATAGAACATCACATTTGATGCGCATGCTGCAGTCCATTTCCAAACAACCAGTGTGAAGTAGGAAGCTGCGTTGTTAAGCAAGGTAGGTTGATTAGTTATCTTTTGAAGCCGAGGATATGCGCGGTTTTAAGGATGTTTGTATTTACAGCGATGGCATTGATGGTGATCTTCCGTTAATTTATTTTCTTGGATGATTTAAATAATGGAAAAATGAGAAAAATATATTTTTTTTGGGGGAAATTTTTTGCGCAATAAACAGGTTTTAAATTGATAGAAACTCAAAAGAACTCTTGGCTTTGTGGAGCAAAATGGAAAATCTGCGCCACAAATTTCTAGGCCTATTGATGAGACATATAGAAGTGTAGCTAGAGGCTGCGTCTAATGGGAAACCATCCATATCAAAGGACTTTAGAAATATGACATTTATATTAGGGTTTGACAATTTCTGTCTTGTAATTCTGTTCATGTTGGACATATCCTCATAATTTTGTAACAGTTGCAAACAGCTTCACCTAAAAAATCCAAAAAAAAAAAAAAACCCATTTCACAAAAATATACTATAGCGTTTTAAGCCTGCTTTTAAGTCAATAATAATAAAAAAAAAATCCTTTGAGATTTATGCCATATATGAATTCTCTAGCTTTTCATGTCACATCATCAATTGAATCCCCCTAAATGGAGTCTTAAGGAAGAGGTTAATCCCAAGTTTACGTTCTCTATCATAATTATTTGGGCATGTCGTGCTTAATCACATAGCAGGACGCCATGCAACCCAAGTTGGTCGCCAGTAATACACCAATCAAGAATGCGATTGCTATTAATTTAGCCCTTGAAAGTCGGATTTCATTTCACCAATAAAGATTGCTTAAGCGTCAATGAATGTCCCTTGTCCCTATCGCGTAGCAATTTCTCATGGTGATGAAGAGAGAGAGAGAGAGGCGTACGTGTGCACTTCAAGCTGATGCGACACATGCTAGCATCTCGCGCTGACCGATACTTTGCTTGTTGAATGGCACAACTTCAGCAAACGTGTATTCTATTTTCGCCCCTTCAAAGTTAGATAATAAAAAAATACTACGTGAAATGTCAAACAGGTTTTTTATATTCTGCCCTTCTAAATCGGGACGTTGAAAAAGAGTGTTTCATCTCGCGCTCTGACCTAAGTTTTTGCGGTCATAGGAAAGCACCTGCCACTTTAGGGTATTTGCGGGGAAAGATTGAATAATCATAGGATGTGCCTTACCACAAATATCAAGACAGTGAAGGTGTGTGCAGCCGAATGTCCGTTAATTGCATCATCAGAATTTTCGAGTATTTTATTAAGCATGACCCTTGAGATATTTTGTGATCCTAGAGGAATCTTCTCATGGATTCAAACCTTATCGAGGCAAATAAAATATAAATGACACATCATTAGTGTCTGGAAAATGTTCCCACTGGACTCTCCACCATGGTGGACGATTATTGTAGACTAAATAAACCATTTAACATTTTCATTCGGGTAAAATTGTCTCTGATCGCTACCCAAAACAGAAACAATAATTATTTGTCTTTAGAAAGAAATTATGTTGAACACGCATTATCACATGTCAATTATAAGATGGTGAATTTTTTTATTCCCGATTCCATATTCTATTATTGGTAAGTTGACGGATGGGTGAGGTGGAAATATTTTTTCTCCGGGGTCGTTTTTATTTTTCAGTAAATTTCTTGAAAAAAAGACCGGAACAATTGTAGTCGTCTTGGGATAGCTACAGCCCTATATAGGGGTGAGCTGAGCATATCGAACCAATTGAATTGAGAACCACAGATCAGATTGATTCTTTTTTGTAAAATATTTTTTAATTTCTTAAAAATAGCGATAAATTCTAAAATAGTGACAACTTTAGCATTTTTTTTTAATTTTTTTTTTTGGCTAATTAATCAGTTCTATTGGACTGGACTAGTTGGTTCGGTTTGGTTTTCAGTTCCAAGATTGTTCAATTTGATCCCTGATCTCAAAAATTGGGAATCAGTCCTCCTGATTTGGCTCTTGGTTCCTAGGTGGGACCGGACCGAATCAGAAACCGATCACCCCTAATTCTATACGGATTCATACATCTCGAATTGTCCACTTCTATTATCGATCTTAAGCATGCGCTTCCCTACAAGAAACCGGTGCTTTGAAGGTTTTGCTTGACAAGATTTGAACCCAAGATCATAATGATGACTAAACTCTCTTGCTATCCAAGCTGGCGCATTTCCAACGAGCGATTGATAACTCATTTTACGGAGCGTGAACTATAGATCGACCTTGATATTTATGTTGGTGGCGATGTGATAGATTGAGCACGTCGAGCATTTTTTAGCTTATAAGTGAACTCACTGGATGTAGGTTTTAAGTTGTGGTTGAACCGTCTCTCACCAAACTCGTCAGGTCAGTTCAAGATCTGTAGTTTTACCGTGTCATCATGTGTTCAGAAGCTCTTCATAACTGCGACGGCCACGAAATGATGTTGAACTCGAGTGGAAGAACAACTCACCACATGAAGTGAAGGGAAGAAAAAGAAGTTGTAACAAGAACATGGGACCAAAAAAAAAAGGCCACTTAACCTAGATTATTAAGACATAGAGGAACTATAAGCTACACCGGTAGTGTAAAAAAAAGTCTCCACAAACAGTCCCATCCATTATCGATTCGATGGTTGGCAAGGCAGTGGATTGTTAAAATTCTCTAACCAAGGTGGATTATGCTGCTCGTATAAAGTTTTCATTATACATATGGTGTGCGCTCTAACTTTCTCTAAGATATAAAATATGTTTCACAACATGTTCGAACATCGTACACTTTTGGAATCGACAGTAAAGGAATGTAATTATCTTGATATGAAAACCATATTAAAGAGTGGTATCTCACTGATTTCCGGCGCACGTGTGAAAGAAATGCCAAAGTCAACTCAAGGAAAAATAAATTTCATAGGGTCTTTCTATTCAAGTGCAGGTAGTCTGCATCTTCTAATTAAGTTTATCTTGATACTAAAACCACGCTAAGAGGATATGCTAAATAATTCGCCACAAATGCTTTATTACTATTATATATATAATTGCAATAAGTACATTGTTGACTTGGCCTATTTTTTTTAGGAAATGGTAGGCCGGTCAAATGGGGAAGTCAAATCCAGTTTGGGTGGAGTAAAAAATGCTCCGATCTAACTTTGATTCATATAATATATTTTGACTCATTTCTATACACGAAGATATGTTGAGTTTAAGCAAGTTATCAACCCAATTTATGATCTTTTTACTGAATATAACTAACTCATGTAAGAATTTATCCCATCAAATATGGATTATGAAATGGGTTTATGGCCCATTTTGGCAGATCTAAGAAACAAGTCGAAAATGGATTTAGAAAACGGGTTGGTAGACTATCAATAACAGATTAAATTCTTAGGGATAATTTTCAAAGGAGAAGATCTCTTTTGGTTCAAAATATCAATGAATCGTGTTCACTTAGCGATGCTTTTGGTGGATTGGGACACGTCCACTTCATTCTTCTTATGTGAGCGGTGACGGGTTTGTTCGCCATTCTACGCGAATAGAGAAGACTAATCGAATGAGGAGATTTTCGGAGGGTTCGAGAACGGTTCGAACTTGTCGTGGTCTGGAGGCGGGAAACCGGTCTCTACAGTCGCTTTTGACTTCTTCAATTCTCTCGCGATTTTTCTTGGTTTCGACCGATTGACCCAAGGCATGCAAACAAAACACATATACATTTCAACCATAACGCGTGGGGGAAGGCCAGGGGCATTAAAAAAACAAAAATGCCAATTGTTTGACCTTTGATGCTTCTAGAAATCGATATCCCGAAATTAGTTCATTTCTTTTGGTCCAAAGATATTTGTAAGGATGATAGCAACATCTGGATCAATTCTCGAGAAGGAAATGTTCGATAAGTGCACCCTCGGCATTGGTTAATATAACCCATGTGCTATACCATGTCGGCTAGGGAGGCGAACGTCGTCTTGCAATGGCTAAGCCGTCGCCGTCGTTCGAGTGGAGTGGAGCGGCGCGCGAGCACCGTGCGAAAGTTATCACGCGACTGCGAAAGGCGGACAAGCAGCAAAGATAGAGAAGGGTGACGTCACAGTGATGATAATACACGCAATCCGATTAATTCATTCGGGGGTAATTTCTCTTTTTCAAATTGGGAAAGTGAAGCGAACGTGGGGGAGATGGAGATGAGGCCGAATTACGGGTCGGACGTCACGGCTCCCGTGACAAGCGACCGGAGACTTTTATGGCGGAAAAGGTTCCGGATCAAATCTTTCGCCCTCGGTTCTGATGGGAGATGGCGCCCTTGAATCTGAGGGTGGGGGCCCGCCTGGGGCCCACTTCTCCCAACACGTGGCGCTGCCGGAGTAGCCCGTCGAATTGAAAATTTCCAACGCTATTCCCCCGTGGTAGGTGGAAAGGTGAGGAAGGGTTATTATTATTATTTTTTTTTTCTAAATCCTTTGAGCCCACTTTTTTTGTTTTTGTTTTTTTGGATTGAAGGAATTGCCGCCAGCCGCGACGTAAATCGCTAGGTGACATTAATGCATGACTCACCACTACAGCATCACGCTTAAGAATTCCTAACGATAACGTTGGGGTTTGAACTTCTCTCATTCGTGAGAGGGAGAGAGTCCAAGCTAGCACTGTCGTTGCGGGCGGTGGTCCTTTGAGCCCACTTGTTGTCCTCATTAATTGGAATATGTTATCCATTGGGGGGGTTCGAATCCCCACATTTTCAAGAGGGTTGGGGTGAGGACGAATTAGTTTTAGATGTGGGTTTCGATTTTCATGCCCTGTAATGAGACTAGACAAAAGTTTGAGAGTGAGAGTTAGAATATGAATAAAATATGATCGATAAAAAAAAATTCAAATATGTTGATTTTTCACGTGGGATGCGTCTGTTTGTTGTATGGTCACATCCATTTCTTGTATTTTGTGCGAAAAATATATATAAAAAAAGTGACATATATCAAGAACCGGTAGATACGGTACATGAAATTATTTATATAAACATGTTAACCATTGAGATGAAGTATTATTTTTAACTTCCATACTTATGTGATTGTGGTATCGAAATTAAAATGTGATCATAAGAGCCAAGGTAAACGTAATCATTCATTTATATAACTCATATATGTAGACCTAATAGATTGAGTCGATGATAATACTAAGATATAGGGAGCTTAATAGAGTTTCCTGATCCTTATCATTTTTCGGTACATGCAGTTGGCTCAAATCGTTCTACGCGAGAAACTCTACTCCGGCGTTCACTTGCTCACGGGAAGAAGCACTCGGGCCTGTACAAATAAAGGAAAAACCCATTCCGGATTCCGTACTTATGATTCGCTTTCATCAGGCCGCCCAACAGGAATTTTCAGCACCAGTTTCTTCCATTTGACTCCATATTTATCCCAATCGTACCAAGCACTTGGGAGGGCACTTGGTAGGGTACTTGGTAGGGTACTTCTTCAATCAACTTGATTCTCGTAGGACCAGGCTCCAGTGCCAAGGCTACGGAGCCATCTCGTCGGCCATTTCACGTGTGAATCCAGAACCATCGCCAAATAAAGAAATCGCACCAAATTTGACTCGAATTTCCTCAGCCGTAGTGGATCTACTTACTCGTTCAACGCGTTTCCACCGTCCAAAGTTATAGAGTTAGGGCTCGAGAGAAGCTCAAATCATGAGCGTTTGGCCAGCCCCTTTCTTCTTTCCATGTGTTGTCCAATCATTATTTGGAAAATACACTTCGATTTGGAGCTACACTTCAAGTGGTTAGTTATATGTCCGTCCTTACTTACTTTCTACGCAATGAGATGATGAGCTGACAATGATCTCGGCCCTCTAGAAGATGAAACATCTCCACGAATTAGACCCGAAAAAAAAGAAAAGTGGGGAAAGAATTCGTTGCTATTTCAGAAATGCTTTTCGTAAGGTTTTGGAAGGGAAAACAAGCAGTCCAAGTTCCAACCACAACGTGACAGAGACATGATGTAAATCCGATACGAACTTTCATCAGCTTGACGCTTCTCCGACGGGCATACAAGACAATTCCGGTCTACCCTAATTTATTTTGGTTGCAGTATGATAGTGATTTTGTGGACCATGTCGTTTTTAGAATGATTTTCCAAAAATAATAAATAAATTGTGTGTACTCAGTCCATGCAAGGCTCATAAATTCAATTTTTCTTTAAATGGTCCGACAGTATTTGTTTCGTACGAGAGCGATGTGCTATTTAAAGATAAAAATAGTGCGGAAAATAGATTTGACAAGTGTTCATATATTTCGATGTATCATATCAAAGATTTTACTGACCTATTGTAGGCTTTATAGCGTGACTATTTAAGATAACGGATATTAATCGAGAGATGCACAATTAATAAGAGATATTCTCGCGATCTTGAGATACGTAGAAACTAACAGAAAATATATTGGTTATCTCAAATATAGAAGAATATTCTAGAGAAGTATTTTAATTGTGACCACCAACTAAAATGGGGCTGACGAAGTAGAGGGCCAGGTATAGTCAAGGCGATAGTGAAAAGGAAAATGAAATAAAAGAAAGAAAAAAAATCAAATCCTCCAACTTGTGTACAGGATACACCCGAAGCTTTGTGTATATAAAGGCCACTTAATATCTCCTCCAACCTAGCAACACATTCGAAAGATAAGTTGCGCTTAAATCCTCTCCACAAGAGCTGATCCATGGATCTTTTCTATTTCTATTCCCAACTCCAGTCTCTTGTTCAAACTCAGCTCCAGCAATCTCCCATGACCCTCCTCCTCTCCGTCGTCCCTCTTCTCCTCTTCCTCGGTCTAGTGGCCCGGCTCCGGCGCAAGCCGCCCTTCCCACCGGGCCCGAGGGGCCTCCCGGTCATCGGGAACATGCTCATGATGGGCGAGCTCACCCACCGCGGCCTCGCTAGTCTGGCGAAGAAGTACGGCGGGATCTTCCACCTCCGCATGGGCTTCCTGCACATGGTTGCCGTGTCGTCCCCTGACGTGGCCCGCCAGGTCCTCCAGGTCCACGACGGGATCTTCTCGAACCGGCCTGCCACCATCGCGATCAGCTACCTCACGTATGACCGGGCTGACATGGCCTTCGCGCACTACGGCCCGTTCTGGCGGCAGATGCGGAAGCTGTGCGTGATGAAGCTCTTCAGCCGGAAGCGGGCTGAGTCGTGGGAGTCGGTCCGCGATGAGGTGGACACGATGGTGCGCACCGTCGCGGGCAGCGAGGGGACCGCCGTGAACATCGGCGAGCTCGTGTTCGAGCTCACGCGGGACATCATCTACCGCGCGGCCTTCGGCACGAGCTCGACTGAGGGCCAGGACGAGTTCATCAGCATACTGCAGGAGTTCTCGAAATTATTTGGCGCCTTCAACATAGCCGATTTTATCCCGTACCTGAGCTGGATCGATCCGCAAGGGCTCACCGCCAGGCTTGTCAAGGCGCGCCAGTCGCTGGACGGGTTCATCGACCACATTATAGATGATCACATGGACAAGAAGAGAAAAAAGACGAGTTCCGGTGGGGGCGATCAAGATGTCGATACCGACATGGTGGACGATCTGCTGGCCTTCTACAGCGACGAAGCGAAGGTGAACGAGTCCGACGATTTGCAGAACTCGATCAGGCTAACGAGAGACAACATCAAGGCCATCATCATGGTAAGAAATCAACGCGGTTTTAACTTGATCACCTCTCGCTAACGGGGAAACCTAATCTTTGCTCAGTTCACCAGGCGATGTGGCGTGAAAGAAAAAAGAAAAAACAAAGAAAAAGACGGTTTCCATAAATGGTGTGGGGGGGACGGAAACCGACAGCACGTGTCGAGCTTCGTACACCATCCTTCCTTTAATAATTAGAACAGGACTTTCTTTGGATGTGTTGCTAAATGTTTCGCGTATATATTCGGGACGTTAGGGTTTCCATCAAATTAAGTATATGCGAATTATTATCAGTTTTTTTTTTTTGTACGCTAGCGAAAGAAAAAGTGTATTTTCGTTTTCCTTTATGGAGGGTGGAGATTTAGGTACTGATATAATATGCTTATACTCACCGTTCTTGGCGTAGAAAGTTAGGTATAACTGAGCAATAATTGAAATTGGTTTGAGGTATATACACAAAAAGTGGGATTTGTTTTTTTCATTAATGGTGGGTCGATAGTAGTGTACGATTAATCGCCCGTATCTGGACACCATCTCTCTTTTGCTAATTACACGTGCATGCATAATTTATTTGGAGTTGTTAGGAAGACATTCCACTTGCCAATTCGTGCAGCCTAGCTTTTGTTCTTCGGCGGCAGATCTTCCACGTCATAAACTTCTCGAAACTTTCAAAATTCATCAACGAGTGTTCATGGTAGATGTCCCTTAATTCTTTATCTGTTCTACTTGTGTTTCGTTTAGGACGTGATGTTCGGTGGGACGGAGACCGTGGCGTCGGCTATCGAGTGGGCCATGGCGGAGCTCATGCGAAGCCCCGAGGACCTGAAGAAGGTCCAGCAAGAACTCGCGGATGTCGTGGGCTTAGACCGGAGAGTCGAGGAGAGCGACTTCGAGAAGCTGACCTATCTCAAGTGCTGTCTCAAAGAGACCCTCCGCCTCCACCCGCCGATCCCGCTGCTCCTCCACGAGACGGCAGAGGACGCCGTGATCTCCGGCTACCGCATCCCCGCACGGTCCCGGGTCATGATCAATGCATGGGCCATCGGGCGTGACCCCGGCTCGTGGACCGAACCTGACAAGTTCAAACCGTCCCGGTTCCTGGAGCCAGGCATGCCCGACTACAAGGGGAGCAACTTCGAGTTCATCCCTTTCGGGTCGGGTCGGAGGTCGTGCCCAGGGATGCAGCTCGGGCTCTACGCGCTCGACATGGCCGTGGCCCACCTCCTGCACTGCTTCACGTGGGAACTGCCCGACGGGATGAAGCCGAGCGAGATGGACATGGGCGACGTCTTCGGGCTCACCGCGCCGAGGTCCACCCGGCTCGTGGCGGTGCCGACTCCGAGGTTGGTGGGGGCTCTATATTGAGCAAGCAAATGGAGGGTCGGGCTGCGGGGGCGCAGGGAGGGGAACGTATTTTTCAGCTCCAGGAGGGCTGCAAGATTTGGAGTGCATAAACCCATCCATACAAGGGCAAAAGAGGGTGGTGCCAAAATGATTTGCATGGATTTTTCGATTTTTGTTTTGTATTATAAAAAAGGTCAAATAACCGAAGAGGACAAGAAAGACAAGAAAAAGAATTGAGACGGAACTTGAATCAATGTTGTTCTGTTCTCTCTTTCTATTTCTTTGTGGATATTACAAGACTTATCTCATTTGGTGGGCTTTTCTTTTCTTGTGATTTCTTTGATCTTGTCATACACAAATAAATATGGAATGAAGAAACCTTTCCATCATCAAGGGACCGATTCATGTTTGTGTACAAGGAAAGAGCTTGTGATTCTTGCCCTAAGCTCTCTTTTGCTTTGCTTCCTTCGGCCATATTTTCTTCGGTTTGCTCACCATTTCTTGGATGCGTTACTTTCGCCGCCACAAGATGGTCCCTAGTACGGAAGAAAAGGACCAATTCACCTCTCCTTTTCCTTTCTATTTAGGCGACCACGCTCTTCCATTTACTGTTCGAGATTTCGTGTCTCGAAGAAAGCTACTTACTTTCAGGAATGGACATAATTAGGGAGTCGTGCCCGCTTAGATGCGCTGCCCCTATAAGCGGAGTCTTATATGATACGCGAGGACAAAGTAACTTAGGGGTTTTTAAGCTGCCCGATAAATTCTCTTTGGGACGAATACGGGCTTACTTGAGATCAAATCATTCTTTAGAGGTTTCAACATGGCGTGTCTCCTAATTCATGGAAGATAGGTTAACCTCGTACACACATGGAATGTTGCAGTGGCATGGTATGGCATGGCACGACAGCAACATAAGCCGAAGTGCAGTGCACCTGGGGTCAGCCAAAGTTGGTAAAGTCGACGCGTTCCGAATTGAAAAAGAAAGGAGCTCCTATCCAAAAGGGACTTCTCCTCCCCCCATCCATATCGATCGGTATGGTTTCCCGTTCCGTGCAGTGAATTTCGGAAATTTGCAACTGAATATACCGACGGTCGAGACCGGTAAGGAAACAATACGACGACTGAGAGAGAGAGAGACTTGTCCTTCTTATTGCATAGACGTGGTCATGTGTATGAATGTCTCCATCGAGAATTCATTCATCATTGGGCATGCGCACGATGGCGTGCTAGTGATCGTTGTTGAAAGACGATCCTTTCCGATGGTGATAGAGTGAACACAATTCAATAGGGTTTCGCCAAGAAGAACATGATCCGAAAGAAGATAGCAACATGTACCGACTGGGAGACAGAACTAGGAACATTGTAGGACCATATTATATTATTGCATCTGCTCAAAGGGTTAATATGCTTCGCCTCTGTTCAGCCTACAGTATCCACGCATTTTAGAGAAAGAGACAGAGACGGGAATCTGGGTGGGAATCGAATGAAAATTGGGGAGGGGCGATTTAGGTGGGAGATGAGGGGGACGTGAGGCTTGCAATTGTTTTTTTCTTTACATACAATGATAATGATGCTGGAAAAAGAAGCTTTGTGGGGGCAATTTCTTTCTTTGTTTTTCTCTTGGTTTAGTTTCACTGTCAGCAACTTCATCAGAGATAAGGTCACTTCCTCTCTCTCTCTCTCTCTCTCTCTCAAGATCTCTTCTCCCCCACATCTTTTTCAGCTGTTAAATCCTCAACTACTTCTCAACATTCCCAGCATCCTTAGCCAACCGTTCATAGCCATAACCCCCTTTGAAACTCTCTCTCAAGTGCCCCTGCCCACACTCAACATCCTCCACCAACTCTTCTCTCCCCCTTGAATGTCACTGGACCACGACTCTCCGCAATGTTTGCTCATCAATACTTCACCTAAAAAACTAAACTTCGCGGTAAAAAGGAAGAAGGAAATTATCCATATATCTAGAGAACCAACTGATGTTCGGTTTAAACAACGACCAACCTTATAAATTCCAATATCAATATACGAAATCAATTTACAAAGTCATGTTTTAGATTTCTAGTGGACACCATTGTGATTTGGCCAGGTTCATGTGAGCCAAGCAATGAGAAGAAAGTGCTCCGAGTAACCTCAAAACGTTGACTGTTTAGGGTATAACTGTTTAGGGTATTTATTTATAAATTACTCCATAGGGCCTCTCTCATCTGATATGGAATTAAGGATGTGCAAAAAGTCTATGACAATACAAGATATTCTAAGTTGACCTGAATCTCACATTAACAAATAACGAGAAAAAACCACCAAAAACCCTAAACTTTGCCAATTGTGATACATTTACTTCAATTTTTTTTTTGTGACACTAAAAACTTCAAAATTGTAATGGTGTGACATATTTACCTCAATTTTTTTTATGACGTCAAAAACCCCAAACTTATATTTATGTAATAGATTTACCCCAAATTTTTTTGACACTAAAAATCCCAAACTTTTTATGTGACACCAAATTTTTCAGGTAAAGGTGTCACATAAAAAGTTTGGGATTTTTAGTGTAAAAAAAAAAAAATTAAAGGTAAATGTGTCACACTATACAAATTTGGGGTAAATATGTTATATGAATACAAGTTTTGGATTTTTGATGTCACAAAGAAAGTTTAGGATAAATGTGTGTGTGTGTGTGTGTGTGTGTGTGTGTGTGTGTGTGTTTTTTTAACCCAATATAACCAATGAACAATGTTTATGGAAAAGGAGTTGCTTGCTCCATTGGTCTCTCTGTCTCTCCATCGTACGCAGGTCGACGGCCAGCACTTGGTGCGCCCATCACTTGGAGTTGGGCCGAGGAGGATTCTACAGAATTGACACCTAACCCAGATTATATCAGAAGCGGACAAGCTCTCCAAACTTGCAGCCAATGTCACAGCTGGTCCCGGCTCTTGAAGATTGGTTGGTTTATTTCACTGTCGCCACCGTGAAATCTCCTTTCAAACCCTCGATCTCGCGTCTTCTTCAGCACTTATGTCATCTGTATCGCCTTTTAGCTTATAAATTATAATACATGCACGTCAACAGAAATAGCTTTCGGAGTTCTTCAGTTTTGACTCTCGGAAATCTGCGTTCCATTGAATTGTCAACTTTATACACTCGAGCGAGGAGCGTTCTGGGGTCGGAGCATATGTGCACGGTTTGAAATTGGGAGATGGCCAATCTTTCAATCTGGAATCATATTTTGTATTATCGATATGGTCGGATGAAAAGTCAAAGAAGCTTCTGAACTGCTTTAATACCTAGCTTGAAGGCCAGCAAATAATCTGTCATTATATATAGACATGCATAAATGAACCCGACATGATCTTTGTCTTAGTCCTCCCATCCACACTAGAATGGCTTTGAACATATAAGAAATATCTGGAAGAGAACCACATAATTTTCAAGAAATTCCTAAAGAAGTGCTAGATGCGACTCGAGCTTTTGCTCATGTTCAAGTAAATATATGTAGCCGCCCAAGTCAACACAAAATACGTATGAACACATAATTTTTCTTCTTGGATGATATGTACAAGGAGAAAGAAGACACTATGGACCATTCAGTTATTTGGTACGCATGCATTTCTTAGGAAAAGAATTAACATCAACATTACGTATGTTCCAAGTAAATATGTGCAGCCGCCCAAGTCGACACATAATATGTAAGAACACATCAATTTTCTTTATGAATGATCTCTACGGGGAGAAAGAAGACCCTATGGACCATTCAGCGATTTGGTATGCATTTCTTAGGAAAAGAATAGACAGCAACATTACGTGTTTCCATGGATTCAAAGTAAGAGTTCCCAAGGAGTAGACTTGTGTATCGGATGAAAGTCAAAACAGAAATGTGAAGCGAATATGACGAAATGCTTGACGTTTTTCCCAAGCAACGCGCTTCTGCGGCCGAATGGAAAAGCGAGAATCTGTCAAAAGGAGAGGGCCGTTTCGCGAGTAGATGCGGGTCCGCCCTAAGGCCTCGCCTAGCAATCGCGGGTGCAAGGACCCGTACCCAGCCAGAATCTCTTTTTCCCAAACACCCCCTCCCCCCCAATTTTATTTCTTGCTAAATATTTCACCAGTAGAAATAGTCAATAAGTCCATTTTTTCCTTCTCTTTATGGCATCGTGGTATCTTAAGCAATTCAAACACGGCGTCCTATAGAATTCGACCGCCTTTTATCCGTTATTTTATACAACATGCGCAATTGCAACATAGAAAACAGGGAAAAGTGCTTAAAAAGTCCTAAACCTTTTTTTATTTGTGCCGATCTAATCCTAAACCTTTTTTTTTGTGTCAATTTAGTTCTAAACATATTTACTTAGTGCCGATTTAGTCATTTCTGACCAATTTTGGCCAGATTTTGTTGATTGAATGTTGGCTAGCTGATGTGGATAAATTTTAATAATATTTTAATATTTTTCTTTTTCTTTTTTCCCTCCCCTCCTCCAACTAGTCGCTAGACCTCGGCGACTGGCCAAAGGCAATGGTTGATGAGGTCAACCTCGCCAGACCTCACCCTCGTTGCCCAGCGCAACAGTGGCCGCGAGGCTTGCCCTTGTTGGAGCTAGCGAGGGTCAAGCCTTGCCCATGGTCGGCGAGGGCGAGCCTCATCGGCGCCACCCAGGCCATGAGGGCGACCTAGCGCTGGGCTAGCGAGGTTGAGCCTCACCCATGGCCGGCGAGGCTCAACCTCGCTGAATCATGTCCTAGGCGGCGGTGGCGAGGTTCGCCCTTGCCAGAGCGCGAGGTTGCCCTCACGGCCACTATCATGCTGAGCAGCAAGGGTGAGGTGGTTGGTGAGGTCCGGCGAGGTTGACCTCGCCGGCCGTCACCGAGGTCCGACGACCGGCTGGAGGAGGGGAGGGAAAAAATAAAAAATAAAAAGAAAACTAAAAATAAAATTCAAAAATATTAAAATATTATTAAATTTTGTCCACATCAGCACTGATCATGTCACGTTAGATCCGGTCAAAATTGGCACCAAAAAAATGTTTAGAACTAGATTGGCACAAATAAAAAAGGTTTATGACTTTTTAAGTACTTTTCCCTAGAAAACATTATGTGACTTGTATAGACCACTCAGCTTGATGTGAAAATTCCCAAATTAATCATTCCAATTGGATCTACCAAGTCATTATTAGTATTGTTAAGGTCACTATGTCATTTTAACTTTGATAAGTCGGCTTTATCAGATATTCATGGAATAGTCTCTGTTGATAACAACATTATCAGACATATGAGAATTTGATTTCAATGGAGTAATAAAATCCTCAAGCCAATATATGGATATGAGTACGGAGAGATTAGGGTAAGTTCATTATAAGAATTGTTAAATGATCATGAGTTGTGCAATGAGCTTGAGTATTGCCTAGGGAACCATGGCGGCTAAAGCATAGGGGAAAAGTGATCAGATCATTCATAGAATTCAAACTTTGCCGATAACGACATTATCGGACACATGAGATTTTGATTTCAAAGGAGCAATAAAAATCTCAAGCCAATATATGGATATGAGTATAGAGAAGTTAGGGTAAGTTAATTACCAGACTTGTTAAATGATCATGAGTTGCGCAAGAGCTTGAGTATTGCCTAGGGAACCATGGCCGCTAAAGCATAGGGAAAAAATATTAGAAAAGCTTTAAATTTATTGCATTTGTGCCAATTTAGTTAGAACCTTTTAATAATGTCAATTTAATTATAAATCTTTTAACTTGGTGCCAATTCAATCCTTCCGGCTAATTTTAGCCAGATATTACTAATGTGAATGTTGATCGACTTACGTGGTATCGTTAGCCTTAACGTGAACAATTTTAAATAATATTTTAATAATATTTCGATTTTTATTATTTTTCTGAATTTTTTCTCTCCTTTTTGTCTTCCTCTTGCTAGTGATTGGACACAAGTGATGGCCCAACAAACTAGCCTCGCCTAGCCATGGTGAGGTTGAGCCTTGACAAGGGTTAGCCTCGCTTGATCTAGCCAGGTTGAGGGCTGGCCTTGCCATGGCTAGGCGAGGCCAGATTGCCTTACCATGGTCGGTGGCTAACCATCATTTGTGGCCGGTGGCCGATCACCTCATGGCCACTGTCGCCACCGTGAAATCTCCTTTCAAACCCCTCGATCTCGCGTCTCCTTCAGCACTTATGTCATCTGTATCGCCTTTTAGCTTATAAATTATAATACATGCACGTCAACAGAAATAGCTTGCGGAGTTCTTCAGTTTTGACTCTTGGAAATCTGCGTTCCATTGAATTGTCAACTTTATACACTCGAGCGCCGGAACGTTCTGGGGTCGGAGCAGATGTGCACGGTTTGAAATTGGGAGATGGCCAATCTTTCAATCTGGAATCATATTTTGTATTATGGATATGGTCGGATGAAAAGTCAAAGAAGCTTCTGAACTGCATTAATACCTAGTTTGAAGCCCAGCAAATCATCTACACGTGCATAAATGAACCCGACATGATATTTGTCTTGTCATCGATCTAGTCCTCCCATCCACACTAGAATGGCTTTGAACATATAAGAAATATATGGAAGAGCACCGCATAATTTTCGTGAAATTCCTAAAGAAGTGCTAGATGTGACTCGAGCTTTTGCTTGTGTTCAAGTAAATATATGCAGCTGCCCAAGTCAACGCAAAATACGTATGAACACATCAATTTTCTTCTTGGATGATCTGTACGGGGAGAAAGAAGACATTATGGATCATTCAGCGATTCGGTATGCATTTCTTAGGAAAGGAATTGACAGCAACATTATGTATGTTCAAGTAAATATATGCAGTCACCCAAGTTGACACAAAATATGTATAAACACATCAATTTTCTTCTTGGATGATCTGTATAGGGAGAAAGAAGACACTATGGGCTATTCGGCAATTTGGTACAAATTTCTTAGGAAAAGAATTGATAGCAACATTACGTATGTTCAAGTAAATATATGCAGCCACCCAAGTCGACACAAAATATTTTCTTCTTGGATGATCTGTACAGGGAGAAAGAAGACACTATGGGCCATTCAACGATTCGGTACGCATTTCTTAAGAAAGGAATTACCAGCAACATTACGTATGTTCAAGTAAATATATGTAGCCACCCAAGTTGACACAAAATACATTTACGAACACATTAATTTTCTTTTCGGATGATCTGTACAGGGAAAAAGAAGACACTATACATCATTCAGCGATTCGGTACACATTTCTTAGGAAAGGAATTGACAGCAACATTACGTATGTTCAAGTAAATATATGCAGCCGCCCAAGCCAACACAAAATACATAAGAACACATCAATTTTCTTCTTGGATGATCTGTACAGGGAGAAAGAAGACACTATGGGCCATTCAACAATTCGGTACGCATTTCTAAGGAAAGAAATTAACAGCAACATTACGTATGTTAAAGTAAATCTATGCAGCCACCCAAATCGACAACAAATACATAAAAACACATCAATTTTCTTCACGGATGATCTGTACAGGGAGAAAGAAGAGACTATAGACTATTCAGCGATTCAGTCGGCAACATTACGTGTTCCCACCGATTCGAAGTAAGAGTTCCCAAAGAGTAGACTTGTGTATCGGATGAAAGTCAAAACAGAAATGTGAAGCGAAAATGACGAAATGCTTGACTTTTATCCCAAGAAACGCCCTTCTGCGGCCGAATGGAAACCGAGAATACGTCAAAAGGAGAGGGCCGTTTCGCGAGTAGATGCGGGTCCGCTCTAAGGCCTCGCCTAGCAATCGCGGGTGCAATGACCCGTACCCAGCCAGAATCTCTTTTTCCCAAACACCACCCTCCCTCCCACCCCCCCCAATTTTATTTCTTGCTAAATATTTCACCAGTAGAAATAGTCAATAAGTCCTTAATTTTTTTAAAAATTTTCTTAATTTTTAAAATTTTTAAAATTTTTAAAATTTTCTTAATTTTTTAAATTTTTTTAAATTTCTCTTTATGTCATCGTGGTATCTTGAGCAATTCAAACACGGCGTCCTATAGAATTTTTAGACTTAATTTTTTTTTAAATTTTTTGAATATTTTAAATCTAATTTAACCTTTTATCAGTTATTTTATACAACATGCGCAACTGCGACATAGAAAACAGGGAAAAGTGCTTAAAAAGTCCTAAACCTTTTATATTTATGCCAATCTAGTCCTAAACCTTCTTTTGATGCCAATTTAATTCTAAACATTTTTACTTAGCGTCGATTTAATTATTTCCGACTAATTTTATTTTAGCTGGATTTTGCTGATTGATGATGTCGGCCGGTGACATGGCATGGCTTTGATCGGTGTTGACGTAGATAAATTTTAATAATATTTTAATATTTTTGAATTTTATTTTTATTTATTTTTTTCCCTCCCCTCCTCCAGCCGGTTGCCGGACCTTGGCGACCGGCTAGAGGCAACGGCCGACAAGGTCGACCTCGCCACCCAGCGCGACAGTGACCGTGAGGCTCGCCCTCGCCGACGCCACCCAGGCCGCGAGGGTGACCTAGCGCCAGGCTGGTGAGGTCGAGCCTTGCCCATGGCCGGCGAGACTTGACCTTGCCGAATTGCAGCCTAGGCGGTGCCAGCAAGGCTCGCCCTCACCACCTAGCGCGAGGCCACCCTTGCGGCCACTATCACGCTGGACGGCGGGGGCGAGGTGGTTGGCAAGGTCCGGTGAGGTCGACCTTGCCGACCGTCACCTCTGGCCGATTGCCGAGGTCCGATGACTGATTGGAGGAGGGGAGGGAAAAAAATAAAAATAAAAGATAAACAAAAAATTCAAAAATATTTAAATATTATTAAAATCTGTCTACGTCAGCACCGATTAGGTCATATTAGCCGGCCGATGTCTAGTCAGTAAAATTCGGCCAAAATTGACCGGAAAGGATTGAATCGGCACTAAGTAAAAATGTTTATGACTAAATTGGCACAAAAAAAAAGATTTAGGACTAGATTGACACAAATACAAAATATTTAGGACTTTTTAAGCACTTTTCCCTAGAAAACATGATGAGACTTGTATAGATCATTCAGCTTGATGTGAAAATTCCCAAATTAATCATTCCAATTGGATCTACCAAGTCATTATTAATACTGTTAAGGTCAATATGTCATTTTAGCTTTGATAAGTCGGCTTTATCAGATATTCATAGAATACAGTCTCTGTCGATAACAACATTTTCAGACATATGAGAATTTGATTTCAATGGAGTAATAAAATCCTCAAGCCAATATATGGATATGAGTATGGAGATATTAGGGTAAGTTTATTATAAGAACTGTTAAATGATCATGAGTTGCGCATTGAGCTTGAGTATTGCCTAGGGAACCATGGCGACTAAAGCATAGGGGAAAAGTGATCAGATCATTCATAGAATTCAAACTTTGCTGATAACGACATTATCAGACACATGAGATTTTGATTTCAAAGGAGCAATAAAAATCTCAAGCCAATATATGGATATGAGTATAGAGAAGTTACGGTAAGTTAATTACCAGACTCGTTAAATGATCATGAGTTGCGCACGAGCTTGAGTATTGCCTAGGGAGCCATGGCCGCTAAAGCATAGGGAAAAAATATTAGAAAAGTTTTAAGTCTATTGCATTTGTGCTAATTTAGTTAGAACCTTTTAATAATGTCAATTTAATTATAAATCTTTTAACTTGGTGCCAGTTTAATCCTTCCGGCTAATTTTAGCCAGATATTACTAATGTGAATGTTGACCGACTTATGTTGTATCGTTAGCCTTAACGTGAATAATTTTAAATAATATTTTAATAATATTTTGATTTTTTATTATTTTTCTGAATTTTTTCTCTCCTTTTTGTCTTCCTCTTGCCAGTGATTGGACACAAGTGATGGCCTAGCAAACTAGCCTCGCCTAGCCATGGTGAGGTTGAGCGTTGACAAGGGTCAACCTCGCTTGATCTAGCCAAGGTGAGGGCTAGCCTTACCATGGCTAGGCGAGGCCAGATTGCGTTACTATGGTTATTGGTTAACCATCACCTGTGGCTAGTGGCCGATCACCAGCAAAAGGAAGAAGAAAGGAATGAGAGAAAAGAAAAAAAAAAGAAAAAAAATTGATGATTTACTAAAATATTATTTAAAATTGTCTACATTAGTGTCACTGATCTTACATAAGTCGGTCGGTGTTCACATTAGCAATATTTGGATAAAATAAATTGGAATGACTAAATTAGCATAAAATTAAAAAGGTCGAGACTGAATTGACATTAGGTCAAAAGTTTAAGATTAAGACTGAATTAGCACCATTAAAAAGTATAAAATTGAATTGACACCAATGCAATCGGTTTAGAACTTTTCTTACACTTTTCCCAAAGCATGGACGCTTCATATTATGTTGCCTGCATGTATTTAGGTATGAACTATTCTTTGTGCTCTTTGAATTCTCTATGCCAGATCCGATTGGTACTACGGGCACTCATCGCACTTAAAGGCCACTGAGAGGTAGTAACCATAAAAGGGAATGGTAGTTCAATTGCATGTCCTGGAAGCTTAAGCTATCAAAAGACAGGGCCAAGAACGCATATCAGGCAGACTCCGTGACAGAATTTAGTTGGTTAGAAGGGGGAAAACAGAGAAATAAAAAAGCACGTGATATTTGATAGATAATAGAATGCCCTGGACAATTGCACGGTAGCATTCGAGATTGGACTGAAAATGGTAAAGTCGATCTTTTGCAAATAAACAAATCGCCCATTTCATTCCTGGAGTATACTTAAGTTTTATGCTCATGATAACAGCAGTTGCTTTGGGATGAATTTCGCTATAGAAAAGGGTACACTTTCGCAGTACAAATAACATGAAAAAATATTTACAAATTGAATCAAAGCTTTAGCCAGGACAAGACAAATTTGGCGGCCAGAAAGGATACTTATTTGTACAGGCATGAGAAGATAACCATCATCTTCGTGAAGGGCACCTGAAAGTGGGGTAATAAGTGTCCAACTCAAGACGGTCCAGAATATCTTGTGTCGCCCATAGATAGGAACTGTGCCCTTCAATGAGATCGGTAATATCGACCTGCAGAAGAAACCAGATTGAAGAGTGATAAATACACCGTAGTCTGACACGCGTTCATCCAACTGAAGTTGATAGGTCTTACATTCTCAATCCCGGGATGGTCAGTTGCTTGAATCCCAGCTAATCCTTGAGTAAACATACTGCAGAAATGAAATTTCTAAACACGATCAGAATACATTTTGTAAACCAAGTAACTGGAAGTCCATGTAAATCAGGAATTGACGGCTCAATTAAGAGTCATGCAGTGAAATCTATATCCCAAGGCTAAAGCAGATTAATAGACAGATTTATGGTATATGAGCCGGAAATTTATACTATAGTCAAGTCCATTGTCCATCATGATTACCTGGCACGAAAAGCAAGCCCAAGCATCCAATCATTTGTAGAGTACGCATTAATAAACCTTCCTGACACCATCTGCAAAATCGTGGTAAGAATTGAATCAATAAATACAGATCTATAAAGAAGAGTTACAAGCTGTAGGAAGACATTCTTTGAGAGTCCAAGTTCAATGACCTTTCTGGCAGCTTTCCAATTCTCATCTCTAATTGAGATAGGCGCACCCAGAAGGACGACTCTTTCAACGAGTTCAGCTGTTAAGAGCAAGCAAGTACTTGATGATCACTTTAAATGAACCAAACACTTGAGCATTTACCCACCTAATACACTGCCGAGGCAGCCAATGAAGCAGAAAAGACTGAAGAGGGTAGAGAACCATAAAAACACAAATTCTAGGCTCCACGGTACCAGTCTGTTCTGTTTCTGCAAGAAACTGGAGACATTTGAAAATGACCCGTGCTCCAAGTGAATAACCTACAAGCGTCACAGGCCTGGGACATATTCAGATTGAGATCAACCACATTTAAAACTTCCAAAGGATTACAATAGCGCTGTTACTAAGCTCAATACCTGTTCCCTTGCAAGCCTTTTCGTAACACTTCAGCAAGAAGCTTTCCTGCTTTGTCCGATCTGCACAAAGAGCAAAACAAGAACTTTTTGAACCTTGAACGCCACTGGTTCGATTAATCTAATTAGCAAAAGTGTCCCGAGACCCCAGGGATTGGAAGAAGCCTAGATCAACTCATCTAATTCAATTAATTGAATGGAGAAATATGCCAAAAAAGGAGTTTAAAAACAGTTTTTCTCATCTAATTACCACATCAAGAGATTTCCCTCTCATTTCCTGTGGTTATTATATAATTTCTTTAATAACTGAATGGGAATTGAGAAACCACTAAAACCAGCAATCCTTGGAAATATTAGCTTTTAGAGAGACAAGAAAAAGAGGTTCATAGGGGTTAGGACTCTGTCATAAGTCTGCAATATGGTGGAGGGATGGAAGTAGACAAAGTTATTTTCCTTGTCCAGTTTTACATACTATTCTACGGCTGAGTGGAGGGATACCTGTTTATAGCAATTGTCCACTTGCTGTCTATAAAATCAGTGGCAGCGAGCAATGTAGCTGGCCAAGCCAAAGCAGTTAACAGTGTGCTTAAGACAGTCAACATTGCACCTTGCTTCATCAGTTCCATTGCAACTCCTGAGTCAAGCATTGGTATGTCGTAAAAGGAGTGAGGCCAAAGTGCACTTCCATGCAATACAAGAGCGATATGATCAAAACTAATTACTTGAAGTAAGCCAATCCTGAATTGCAGTGCTCACAGCTATTAGATGCTTTGACTCCCACTGAAGCGCATACCTACACAAACCAAAAATAGGCAACTAGTATCACTCATCAAATGCCCCATCCAAACATACATTTGTTTTGCGATGACAGTTGTCAGCGTGAAAAGAGTTGAATGGGGGAATATGCATCAAATATGTTCAAGATTATGCGCTCGTAAGAACTGAGAAGTCGGACCTATTCAAATCCACAAGGAGAAAAAACAGGAAAATTAATTTAAATCAAGAGAGTGAAGTCACGGAAGGATATTTGACCTTTTAAAATCTTCTCCCCAGTAAAAACAGTACTCTTATTGATAATAAGTACTGCTAGTTTTCTGATCAGCTTTTCTATTGTAAAGCAATAACAACACTGCACTACAGGTGAAACTGAAGAGGGAAAAAACTGTATGCCATAATCAAGCTACACTAGACAAGTGACATAAAAATGATACTCAATGAAGTGCAGACTACATATAAGGTCAAAAAGCTGTGCAGAACAAACTCGGATGCAGCCGATGGTGCCACTATAATAAAAAATCAGCAGACTCCATTGAGATAGACACCTAAGATTAAATGTTAAATTACCTTTCCAAGTTGTCATTTTGTCCCTGCCATGGTTTTACAAAATCCTCCTCATCAAATACAAATCCAGAGACCAAGATCTCAACTGCTAATCGCTGACAAGAGAAAAAAAAATATTAAGAATAAAGCTTGTGCTGAAAGAATTACTCATGGGACTCCTGCAGAAACTAAACATTTAATGTGCTCTATCTTTTTCTAGCATCGGCAAAAAATTATCAGAAAGCATTTTCATGGCAATAAGTTTACATAGTACCAACCTCCTATGTTTCATGAATGCATAGGAAGGGCATCTAATTAAAACAAGATGATGGCATTTCACGGAAGTATGGCAGATGAGATTGGTTGGACTTGGGGTGTGGAAGCTGAGAGTGATTGATGAAACTGGAGGCAACTGTGATAATAACTGATGGAGGAGGTGGTGGAGACAGTGGTGGTCAATGTAAATGCTTGAGTTGCAGTGGTGGTTTGGTCAATGCCAGTAACCCAAACAAATTGTAAGCTAAGCAAATTCCAAACTACATCCTTTTTCTTAATAATAGAAGCCATTGCTGAAGTTTAGTACTTATTTTCTGTTCAGTGAGAAAGCATTTCCAACAGACTATTTTTTTCTTGACTTTACTGTTGGAAAATGAGAAAATATGTTTCCACACAGCTACTTTTGTGCAAGTCACATTCCTGTTAACAAGTCGCATCTATGCCAGTGTCTTTTTTTAGGGGTTAGAGGGAGGGTATGACATTGATAGCAGACCATTAGAAATGTATTCCCAAAATTGCATGGTGGGAGAATATTTTATAGTGTGGAAGCATAAGTATTTTACCCCTTGGTTTTGGTTCTCTCCAATGGATTTAAACTCAAATTCATCAACACCTCCAGTTCTTCTTGCCATTTTACTTCCTGTAAGACCAGCTCCGGCAGCTGGATTTATCAGAAGACAAAGGGAATACGGATAAGGTTTTCAGAGGGTAAGCAAAAATTTAATTTCAGGAAAACAATTATGCTTTGCTTGCAAATCAATCAAAGCATTGACGAACTAGCAATAAAACCTTAAGCGGAGAAATCTCTCTCCAGTTGAAGACATATAAAGAACTAAGAAAAACCACAAAGATCCAATAAAAAATCGAAACTACTCAAGATGATAAAGTACCATCATGCAGCATGATTGTTTCCTTGACAAACTTTAACAAGATGA
Source organism: Eucalyptus melliodora (assembly GCA_004368105.4). Classification (NCBI taxonomy): domain Eukaryota; kingdom Viridiplantae; phylum Streptophyta; class Magnoliopsida; order Myrtales; family Myrtaceae; genus Eucalyptus; species Eucalyptus melliodora. The sequence continues at coordinate 9,843,606 of CM023411.3, forward strand.
TGAAGTAAATTGAGTGAAGCAGCTTTCGTAGAAAAACTGAACTGTTAAGTCTAGCACAAAAAGGAGACTGCTCAAGAACCTAACTAGGAATTGATTTATGTTATCACATTTACCTGCAATATTTTATTCCAATCAGATCAACCTTTGCAGGTCATAAATTATTACCAATCAGTAATATGAGTAAGTGAGTCCAAGATCGTAACCCTTAGCCAAAAGGAGGCATTTGTTGCTTTACAATCAGCTGTTTAGAATTAATATTCCAGTTGAAACTTCATCTCAAAATATAACACTTTGATGCATAATCCACCCTCTTGAAACAAAACTCTATGATTCTATTAATGACAGCTGAAAACAACTAATTGCAACTCTATCTGTATCTGATGACTAGGTCAAGGATTATTCAGAGAAATGCAATGAGCTTTTCACCTCCAAAGGATGCAGCAACTGCAACAGAACCAGCCACTGTTCCTGCAGCGCTTGCAGCAGCAGCAAACCCACTTGCTCCAATCACAGGAATCAAAGTGCCTAATGTTGGAGCTAGAGCACTTAAACCTGCGGCAATTGCTGGTGCAGCTAATCCTGCTTAAATATGGTAAATGTGAATAGATAATTCAAAAAAGTTTAAGCCACAATTTCCAGTTATAGCTTAATTTTCTTCTAGCTCATTAGATGGGCAGATTCATACCCCCAGTAATAGCCATTAAGGCTCCTCCAGTCAATGCAGCAGCACCAATGATGCCACCACGCTTCCATTTGGCCCATGATTTCTTCGGCGACTGGGCTTCTTCTTCCTCTTTTAATTCTTTTTCCCTGGCTGCAGCCATTGCAGAGCAAGCAACCATTGTTTCAATTGCTTCCTGCAGCCAAAACATCCCAAATTGGCATAATTTTGAACATGATTACATAGCTAAGAGCACTTTTTAGGTGTTAATAGCATCAATGCTCTATGTAAATGGAATAGCAATTCCCCGAATCACATCTCAAATCTTCCTATTTGAGGCCAACTGATTTCATATTTAGGTTGCTACATAGGGGAGAAATTGTGCTTGAGGCCTGTTAATGTCATATTTATGTTGCTATATGGAGGAGAAAAAAATTGTGCTTTAGGGGTCTCTTCCCCCAACCCAAACCCACTTATGGCTCTTGCAAATAAGGTGGTAGGCAGAAGGTAGATTAATTTAAACAAGAATTTTATTATATAGAAAATACTAAAGTATTAAACAAGTCAGAATGCAAAGAATGATAATTTTCAAAAAGCTTTCATAAGAGAGAGATGAGTGCAAGCATACAAACCATTTTTAGCCACTTGATATCAAGCCAAGTAGCTAACAACCTCAAGGCCACCCGATGTCTAGCATCATACCCTTTCCTTCGTCGAGCAACCTTTTTGTCATCATCACGAATATCTGCTAGACAAGCTGAAAGAAGCTCATAAAGAACTGTCACTTTCCTCTGGTAACCAAGCACTCTGCCTTCTTCTACTGACTCCCTGTCAAGTTTGTATTGAGTCTCGAGAGACGAGCTTTGGATGTTATAATCGCTCGTATCAGAAGAAGTTTCTGAGGTTGTGGCCATTGCTGCAGCATTTTCTTGTGCATCACCCGTAGAGCATTTCTGCCGGCACTCATGCTCATATTCACGGTGCTTCTCCTTCTTAGACTGGAAAGACGCAGGATTTGTCTCCATGCTAAGCGCCATACTGTCTATAGCTTTAGCCAAAGCAAATTGCTGTTCTAATCTTTCGGAAGTGTCGTCAGCACAATCTTCAGAAAGTAACCTCATGAACTGTACCGAATGAGTATGGGGAAGACAACATTAAGTTTAGCAGAAAAGTTTGCTAAATCACTGGTAGAGCCAGGAAAGCGACAGATTCAATTATTGTGACCTGAGTTACTAAAAGCCACACTTTTCTTTCACTAGCCAAAAGACCAAGATCTACAAATATCTTCCCCATTATGTCATCAACTATTGGTCTAAGGCAAAGGAATAGGCATGGATAGCAGCACTCCAGCAGAGAGCAAAGTGTCGTATCTCATCAAATATGAACTTAGGGGGCAGAAGAAATATCTCACGAAATCTCATACTGATGTTTCATATCCTGGAATGTACTCAAAACGCATTAAATTGGGAAATGTTGGCACACGCAAGGAACCAGAGAGACCTACAGCTCCAACATGGTGCTTTATAGGAGATGAACCAGCCGTTTCCTCCAGACCCAGCCATGCCGCCTGATTGATATCTAGAAATCTGCAATTTGCAATTGCACAATCAACATTTCCAAAAAATTGAATGAACCCCCCCCCCCCCCCCCCCCCCCCAAAAAAAAAAAAAAATCCAAGGAAAGGGGAAACGGGATACTATCATCGCCAGTGATCATGTGGACCGTACAAAGTTTTCAGACAGCCTAAGATCGCCCGTCCAACAACCTCAACTGATTATGGTAACTGCAGGACGAGATCGCCAATTCAACCAACCACAAACTAAATTACGGTGACGATCGAGATCATAATCCCGCCGGATAAGCCGCGAGAGGATCAACATCAATTTCAACCTAATTAGGGAACGCCCAATCTG